>JAUCMX010000023.1:10746476-10978976 GCA_033459395.1 Hemibagrus guttatus
TGTCGCTTTCTGTCTTTTTAGTTCTCTTCATCTGACACCCAGACACTCCCTGACACGCTCAGTCATGCTTATTTCTCTCTCTCTGCTGCCCTCTTCCTCTCTGTATCTCTCACTTTCTTTTCTCACTTATGATTAGTTTTTATGGCCAAAGCCAGCCTAGAACGAGAAATCCTCTACAAATACCACCTACTATAACATGTCACTACATCACTGTAACCCTGCACCTATCAAAATATCTCACAGGAATGTGATCATGAGTGCAGTTTAGTGGGAGAAAAAAATGAACTACCTTCACAATTCTTGCCATCAAAGGCAAGGGAGAAGCCTGTGGTGCAGGAGCACTTGTAAGAGCCCATAGTGTTCTCGCAGGTCTGAGAACAGAGACGCCCTGGGTAGCGCCAACACTCGTTCACATCTGCCAGTAGAAGAAACAGAGAGGTTCTAATGCTGCAAGTTCTGTCACTTTGTAGATGATTTCAATGCTATGAAGAAAATGGCCCAGCCAATGAAGCAAGACTGAGGTCTGATAGGAGTAACACACTGTATTGCAACTACATACTGAATTGTGTGTACATAATCACAATTATTTGAGTTTACCAGGATTATTTGAGGTAATTTGTTTCCATATATACATGCAGTATGAACAATAAACAAATAAACCTTGTTTATTGTTAATTCTCAATTAGTGTCATTGACAGAATCAAATCACAACACTATCATTATTTTAGTGTTATTTTTTAGTCCAAGGCACTATACTGTGAACAAGCTGTGAAATCCAGCAAAAGGCTTTATATATAGTACTTAGCAGTAACTAAGTACAAACTTTAGCAGATTTATTCGGTTGTGGGCATTGTGATACCACTATTTTGATTATATTTGTAGAAAGGTCCACTAAGTCAAAATAATTTACTAAATAACTAATTACATGTTGTATTAATTACAAATTGTAATTGTACAAATACAATTCTAATGAATTATATTATATTATTAAACTATTTTTAACCATGGAAGGCCTAGCTTAACACATAAACAGCAATAAAGATCATTTAGATGTAATCAGTGTACAAGTGGTAGTGTAACCAAATAACCCAAAGTGGTAGTGTAACCAAATAACTCCTTCCACATTTGGGAAATGTTTTTTAAGTACTTTTTTTTTTTGAGAGTGTGGCTGGTGGGATTTGCTCATTCAACCACTAGAGCATTAGTGAGGTCAGGCACTGATGTCCAGAGAGGAGGCCTGGGTGCAGTCAGCATTCCAAGTCATCCTAAAGATGGGGTTGAGGTCAGGGCTTTGTGCAGGACACTCGGGTTTTTCCAGTCTAACCTTAGCAAATCTTGTCTCCATGGACCTCGCTTTGGGAACAGGGACAAAACTGGGTAATTGTTCTCAAAGTGCAGGTGTGTGCTAGACATACCAATGCACACCTGGCGAATAGCATCATACTGGTAGCCTGGCTGGCAGTCACATCGGTAGCTGCCAGGGAGGTTGTGGCAGATCTGACCCTCAGAACAGCGGTGTGTTCCTGTTGCACACTCATCCACATCTGTACACAGAGCAGGTCAAACACCTCAGAACTGCTACACTTCACACACTGTTATTATCACTGTAATATTGCAAGAAACCCACAGAAGTGCAGAAGATCAACATTGGCTCACAAATGCAAATCAGTGCATATCAAAATGAAGTAGTGGAGGTAGTGGTTGTAGCTTTTCCTTTTACTGAATGAATGATAATTCCTTGATAGAGTTTCTTAAAGAAAATTCGTGCTTGTAGCGTAGAATATTCTTAACACCTTTACATGATGAAAGGGATGAAAGAATTTAAATAAGATGCATGAAATCAGTATAAGCAGACAGACCAACACTGCTGAAAAGCTCATTACATCATTTTCAGCATGCGTCTTAATTTAACAGATAGAAATATTTACATATTTCACGAATGTGTTTTAATGAAAAGGTTTACATTCAATAAATTGGTTTCACTGTCTTTATTAAATGCTATAAGAAATAAGGTCATTAACTGCTTATAAAAAATGTCCAAATAAGAGGAATAGTGCTACTACTACTATTACTACTTTTAATACTACTACTACAAATAATAATAATAATTTGGTGTAACATGAATAAAAGATGTTTAGTAAGTATTACAAAAGTAAGCAGAAAAGAAACTAAAGCCATTTAGAGGGTAGAAAAATGAGTTCCTTTACCTGAGAAACTATTGTTTGAGAAATATAAGAAATTATTCTGTTATTTAAAAGCATCTGTGTGTGTGTGTGTGTGTGTGCGTGTGTGTGTGTACTCACCAATGCAGCGTGAACCATCAGGGCTGGAATGATATCCTCGGGAGCATAATATAATCTTGCGCTGGCAGGTGTAGGAGCCTACAGTGTTTATGCAGTTAAAGCCCGTCATACATGGCTCCCTCACAAGGCTGCACTCATCGATGTCTGAGAAACAGACAATGTTAAGTTCTACCAAAATGCAAAGACATAACTGCAAAATAACTGTATTTAGCTGACAGCCTTATAAAGAGCAAATTACAGGTGTGCTTTGTAGCCTCAAAAACATATCCCCATGTTAGTTCACTTAGGTCAGGGGTTAAAAACACGCTAACAACACAGCAAGCTAACAAACACACAAGTCAGAGCGAGATTTATTTTCTTTAATAGATTAACTAAATGCTAATTTAAGTGCTTAGAAAAGAGTTAGGTATTTAGGTTTCGCATGAAGACAGACAATAAATCTGCTGTTTGGACAGCTACCAGAAGTTCATTCCAACACCTGGCTGCAGGATAGAGAAAGAGTCTTGATGTATGTCTTCTTATTACCTTGAGAGATGTTGGAACCAGCTGAGCAGTGCTAGAGGCTTGAAGGGAGTATGATGCAGACTGGGCTATGATTAGTGTCATGGGCTCTGGATACGGTCCTGTAGGTGGGATCAGGTCTGTTTCTGGCTTTAGAGGCAAGCATTGGTGTTTTATATGTGTGGACAGCTACAGGAATCCTGTAGAGGGGCAACCTGCAGGGGCAGATCTGCCAGGAGCAACTGGCAGTAATCCAGTCTCGGAATGATAAGGTACAGAACAAGTACCTGAGTAGCCTACAGATAGAAATGGATCCTTCTGACATCGTTAAGGAGAAACCTGCCTGACTGAGTCAGGTTGAGGCACACTGAAATATGAAATATATTTGGATGTCCAGAACTACTCCAAGGCTGTCAGATTGTGTGACCTGAGAGTTGGGTGAATGTTGCAGCTGAACTACTTTTGTGTTCTACATCAGTAGAAGGCTGTGTAATCAGGAAGAGGAATATAGATGATCAAGCTGATTGGTCTGGCTATATTATCCAATCGTAAACCTTTTTGGCAACCTCCTCCTTCCTGTGTTTCAGAGATTGTGTCTTAGAGACTAGAAATGGCTGAAACACTTAAGCTGTTTGAATGTCTGTGATGAGACTAAAGCATGGTTTATAATTCTGTGGCCACATATTTGTGAGCACTTCAAGATTTCATGCGAAGATGCATGATGTCATATTCCTCGTAATGTGACAATGTACATTGGAGGTTGCGGTGTCACCTGTAAAGCCAGAATTTACAGGATTGGCAAGGATCACCATAGGGGAAATGAATAGGATTGGGTATAATTTTTGATGCCCTGGGGAAGGCATGAAGGTACAAAAAAACCTGGCATGACAAATAATAAACCACATCAATTTTCAAGCAGTACTAAGCAGTCACTAAAGCAGTATTCAAGTAGTATTTCATGCCATTCATGTATCACTGATGCACTTCAATTTGGGTAGCATTAAAATCCACAAATACAGCAATAAAAGAACTTTAAAATTCTTTAGAAATCAAGTTGCTTTGGGTTACACTGTCTACAGTAAATCTTAGAAGAAAAAGTGGACCAAAGGACCAATTCTGTATAGAGTCAAAAACTCCAAGTTACTTGGTGTGTACGTCACACAGGACATGAACTGGTCTCTCAACACCACCTGCCTATTCAAAAGGCCTAGCAGCATCTCCATTTCCTGCAGAGTTTGAACAGAGCTAACTTCCCTCCTCCCATCCTCACCACCTTTTACAGAGGAATAATAAAGAGAATCCTGATTAGCAGTCTAATCACTTCGTATGGGAATTGCACAGTTTCAGGCTACAGGACCCTGCAGCAAAATTGTGAGGACAGCTGAGAAGACCATCAGGGTATAGATTATAGACGCCTACTTTAACAAGTGCTACATACACAAAGCCACCAGCATTGTGAATGACCCCTCCCACCCCCCTCATGGAATTTTCACTCTCCTGCCATCTGGCAGAAGGTACCACAGCATCTGTACTGTCACCAACACCAGACACTGCAACAGCTTCTTCTCTGATGCAGTCAGAATACTCAACACACTGCTGTCAGTTGTCAAGGAGGGCGCACTGACTGTTCTCACTCTCAGTCACCCACTTCAGTCTCACTCAACCACTCACTACTCATCCCCCTGACCACACACACACCACATGCACACACACACCACATACACACATTTACTCTCTCTCTTTCTCTCTCTCTCTCTCTCACCGATGCAGTTGCCGTGGGGGTCCTGAGAGAAGCCGGTGAGGCATTGTTTCTGCTTCAGGCTGCAGCGGAATGAGCCTTGTGTGTTTTGGCACTGGAATCCTGAGCCACAGTCATGGCTCCGTACAGCACACTCATCAATATCTGAGGAGGCAGAACAGCACAGGTGTTACTGCAGCCTGGAGGCCTACAACTTTTCAAACCTCACTGCGAGGTATAATCATTAGAGTGAACTGATTTGTCTAGACACTGACATTAATGAGATGTGAGTGCACAATTGATGATTGATGGAGATCTGTGAACTTGAATGATTCACTTAAATAATGAACATCAGACTGAACAGAAGATCTGGCCTCCTGGTGGTCCAGCGGCAGGATCCCACACTCTCATTGCCGCGGCCCGTGTTCGATTCCCGGACAGGGCGCCAACCCAGCCACTGAAGAGTTAACTCTCAATGCCGGTCCCAAGCCCGGATAAAAATGGGAGGGCTGCAACGGGAAGGGCATCCGTCATAAAACCTGTGCCAAATCATGCGGATCCTGCTAAAACCGTGCCCCTAAAAACAGCGGACCTTGCCATTGCGGCGGACAAAAAAAAAGACTGAATAGAAGATCTGTAAATATACACCACCACTGAACAGTAGGTGGCACTGTGGTTCAAGGTTGGTGCACCGAGCCTCTGAATCACACCCAACACATCAGTCCTCTTTCCAACCCTCCTTCTGCAGCTTATTTGGATTTCTTGAGGAAAAGACAATTTGTCTGAGTTTTGGTCGGACTTACGAGGCTAACATGAGTACAGCATAGCCATACTTCACCAGATGAGCATTAACTCCAGTTATGATGAGATGTTAACTGGAGGTTTTCACAGGCTATTCCAATTTCTCTAAGCTTGAGAACTCTACCTGCACTCTACTGCACCTAATTCTCTGCCTACCTTTCAAACACATAGTTAGTTCACTCTCATGTTCATTACTTTGCCAATTATTATCTTAAATCTCTGTATACACTTACTGTGACATCCAAGACCAGGTGCAGACATAAAGGAAACAAATTAAATAACTTTTCTCCAAGCAAGAGTGTGTATTAGTAACTGAAGGATCTACACAATAATTAACATAATTGGTGTGCCATAAGCACTAAATAATGTACAAGGTTGGCACACTGCAACTACCCACAGGCGGTACAGCACTATAATGTATCCTGGGCTTAGTTTTGCAGCTTTAAAGCTTGTTAGATGATGAATGAGGGCTATAATGGATGTGAGATGGGGGTCAGAGGAGTCAGTTCATTGAGCATATTCATTTACATTGAATGTCCCAGTTTGATAGCTGCATCTCAGGAGCGGAAGCTGGAATGCTGCTGATAACATTGGAGATCTACTTAAATGGAACACTCCAATGAAGTGGTTTCATAAATCCCCTAAACACTTTAAGGCAGCTGATGCTAAATTTCGATTTGCATTTATTTGCTTGCCAAACACTTTTACCCAAAGTGACTTAAAAATGAGACAGGACAGAATCCAAGCATACGGCTAAGCAGTTAATCCTACAGTGCTTCTCATTTTAACCCTTATTTACTCTGTCTGTAGCATGTACAGCATGTGATTGCGACTAACAGTAATTTTCATAATTTTGTTTACCTATACTAAAACTCTTAAACACACTTACAATTAAAGTCTCAGGGCAGTTGCTGGGGCAGTCACATAAACAATATCTAACAAGGATTAGCTGAAATACTGAAGAATGCTTCTGTATTCAGAAAGTAGGCTCTACATCTGCATAATTCATTCTTTCAGAGATGGGACTAGTTCTCAGAGGTAAGAACCAACATAGAGCTGTGAATACAAAATCTAAAATTATTATCAGTGGTAATAAAAAAAAATCATCATAAATTAAAAATCATAATAAATTATTTAATCATGAATATTTACCAATAACTTAACCCAGACAGGACGCATTTCCATTCTTTCAGGTTTAAGAAAGGTAGAAGAGGGTGTAATAATACTACACTGCATTTGACATACATTTGACAAGTATTCTAATTTTTGTTCAGAACTTGGACTTACATCATTTTAAATTAAATCACATTACATCAATTAAAATAACTATTGGGCAGCATGGTCATGGAATGGGTAGCAGTACTGCTTCATTATTCAAGTGTCTCTAGTTCAATCCCAATTATGGGTTCTGTGTGGAGAATTGTGGGTTTGGTCCAGGATCTCTGGTATCATGCCACTGTACCTGAACACTGAACACTAAACAGCCAGTAGTTGGACTACCTACACAGAATTGCCCCTAGGTGTGAATAAGTGTGTGAATGCAGGGTTGCAGGGTATACGGCAATGGACTGGTGACCCATTACGGGTAAAATCTCCAGCCTTGTACCCAGTGTTACTGGGATAAGCTCCGGATCCACCAGCAGACTGACCTTGTACATTTTTTTATGCAAACTCATAATATTATCATTTTAATAAACTCAAATCATTCTCTATGCGCCTTGACAGGAGGTGAGGAATGTCCCGCAAGTTAAACTAAGATCATGAGAGATGGGGGAGGAAATAGCAGATAGAAGAAAAATATCAGAGAAAAAGGATTCATAGGATGACTGCTTCAGCTTCTGTTCTGTTAGGGAGAACACTGGCATACTTTGAGTGCACTTCAATGTAAAATTGCACAGCTCCTATGCAACATGAAAGCTTGTCAAGTCTGGTTATATAATCAGATTAAATGTTATAGAAGTACAGAATCATGTAGAGATGATCTAATTGTTATATTACATAGGCCTAAAAGCATTCCTTTAAGGACCTTGCAAAAGAGCAGAACAGTGGTTCTCTGACTTTTCTAGCTCTGAACATTATTTGCGGAGCAAGCTTTGCTGTGAGCTCCTAAATAAAAATTTAAAGACAATTTTCAACCAAAATGATGCTGAGAGAACAAGAGAGAACTACTGCAGGGCTTTTCTGGATCTGAAGCTTGAAGTGGTGAACAACTTATGCTGACCTCATGGTAATAAATACACAGGTACAGTACGGTTAATAGTGAGGAATTGTAATCAATAAATCAAAAAATGCAAGTATATGGCCATTTGCATACAACAGTGTGAAGAATTTCAACCAATTCTTTGCAATTCTTTGAAAATTAGTTCTGTAATTTCATGAGGATGGAATGAGGGTGAAAAAGAGAGAAAGAGTTACCTTCATGGTCTTCATTCCTCAGTTTTGAGGAGTATGGAAGAGCAGAGGGAATGAAAGAGCAGACAGTGTGAGTGAGTGTCAAAAAAAAACAGGAAAAGTGAAAAAAAAAAAGGAAAGTGAAAAAAAAGAGAAGCAGAAGGAAATACCTACCTTCACATACTCCATTCCTCAGTTGGTAGCCACTTGAACAAGAAATCTGCCTCTCGCACATGAAGGCTCCAACTGTGTTCACACAGCGCTCGTTGGGCTGGCAGGTGTGTGTGTTTGTCACACACTCATTCAAATCTGGAGACCGAAAAAAAAAAGCATATATTACTCAACAAAGTGCACCTTCTAAGTATCGAGGCACATATTTCCTCAGACGAAGCCAGATGAACAGCACGGCGAAGTGATGGCTATGGAAAGCCTCTTTGGCAGCTCAACAGACAGTAGCATCTTCAGCATCCTAAAGCATGTGGAACTGCAAGCAGATGGAACCAGCACACACAAACACAAAAACAAACATACACAGACCTCAAGCTTCAAAAATGAGGTGATACTGATGACTTGGTGATCAGACTGTTTCTCTGAAAGTGTCACATTCACCATCTGGCTCTGGTGTAGGTTCTGTCCTAACACTGTGGCCATGGCCAAGAACATCCGTTTGGGTGGATTTTTAAGAAAATTAAATATGGACATGGCTGCTGATAAATGATTCAAAACAAGGCTTGGAGTAGAAACATGGGCCAGCGAGAGTGAGAAGGGAGAGAAAGGAGAAGGTAATTATTTCAAGCTTAGACAATGACTGGTAGTTGAGCCAAAAGGAGGCTTCATTGTGATGTTTTTGCCAAGAAAATAATTTTGTTGTGTGGTTGAGAAAGATGGAGCTTGTTAACGTGTTTGTGCTGTCTTTTAACCATGAGTACTGCTGAGAGAAAACTCATGAGGTGCCTTATCATGGCACACAACCACGAATGACAGCATCACTAGAATCACATTGATTTACAACATGAGTGTTTAGGTGCCTGAGGGGTTATACACAGCAGCAGATGACACCATTGTGTCTGATCTCAAATCTCCTGCCATGGCGCCATTAGGAAAAGGTCACAAAAAAGTGAATACTTGGGTTACACAGTATGCATGTGTGTGGGGCTTTGTTTGTGCCGGTTTTAACCTCCGTGGCTGTCATTCACTCTTTAAGTTCACCCTGGATGTGGCACTGACCACTGAGACATGGCTAAAGTCAAATAAGCAAAACAGAATTAATCATAATTGAGAGCTGCAACACCGACATTTAATGTCCAACTCAAGACACACATGCCAAAAAATGACTTCAAGGCCACCTGACTACAGAGATGATATATTTTCTGGTTTCTGCTTAGACCAGAGGTAGTGCTTTTCTTGAACATGTATTGCTTTGGGGTGATATAGCATGTAATAATGTAATCATCTCCCTGATTTAGCAGATAGAAAAACAGAAAGATCTGGATATGTGTGTATCTGTGTAAATGTATGAGAGAGAGAGAGAGAGAGAGAGAGAGAGAGAGAGAGAGAGAGAGAGAGAGAGAGAGAGAGAGAGAGAGAGAAACTCACTTGTAGCTGCTTGTTATATTCACACATTCCCTCTTACTTGCTTGACTGAAACAAGAAAAGTACAACCTCAAGAGGTAAATTAACAAATCAATTTCTACCAAGTAAGTGAAGACATCACTTACATAAAAACGCCTTCAGATTGAAACAAATCGAAGCAGGGCTTTACAAATTAAGACCATCTGTTGCTCCTTACATTTCAGGCACTAAAGCAAACGTCAGGTCATATTTAGTGGCCTGTCTCACAAATCTTTACCTCTGATTTCAGCAGAATCAATCCAGTTATACTTGATGGACATATTTATTTTTGAGGTTGCCAGAGTGATGGCTTTTGGATTGTGAGTCTCTAGGGGGTCGTGTTATTTCCGATGAGTCATAAAAGTTGGGACATGCTGGGGAAACGCCTCATATCCAGCCAAGTTCTATCTTTTTCTTTCTCTCTCTTTCTCAAAACACATTTTGTTCAAGGCAAGCAGTGCATTCTGTCATTAAGATCTAAAAGAACCTCTTTTGCTATTTCCCAATCCCACCATACTAACATAAAGGCACCAAAGCATATTTCCTGTGATAATAGGCTACCTTTGCCACTCCAAAATTGCATTGAAAGACATGCATGATATAAATAATGCATTTCTGTGGCCAGACGAGGGCTTGAAAGAGCCTCTTAGTGATAGATGGCATGACTGAAGAGCATGCAATAAGGATTATGGGCCATGAACATGATTTCTTTGTCAGACGCAACACCAGCCTGAAGCAGTCTTCAAGGAGGTGCAAAGGCTGGTTTGCCAGTCAGTGCTTGTCTCTACTTGTTTTCCTTTGAGAATATCCAGAAGAAACATGTTTTGTTACAGATGAACAGCTGAAAGGACAGCTTACTGTCTGCACACTAATTAATAAAGACTGTCAAAAAATCTCATGTCAAATCAAATGAATTATTCCATGATATATTCATACATATTTATTGGTTATTTTGTGACAACGCGCAAAATAATATATTCATAAGTTATTCAAAATTGAAGAAACATATACATCTGTTTGCTGTTTGAATTATGGACCAGTCTTAAGTACCTAAAACGATGCGATTTTAATAAACTATGACATTTGTGTGCATCCACAAAGCCCTAAAGGCTAGTGTTTTTGGGTTTGATGGAAGAAATAAGAAATCCACTCAAGCCTCAGAGCCTTGGAGGGGACGTTTGAGCAAATCTGATCCTCAAATTGCGACCACATGAATGTGAGCTTGGAGATGGACTACATGCTTTTGTGTGTGTGTGTGTGTGTGTGTGTGTGTGTGTGTGTGTGTGTGTGTGTGTGTGTGTATGTGTGTGTTCATATGCATGTGTGTACGTATGGCAAACCAGAAGTGCAGTGTTGTGATGAACTGGCTAAGCCATCTTACCCACACACTCTCTATACTGGTTGCGTATAAAACCCACGTCGCACCTGTCATTCAGAAGCACACACTTGTAGGAACCTTCCATGTTCATACACACCTCCTTGGGAGAGCAAGTGTGTGTGGCCCTGCTGCACTCATTCACATCTATGATACACACAGTAGATGAGTGGAGGACACACACACACACACACACACACACTTCCACATGCCACTAAATCATACAGTAAGAAAGCATTGGCTCAGGATCCTTATAATGGTCTTTTGTGTTGTAAGCACACATTATGGTATAATTACAAGGGCTACAGGAGTTACATTCAATTAGTTAACATATTGATTACATTCAGATTGCATGTATCTGTAATCTTTATGGATCTATTACATATCATTTTTAGCATGTGAATATGACTGTTTAAAAAGAAACAGATGCCGGAGATGGGAGGAGAACAGCCCATAGACTGGATCTACATTGTCTCACTGTCTTCCCTCCGGTCTAATGATCAAGTTTCTCAAACTAATACCACAAATTGTATGAAATGTGATATCAGTACATGGCAGATAAAGCATCTCTTTCCTGTTTCCTCAAATGTGACAAAAGTCTTTGGCTCCACAACCAGGATATCTAAACCTGCTGTTTTATTCCAAACCAAATCAAGCTCAAGGCCCACCCATACTCAAACATATGGGAACAATTCAGAGAGAGAAAGAAAGGAAAAGTGTCCTTTACACGAATATAGCCTTTTCAACAAAATCCATCTAGATTCACTATGTTTAAAAGTTCAGAGACAGCTCACAGAGACCCTACACATACATGAAAACAACTGTAATTTGCGCTTCATTCAAACAAACAGCCTGGATCTCATCACACTGAAGGCCAAGCCATTATAGACTGCAAAAACACTGAGTATTTCAGAATAAGGACCAAGGTTGCACCTTAATAAATTTGTATTAAACTGAATTTGTATGCATGGTGGCTCCAGTCATTACAGATTGTAAAATGGCTGTAAATCAGACAGAAATCTGATCTGCTACAGTACCAACTGCAATATACTTTGCCATTGGATCTGTTTACATTCCAAATCAACAGTATGCAGGAAATTTATTAACACCTCCACTATGTATGCTAAAACGTGGCATGCAAAAGATTCATTTACACACTTCTCCCTAAATCAGTTTCATTAGAATCACCACTAATAAAGCCATTGCTGCACACTACACAATTCTTACACATTCTGTAGAAAACCTGTATAAATCTGTATTAGACAGGAACATACACTAGAGCTAAAGTCACTTTTCTTTAGAGTCAATGAAGTTAACATGATACAGGTCAGTGACGTTGTGGGCTTCTCATGCAAAATGTGAACAAGTTCATGTTATGAAACGCCTCTACGCTGTAATGTTCTGCTTCTTAATGATGAACTGCCCCCAATAAAAATGCAGCCTAGAAGGTATGAGTCATCACTGGACTAACAGAGCACATTTATCTGTGTTGGGTGGCATTCTAGGTTATAGTTCACTTAATATATGTACGTATGCAGTGTTTCAGTTACTACTTTACTGGAATCACACAGCAAGCAGATACATTTGTGCCAGTTTACCTTCACATGTCCGTCCATCAGACATCAATGAGAATCCTGAGAAACAGGAACAACGGGCCAGTCCTTCCACAGCAGAGCAGTGCTGAGTACATGGGCCATTACCTACAGATAACAAACTACACTGATTATTTTAAACTTTATCTAAATGGCAGAGAGAAAAATAGTCAGAATCAGGGTAATCAGAAAACATGAATGAGTTGCTAAGTGCAGAAATAAAACCATTATTTAGTCTATTTTATTGTAGTAATGGTATTGCCTTACGTTATCAGAACATTAATTTAAATGGGACGTTGCCATGGTGCTTAAGGAAAAAAAAAAATTCCCAAATGCCTTCACAGACTATAAGAGCACTAAATAAATTGGAAATGGGGAAAAAAATGACTCAGAAGCCTAATTTGAAAAAAAAAAAAAAACCAGTACCAATACAGACAATCATTTATTTCCATAAAGCATAGTCTTGGATGGCATAAAGGAGGCTGGTTTGGGTTTAAGGAGATGATGTGTTGGCCAGATGGGGGTGGGAGCGGGATTAAGAGAGACAGCCCGGGCCGCTGGAGACCCTGCTCAGCCGCAGACATGACATACGCACCCATTAAACTTTCAGGCCTTTGAACAGCAGCTATTGCTCTTTTAACCAGATGTACATTAAACCAAATAGCACCTGGGCTTCAGGAAGATGCTTGTCTAACGGAAATTATACGTATTATGGATGGGGTGAGTGAAAAATATATGCCGATTTGCTATTTCCTTCCTGTACCTGACTGAAACATATCTGGCAGCTCCATGATGAGTAAAAAAATCATTCGCATTATGTCAAGTATATAACAAAAAAAGCTATTCCAAGCAAACACAGAGGAATAATAATATAAAGGTAAAACCGATGTAGCTTTTTGAGCTAATATTTCATATAAGCTTCAGAATGTCCGAGTATGGTCACTGGCAAATATGCCTTTGGGACATAATAAACCCTGGACATCCCACTGACCTAGGCCACCTTTTAATGCAATACAATTGTATCGTATATCCAATATATACATCATATTCATTATAATTATTCTATTGTAGTTACTATATTATGTCTTACCTGTAGGAATGTATGAATATAATGTATGACCTATATGTATAGCTATATATGGCTATAATAGTTATGCACAGCTGATAATAGATGAAAGAAATATGAACAAAAAAAATCTTTTGTGTAATATTTAAAAATTCTCATTTCACACTGATCTGAATCTAAATTTAAAATCCTTTTTCATAGAAACTAGAGAATTACAATAAGACAATAAGAGACAATAATGCATTTTAGCCATGGACTGAGGACATTTTGGACAAAATGGATACAGAGCCTTGCATTCTGAAGCTTGATCCCTCTAAAGATGAATGAATGTTCTGGGGTGGGTATGTGGTTGCTGGAAAATGCAGGGGTTACAGATGCCTCATGTTGATGTTGGGAATACACAGAGTTTTGTGCTGGTAAGAGCCAAGATTGCTGCTCGTGGGGGGGTTTAGGAGATGCTGGTACAGACCTCAGGAATGTGATTTGGGTCAGGAAGAGGAAAACCACCTAGAACACTGTCATACTAAGACATAGAGCATATGCTGTTAAAGCCTGTTACACATTAGGTGTGTTGTGGTAGGGGATTGTGAATATGGGATTGGCATGCTGAATATAACAAAATCAATACTACAATACTTTCCAGTTTGCAGTAATAAAAGAACAAAGGACTATGTCATGTTTTCTGAATCATGAGAGTAAAATACATTAGGGGGGGTAATGTATAAAGTGTGTGCATACAGACAACATGGAAAAAAACCCAACATAAATGGTCTTTTGTTGTGTTGGGCCACCAAACGCTGCCAGAACACTGCTATGCCTTGGCTCAAATTGTACAAATCTCTAAAACTGTAAAAGATTGAACACCCTTCACCTCAAGAACATTTGCTCTTCTTTCCTTACATATAACTTTTTATTGCTGTACTGTTTTTCCCTTATATCTAGTCACTTAAGCAAGCTTTATGACTGAAGCCTCTGCCAATCGGATCCCAATAATGAACATTCTTCCAAAGTCAGATCTTCAATCTTTTCCTCTTGACATTTTGATATAAAAATAAGAACAATTGGGCCTGCTCAGCATTTTATACACAGAAACATCTGCACTCGTTATGCTTCTTCTCATTTATTCAACTTTTTCATTTGTCACTTGTCTGTAAATACGAAACTATGTTGCATCATCATACCTGCACATGGATTTTGTACGGAGGAGATCTGGGTGGTCTCTTGAGGCGGTGTGGCCAAAGTAAACACATTGTCTTCCTCTGTAACTCTGTTGTCCTCCTCTGCATTCTCTGAAAAATGAAAAATGAATGAGGGAAAATGCCACAACAGAACTGCGCTGATTATTATAATCTGGGAAATTGTTCCTCGAGCATGCTTCCACATCGCCAGTGACGCAAACCAACCCTGACAATTTATGGTAACTTCATCACACATAGACTATGCTCACTTTTATCCTTACTACCAGGGGAACAGGGACACATAAGGACAAACAGCAGTCAGTGGACAAGGTAGTACATTTCACCCACTTTATCACTCGCAATCTGTGTGTGTCGTAAGGAGCATGAAGTCAAGGATTTAATCTCCTAGCACAGAGGCAGGAACACATTCTTTGTGTTTAGCTGCAAACACATCATACTGAGCATCAAGCACAGACAAATTCATACCTAAAATCAACCCAAAATTTGATTCAGTCCTTGAGAAATAAAATGAAATGAAAAACATTACCAGCAAGCTGTTCATATAACAATCACAGTCAATTATGCTCCTTGAAAGCATTTGGTCTAGCCATTTCATCAACGTGTAGGCATGCATGTGAAACAGATCACCTCCCTCAGGCATTCAGAGTATTACATGAGGTGAGCTGAACCCTCTCAATGCTTTACAGCTGAATCTGATCCATAAAAGCACGATATAAAACTGCAAAGACAATGCACTGTTCTCAATGCAAGTGGTGCATTTTCACCTGCTTTCACCTGGATCATGAATACAACAGTTAACCTGGAGGGTCTCCTTCTGTCATATGAATATGATGGTGACAGACCCAATTATTGCTTGAAAGAAAATGCCACTTAAACTATGCATGTAATCCTATTTGACAGTAATCAAGGATATGCACACTGGAGTGTGTCTAGAAGGAGTACATCAAGGTGACTCAACATGTAATAATAATGCTGAAGATTACATGATGCCTTATTCCCTGATTTTTAACACTTATATTAGGGGTTTCCAAATTTGACCAATGATCCCAAATGGGCATCATGTGACCTCAAGCTTTGACCACCCTAAATGTTTTCCAGATTTGTGATTTAAGACTACTGCAACATTTAAACATTTTATCATTCGATTCAATTCTATTTATATAGTGCTTTTGGAAATTGTCACAAAGCAGCTTTATAGAAACATATAAATTCAGAGAATTTCCCTTCAATAACTGCGTACTATATGGTCAAAAAGTGCAAATGCATAAACAGGAAATTAATTCTAGTTTTAATATGAAGTCTATCTTGTTGAAGTTATCGACTGTTAACTGATTTAGACTTTTTCCGTTTGTGGCAATTTCAGCTTAAAGCCATCTCCATGGTTTCTAATCGCTACTATCCACAGCAATCCCATGTATCTTCAAGCTGTTCATGTGGGACATCCTCAGCAGCAGCCTCAAAGTGATAAGACTCCAGCCAGAAGTAAGGCAGTAATCCAGTAATCCAGATGGATCAGGCAGGTCCGTGGAGCAGAAGAGGTCAGGATCACTGGTCTCTCATGAGTAGCATGTGTAGCTCACAAAAATCATGGCAGTAACATACACAATGTGTACCATAAGTGACCAAAGGAATATTCCTCGCATTGACCTTGTAATTGAAAGGGCGTATCTCTTTCCAATGTCACATCTAACTTGCCACAACAACTACACATAAGGAATAAAACACTACAGAGTTTGTAGTTATAGGAAAATATTTCACACTGGATGGTGTAGTGCAGCCCAGTGTCAATGCAGAGGGGTCTGGTTTATAGTTGACACATGGCTTTGGATGCTTGTGCAGAAGCAACACAAGTGCCATTGTTCACGTCTGCATATTTTATGTACGTCTGAATGATTAAATGTTACATTTGTCAGGTTTCCAAGTCGAATTTTATGCACAGCATAGTGCATTGTATAGAAAATCCAGAAGACTGGAATTTGGCAAGACATTTTGGTAGGTCTGAAGACTATACGAGTTGATTTAAAATATAAACACTAATTGTAATTGTAAAAAAAGTATGTGATCTGAGACAATGCTAGTTTGTTTAGCAGAGTTAGATAAAAATTTATCCATGTTTATTGCTTAATAATCTAGTGGAGTGTACCAGGAGAGCTAAAAAGACTAAAATACCATGTACACTCTTAAATTAAAACGTAAATACAAAAGTAAGTGCAAAACAGAAAAAGGCAAAAATCTAAAGTGATGAAATACATCATTTAAATTCACATTTTGTCAGTTTCCAATCTCAATACAAAATGACCTGAACTTAATCCCTAAAATGTAAATACACTTATTTTCTAATGATCAAATTAGTAAAACAGATTTGACTTTAAAAAAAACATTTTAAAATATGTGTTTTAGTACAAAATCAGTGTCAAAGTGTTCACCCTGGAGGTGAAATTGGCTTGAAACCCCAAATAACTACTACTAAGCAATTCAGTGACCTGGATCTAAACCTTATGCCTGACAATCCATGGTGCAAACATTCACATACCGATTGCACAAGTGTGTCCATCCTGCCTCAGTGTATATCCGGGGTGGCATTTGCATTTGTAGGATCCCAAAGTGTTGATGCAGATGTGATGGCAGTGCTTTCCCTCAAATCTTTCACACTCGTCTACATCCTCCAGGTTCTCCACAGTGTTTGATACATGCTCTGACTCCTCGATGGAGAGAGACTGCTTAGGGAATGGTTTGTCAGCCACTAAGGGGAAAAAGATGAATATTCAAACAACTCGCACTTCCAAATTGTGAATTTTTAGAGTCTATTTAAACTTGTGTCAAATTAGCACTGAACATGTACAACAGCTATTTATACTTTTAAACAAACACACACACACGCGCAAACGTGTATATATTCAGTATTGTGCTATAAGCTGAAGATTTATCATCAAAAGTTTATTATTTTATTTCCATCAGAGTTTATTTGACTAATAGACAGTTATTAGTAGGCTGATTATGTTATTACGCTAGCTTCTGGTATTAATCTGGCTAACAGTATCACTGTGTAAATAAAATCAGTATGCAAAGTTAGCAACTTTAGTATTCCCCCTCCCATATTAGTAACAATGGTGACTGTTAGAACAAATAGATAAATCAGTTCTTTCAGAGGTTGTCAATTTGATCAAACAGTAGACCCCGGCACCCAGCAGCTGAAGATCTGCAAAAGACAGGCCTGGAGAGATATCCCAATAAAGAGACTAGAGTCTCAGTTTACCAAGATAGCTCCAATTTATTATGAGAAGAACAGAAGTATTTATACTGTGATACACACACACATATGGGAGGGTCATTCTTGCAGAACAAGCACACATTTCACAAAGGAGGTGTGCACACAGGGCATATTCATAAGTATTTGGACAGTTATTGTAAATGATGAGTATAATGACAGTTCTTTACAGAAAATGCTTCAGAGGATAATTATAAGGTGATTAATCATAATATCACAGTTGCCAGGTATATTCACAAAGTTATAAGTAAGGTTACATACTGTAAAGTTAAGTCACACAGTGAGTACATAATACATGAGACATAGCTTCCAAAGGAAAGATACAAAGAGAGAGGATTTCATTCTAACAGTGACATAGACTGAAACTACCTGGTAGCAGATGGAAATGTCTAAATAGTGTGCAAATAACATATGCTCCTATTTTAAACCTCTTCTCATTTATAAATTTGTCATGCAAAATAGTATATGGTGAAGAATGAAAACAATCTATAAAAGGTATTAAGATAATTTATTTCAAGGCCAGGTTAAAAAAATTCCTTAATTATTAAGAGCCAGATAAGCAACTAGCATCACTAAATGGTAGCAACATTCTTTCAGTGCTTAACTGTTAAGTTCATAGCTATAAATAAGACAATTTACATAATTGCACGTGATTGAATAAACTGCAACTTGAAATCTTCTACAAATGTTGAAATGGATCATATGTAGAAAACTAAAGTCACTGAACCATGGACAATATTTTCAGTTGATGACATGTGCTCTATACGATTCTGCTGGCAGATTGGAAATCTAATTATTGGACATTTTCAATCAGGATAAACAAATGAGTTCATTTATAGCTGTGAGTCTCTTATAAGATTAGTCAGGACACTGTTAGGTTTCTGTGTGCATTGTATCACAGCATGATGGGAAAGGGGACGCACGCCCGATGCTAGGCCTGACCTGACCAACTAAAGTTTTAAAGTAATACATTGTATACAACTGCCGTAATAAAATAAACCTAATAATCTAGAGAAAAAAACTTTAAATCCATGAGTGTCTACTTTCATATGAGACATTAACTACAACTGTGGAGTGTAACGAGCACGTAACTTTTAAGCTGTACACGGACACCCACAAAACAGGAACAAATTCCATTTTTTGGGCCTCTGGTAAAAACGGTTAATGTAAACAACATTTAATATTTGCCTTCATATAATTTAGTTGCAATAATTGCATGTTTCTCCCTTCAGTATCCTCTCCAGGTAGGGAAATGCTGCTGAACTGGGTTAAGGTCTGGTGATTGTGGTCAATCTAAAACCTTCCATTCTTTTTCTCTTGATAAAGTCCTCTGTTGTGTGGCAGTATGTTCATTGTCCTACTGCATGATGAAGTTGTTCCCAATTAGATTGGCTGCATTTCTCTCTAAATTGACAGAATGTTTCTGTAGTTCATTCTGCTGCTACATGAGTTACATTGTTTTGGATTATAAACAGATCATTTCTTTGTCCAAATTTTGTCATTTTCATCACTTTGGTAGAGGTTAATGTTGGTTGCAGACCTTTTGTGGCTCACCTCTGTATTTCTTTGATAATTCCAATCTGTCTTTCTGATACTTACAGCAGATGAGTAGTTTGCATCTTGTGGTATGGCCCCTTTATTTTTGTTCTCAAAGTCTTTCATCCCTGCCCCATGCAGGTTGTTGGTGACTGATAACTGGCACTTAATTTTCTTCACAGCTCTTACCAATTGCTGTTGTTTTCCTTGGCTGGCCTGTTCGATTTCTGGTTGTAAGTAGCCAGTGGTTTATTTCTGGTTTTCAGGACATTTCCAAATTGTTGTATTGACAATGCCTAATGCTTATGCAATGACTCATGCAGTGTTCACAGGAGAAACCCAGGGCCCAAACCAAGAGAAAGTTAGAGATATAAATTTTTTTAAACAATCAGTCTAACAGGGCACACTTGGGCAACAAGAAACAGCTGTCAGTCATATGGAAGTATAACAGTGCCAAAATTCCTGAAAGCAAAATAGCATATTGAATCACATGAACTGAATAAAAACTTGTCACAAAAATTTGCTTTGATCAGAATGAAAAAAATCCTTACAGCATTTACAAAAAAATACAACCTTCATTATTTTTCATTCATTGTCTACCGCTTATCTGAACTATTCTCGGGTCACGGGGAGCCTGTGCCTATCTCAGGCGTCATTGGGCATCAAGGCAGGATACACCCTGGACGGAGTGCCAACCCATCGCAGGGCACACACACACACTCTCATTCACTCACACAATACAGACAATTTAGAGATGCCAATCAACCTACCACACATGTTTTTTTTGGACTGGGGGAGGAAACCGGAGTACCTGGAGAAAACCCCCGAAGCACGGGGAGAACATGCAAACTCCACACACACAAGGCGGAGGTGGGAATCAAACCCCCAACGCTGGAGGTGTGAGGCAAACGTGCTAACCACTAAGCCACCGTGCCCCCCATCATTATTTTTCAACCTCACAAATTCAGGTCGACAAATTCGGATAAAAAAAATTCAGGTCTTAACATCCGGGCTATTACAGGAAGAGCAATGGATTGCCGATTTCTCGGGGCCGTGTCGCAGTGCACTTTAAAGTGTGCATCCTGCTCCCTGTGCAGTTTACTTCGCGGGGAACCGCTTGGCGATTGGAACGCGGCTCTTGTAATTAACCTGCAGCGTAGAAACGGCTCTGAGTAAAATTGCGCAGAGATTGAAGACAATGGACCAAGGGGTAAGTTAAATTAGATTTATTAATTAACAGGGCAGTATGAGTTATTTTAGACACAAAAAAGGCAAAATAAATTAACAGTACACTAAAATAAGTCATACTGCCAGTTTAACGCAATTTTACTCAGAGCCGTTTCTCCGCTGCAGGTTAATTACAAGAGCAATCGGCAATCCATTTTTATCTGAATTTGTCGACCTGAATATTAACACCTGAATTTTTTCAACCTGAATTTGTGAGGTTGAAAAATAATGAAGGTTGTATTTTTTTGTAAATGCTGTAAGGTGTTTTTCATTCAGATCAAATTGCAAAGCAGACAAATTCAAACTTCTTCTTTTTTTTTTTTTTTTTTTCAGTTCATGTGATTCAATATGCTATTTTGCTTTCAGGAATTTTGGCACTGTTATACTTCCATACAGTCACATTTCCCAAGGTATTTTATCACATTAGAAATGAGTGAATTCGAACAAAATGTGCCATGTTCTAAGTTGTTCTAGATTTGTTCATGATTTAGGAAATAAGGCTGAAATTCTCAGAACCAAATGTCTTCTGTGTATAGCAAAAACAAATTTTCTGCCCTTGCCTTTCCAATACTGTCAGACAGGACTGTATGTCTGTGCAGAACATATTAGCTATTAGATAGCATAAGATGTAATAAGATGTCAAATAGAAATGATTGAGCACCACTGTAAATAATCTCACAGCACAAAAACAGCCTTGCATGCAGCCTTAGACATTTATGAGTGACTATTGTGTATCCACTGGCCTCTTGCCTGACACATTAGCTCTAAAATAACCAGACTAATGAACACAAACCCCATTTTCTGAAGAACACACTGCCAGCCATCAGACAGAACTGGCATGTGCTAATTAAGGTGCTTTATATGCCAGACACTCATTAAGCTCAACCTTGCCACTCAACATCTGCAGCCCCGCCTCCAACAGCTGTCAATGCCACACCTCTACTCTCAGTTCCTGCCAATCATGGTGGCCTTGCTCTGCATACATATTACCTTGGTGCTAATAGAAATATAGATGGAGCTAAAGAACACCCAGCTGACGCTGCACAAGAGTCTGGCAAAGCTCTACTCACTCCATTAGCACTGAGCATAATAAACAAGCGTGGTCTTGTGTTGCATGGCATAGCAGTTTAAAGTAAATATTCCTCACAGTCATTACCTGAATGTAAATGCGTCATGGTGAGAGATTAAATGTTTCCGCTATAATTAATCACAGTTTGCCTGGTGTGAGAAGGCAATGGGGATGAGAAGACGTCCCTCATGGATATAATTACCTCTCAACTGTTTCTCTAGCACAACTCCTTATAGAGTATATGTTCATGCAGATTGTGCTACACTCCTATTATTAGGAAATGAAGAAAAAAGGCACCTTTGCAGCTTGCCTCCAGGTTAATAGGTATTTTTAGCAGGCCATCGGCAGGATTTTTGTGAGATAAAGAGGGAAGCAAAAGCATTCTGAACATACTGACTAAATCTCATAATTAAATTTCATGTACTGTTGAAAAGTCAACATCTGTTACTAATGCATACATCACAACTTCTAGTATGGTTGTACTAGAATGTACAACCATAAAGTCTTCAGGACAGAAAACTTTGCATTTTATTTTATCTCAGTAACATGACAAGCTGCATTTTTTGCCTTATTAAGTTAAAAAATAGAGGCTTAAAATGAATTAAAAAGTCTGATGCTGTTTAATAATAACTAAAAATTTGGAATATTTTGGCAAATTGCTGTGGCACAAGGGGAATAAAACACTTTTTAATAATAATGAACTATGGGGTGGTAACATTAACTCCCAAGGCTACCACATCATACTACCTCATCATTTATCATTTTCCAATAACACCACACCCCATCACATTTATTCCTTGTGTGTTTATTGTGTTGAAAATGAAATTCTTGCATCAATGGGGCATTCTTTGCAAGTAAAGAACATAAAATGGAGGTTAAGGCCAGCTACAGAAGATCAGTGAGAGGAAGAATAATAGCTGGTGTTTTCAGTGGGAGATAAGCCTAAAAGTATGTGCTGTAGAATAAAAAGGTCAGGTCTGGGTTTTCTTTGTAGCTCCAAGGCTACTGGCAGACTGACAGTTGCTTGAGATGGATGCAAAAGTGGGTCAGACCTGTGCTCAAGCATCAAGCCACATGATCAAGCAGTACCGATTGACATTCAGTCAGCTAGAACAGTCACACTCTGTAGCTTGATCTTGAAACCTAAAAGATAGGGTCGGTGGAATACGGCATCTAGGATAGCAGTCGGTCCTTAAAAAATCCTTAAGTCACCATTTGACAGAAGACAGAATCCATAAACCAACTGGCCAGAGTACAGAGGCTCTGTTTAGAATGTTTGGCAAACCTCACCGGTTTAAAAAAAAAAAGATGTGTTCATGTACGTATTTCCTGACAAAATGTCACTGGAATAAATTGGCTGCAGGGAGAAAGTTTGCTAGTGCAGGCTGCTCGGCCATCTGCCACTGATTCAGCTGAGCTCACTGGCAGCTTCATGCACTATTCTGAATGGTAACGTGACAACTGACGAATCAGTTTAGAGTTGTCTTTCTGCTATCTAAACCTTGCACTCTAAACTTTAGCTCCATTCAGAATATGAAACAAAAAGAAAATCTGGTTCTACTTGAATCAGGCATTGGCAGCAGAATGTACAGATTTTTAACTGAGGCACCACATGGACAGCCTAAAGATACATAAGATTACTGTGGATGGTACCACTTAGTAAGCATGAAGATGGCTTTGGAGCAAAATTACTGTGAAGTTCTCCTTCAGTGGCTTACAATGATATGAATGCAATCTTTAGGACTGCAACTGCCACAAACAGTTTTACACTCAAGTCTTCGTCAGTGAACAGTTCATAACTTCAACAAAATAGACTTGTTAGACATGTTAAAACTAGAAAGAATTTCCTGGTTACAAAAGTGCACTTTTTTGGCCTACTATAACTATACTAACTATACTAACAGTTGTAAAAGGGTTATTCTATATAATCACACTATCTGGCATGTATCCTTTTGAGACTCTCAAGGTTTCTGCTTCATATCGTCTCATGGAGGTTTTTCTTCCCCTCTTTTCTGGCTATATCCTGTACTTATAGGTTTTATATATTTCTGTAAAGCTACTTTGTGATACTGTCCATTGTTTAAAGCACTATACAAATAAAATTGAATTGAAACTATGGTCCCTATGGGCATCATAGTGGGCACCAAGATCATAGTCTAGTTGTGGCAGAGATATATTTGTTGCAATTATGAATTTTTGTGATCAGTGGCACAGCCAGTATACTGGCAAAAGAGAAAATCTCACCTGTATGTTGCAGATTTGTAGCTAAGCTAAGCAGCTAACTGCTGCTACTTGTAGCTAAGAACTGCTGCTGTAATCATGAAGCCTGCCCTATACGCATCCAAGCACTCCTACACACAATACAATATGCTTAATTAAATACTAAGTACTGTTTCACTGTATTGTAATGATTTATAATCCCACTATCCTAAGGATAAGATCTCTTTTGACTCTAGTTCTCACTCATGTCATCTTAGGAACTTTTTCTTTCCCACTGTTGCCTCTGGCTTGCTCATTAGAGATCAAAATCTACATCCAGATTTCTGTAAAGCTGCTTTGTGAGTATT
This sequence comes from Hemibagrus guttatus, assembly GCA_033459395.1. NCBI lineage: Eukaryota > Metazoa > Chordata > Actinopteri > Siluriformes > Bagridae > Hemibagrus > Hemibagrus guttatus. Next base: position 10,770,721 of record JAUCMX010000023.1, read on the forward strand.
GCTATTTTTAAAAGTGCTATACAAGTAAAATGGAATTGGATTCAATATAAATGGGTCTGAAAATAGTTTCTCTGCCCACACAATAGCAATTGAATGAAAACAAGGGGAAAATTCTGCTTATGAACAATTATGACTCACCAAACTTCTCATACAAAGATTCAGTAATGAAGGTCAGAAAATTGACAATAGAAATGAGTGTGCGTGTGTGTGTTTGAGTGTGCATGTGAGTGTTTGTTCTGGCACCTTTTTTAGGCAGGGTGGTAGGTCTAGGCCTCTCCTTTCTCTTTAGTACAGGTGTGCTATGCCCTTCATCTTCTTCCTTGCAGCAGGTGAGGAAAATGTGTGCACAAGGGTAGATAAAGTGTTGATGTGCGTTACAGCCCTTTCCCTCACGTCGTAGACGCAAACCAAGTGCACAGCAGCTGCAACACTCCTTCTCAAAAGAAACACACACCACAGAGTCACACAACATACACAATTTTCTGCCTGGTCTGACTGTGAAAGAAAGAAGAGTATCTTAGGATCAACAGTCCATTAAGATCACATTACATTCCTTCATTCAGGTGGGATTGAGAAAAGTTCAAAGAGCAGACAGGCCAATGTTTTCATCAGGAACAAAAGATTTACTATTATGACCAAATGAGCAGTGTTTTGCTCTAGAGCTTAACTCACTGGAGCAAAACCCTATATTGAGGATCTGTAAAATATGTAAGAGAATGAGTATACTGCACTGCTATCATGTTTCTCAGTTATACACGAAGCCACTCAAGCATGTCATACTCAAATGCTTTCAGAACATATTGCTCTATGCTATTCCTTATACAAGCAGTATCAAGGGTCAGTGAAATATTTCCATCTATAAATAATGTTTTCATTATCCCTGATGCTCAGATTAAACACAGCCTGTTTTAGGAATGACTCTTTTCAAATTCAAAGTATAGCCAATGTAAACACATTCAAAGTAGTAAAACAAATCCACATTTTCCTTCATTCACATCAATTTTCATAAATAGTTTGAACTTTACGGAATCAAACTGGAATCAGCCTTCCATTTAATTTTGCATGAAATTTTACCTATTGCATGCAATTGTATAGAATGGCTTTGTGTGCTGTAGCATTACAATTTCCCTTTGCTAGAACTAAGAAGCCCAAACCTGTTCCAGCATGTCATTGGCCCTGTGCACAAATGAAAACATGGTTTGCCAAAGTTGGAATTGGCCTGAACAGAGAGCCCTGACCTCAACCCCGCTGAGCACCTTTGAGATGACCTGTAATGTCGACTGCATTCCAGACCTCCTCACCTGACATCAGTGCCTGACCTCACTAATGCTCTTGTGTCTGGACAAATCCCCACAGCCATATTCCAAAATCCATCAACATAGTAAACACACACCATCCATTTCAATATGAACACCTGTAAACCTGCTCAATTATCATTTAGCCAAACAACCAATCATGTGTCAGCAGCACAGCACTTAAAATCATTCAGACACAGATCAAGAGCATGAGTTAATGTTCACATCAACCATCAGAATGAGAAACAACCAAAGAATGAGAAACCTGGGATTTTCACCCACAACAGTCTCTAATGTGTTGTGTCTCAAAACAGAGTTCAAACAGAATAGTATGAAAAACAACAAACACTAAGTGAGTGACAGTTCAGTGGGTGGCACTCATTGTTGATAAGAGATATCAGAGGAAGATGTCCAGATGGCCAAGACAGTAACTCATATAATCATTCTTTGGTGATGAGCAGAACTGTGCTCATCATTCAACTGTGATGAGCAGAAAAGCATCTCAGCATGCACAAAACATTCAACCTTGAGGTGGATGAGCTACAACAGCAGAAGACTTAATCAGGTTCCACTCCTGTCAACCAAGAACAAGAGTCTGAGGCAATAATGGGTACAGAGTCACCCAAACTGGACAGCAGTTTTTAAAAAATATCACCAGGTCTTTTTCGATTCTTCAGCTGTCCAATTTAAGTGAGTTTCAGAGCCACAGAGATCAAACTTTTTCTTCATTCTGATGTTTGATGCAAACATTACTATGATTGACTGACTGGATAACTACATAAACGTGCAGGTGTACAAGTGTCCCTATGAATGGTAAGTGTACTGCATATAGTTTGTTAATTTTATTACAGAGATTCATTTATGCAATGTGCACTGCATAATAATATATTGGCTGTCTGATTCCACATTTAGTAACCAGGTTGTGTGTATTTGAAGTAGCTGATTTATATTGACCTGAGCTGATGGAAATAGTGTACTATGGAAGTAATGTATTGTGTACATAATTATGCGTGTGTATATGTGTGAATGTGTGTTTGTATATCTTACCTTTTGGATATCCTCTCCACAGTGTGAGCTGCTACCTTCTCCACACACCTCACCTGCTCTGGCAGCGTACATGCCAGTTAAACACCTGCTCTCTCTTAGTGCACCTGCACAACACTGCTCCTGAACAGCCCTAACACACATACACACACACACACACACACACACACACACACATGCACAATGACAGATGACAGACATTGACTAATAGCCTTATTGTGCAATGTAGCACTACAATATAGTGTTCAATCAGCCCAAAAGGAAACACATAACATCCCTCTTCATCTGCCTCCACTAGCCTCCTGTATCAAATTCAAGGCCTTGATGCTCACCTTGATGCAAGACCTTGTCTGGAACAACCTCTAAACACTCTCCTTGAGGTTTATGTTGCCTCCCACAACCTGTAATCAGTTATTGACCGACGCTTGGTAGCAGTCACTCAGCGAGGCATGAAGTCCCTTTCCAAAGCCTTCAAACTGACTGTCCCTCTATGATGGATTGAACTTCCAACCTCAGTCTGGACGGCAGAATCTGTCCCTTATCTTCACAAAAAGGCAAAAGACCCAGCTCTTGTCTGAACACTTACCTAATCCCTAACCTGCCACCACAAGTTACACTACACTAGCACTTAAACCTCAACTCTGTGCTCTTTGCTGGCAGGAATTGTCATGAGGGCCGTCTGTACTGAAAAAAGAAGAGAAAATCTGTTCCTTTGAATGAAACACACACTCATAATGAAATTCTAAGCCATTTGTAAATATTTATGTGAAATCTGTATTTCTGTAGACTGAATACATGTACTGTTCATTCACAGCTACAAGTAAATTATGGTGTAATATGTAAGTGCCTCAGATTTCATCTGATCCTTCTTGAATATGACAAAACCTTGGTGAAAAATAGATTATAATTTAATTAGAAAGAGACTGTAATTTAATTTACTAAACTGCATCTAGTTTGGATAAAATTACATAAGACCAATAACAGTTCTCTCACTCTGAAAGCTCAGAAAAGGGTCTGCTCCACAGGTGACCATAAAATAATGACTAATCCTGTACACATAACCAAGCTTTGCTACTAAAAATTTAACTCCCCCTAAACTAAATTATTTCACAATCACAAAGTGGAGGTGGTTGAGAGCCTTACCCACAGACCCAGTCTTCTTCTATTACAGGGGGCAGCTGGCTGCAGTGCTGGTTCTCCGAGGCCCATTTCCGCCCAGCTTTACAGCATGTCTCCAGTACTAAAGCAGACAGTCCTGTCAACACCACAAACAATTCATTTGTAACAGCTTCTGCAAGACTAGGGTGCAGCAAACAAAGTTCACAGAATTATATAGTACAACACAAACTTAGAATTGGACGCAGGCAGCCATCTCCAGAAAGCCTGCCAGGAAAAAAAAAAAAAAAAAAAAAAAAAAGAGTGTGTTGTGCTGTGTGTGCATCATGAGTCATACTGAATGACAATGGATTGAATCTAATTACAGTAAAAAAAAAAAAAAAAAAAAAGGAAAAAAAAAAAGCAGCTTGCTGAAAAGGAGAGTGAGAAACGTATTAAGCAATAATTCAATTCGTTAAAATGTATTTTATGTAAATAGGCATAGATGTAAGGAGAAGAATTGTTGAAGAAGAGTTTTTCTGATCCTTTCTGTCTAGGAAATGATGTTTTGAACATGTTATTATAACGTTATCTATTACTTTTGGTAAATGAACCTTTACCTTTTTCAGTACAGCACAGCTTGTATAGTCTATGTTGCTTTATTTCTCTTAAATTGTTGCATTTTGGATCTTTAATTCTTCAGAGAACACCAACAGGCCACTATTTGCCTAAACTCAATTTCAGATATTTTGTGTGTTATACACACGTACAACACATTTCTGAATCTTGAATGTTTATCCTTATTGGCTATTCACTCAGTGTAAATATGAACTTTTGTAAAACTGTTGTTTTTCAGAGATGCACCTTAACATTAAATGTACCTGCCTAATATTGTTAGGTTTCCCTTGTGCCACCAAAACACCATTTTATGGACCTCACAAGACCCCACAAGAAGGTATTCTGTGGTATCTTCACCAAGAGGTCAGCAACAGATCCTGTAAGTTGCTGTAAGATGTGAGGTGGAGCCTCAATGAATCAAACTTGTTTTTACAGCACATCCTGCGGATGCTTGATAAGATTGAGATCATGGGAATTTGGAGGCCGAGTCAACACCTTAAATTCTTTGTCATGTTCCTCAATTCCTGAACAATTTTCCAAGTGTGGCAGGACACATCATCCTGCTGAAATAGGCCACTGACATTATGGAGTATTGTTGCCATGAAGGGGTATTACAGTTTGTTGCTCTTCTGTAGGATCAGAATAGACAGGCTAGTAATCGTTCACCATGTGCATCAATGAGCCAGGGGTACCCATGACCCTATTGCTGGTTCACTGGTTGTTCATTAAATACTGCATACTGGGAACACCCTACAAGATCTGTTGTTTTGGAGATACTCTGACACAGTCATCTAAATATCCCAATCTTGTCAAAGCCACTCAGATTCTTGCACTTTCCCATATTTCCTGTTCTCAACACATCAAAATCAAGAAATGACTGTCCACTTGATGCCTAATATATCCCACCCCAGATATATTGGTGTCATTGTAACAAGATCAATGTGGGTTTAATGTTATGGTTGATCTGTGTGTAGTCACTGAATTAGAAAAGGTAACAGCACCATCAAAAATTATTAGCTTGTTTTGTCTTCCAAGTAAACATGGTTTTCCACTGTCATTCAAAATGGCTTTTTTTTTTAAGAAAGTAGCCTGGCAGTACTCGAAGGTACTTTAAAAGCAATTATGCTTTAGTCAGAGTCTTTGGATGGGGACCTTTTGAGGGCAGAGTGCCTTTAAAACTAATAGGAAAACCAGGCCAGTCCAAAAATAAATAAATAAATAAAATAAAGAGGAGCAACTGCTCTACGAGACACTGATATTTAATAAGAAAATAATGATTCTTAAAGCTTGAGCTGTAAATTGAATGGATGTCTGCAGACAAAGAAGGAGTGAACCTAAAACCCAAGGCACATAAGGAGATAAAAAATGAGAAAGCCCTTCCAGTTTTGCTGTTTATTATCTTTCGTAACATTTTTGTATTTGCACAAAAATGTATATGAATATGCCAGTTTCAAATATATCAAATAGAAGTCACTTCAATCTAAACGTATCCACATGCGAGCTTGAGTAATGATTTAAAGCACTTTAAGGGTGGCTTAATATTTGTCATGCCACAGTGGCTGTAAAAAAACCCTCACCACAAAACATTTTTTTCAAGTGCCTTCTATTAATTAGCAGTAGCTGAGAAAAATATTATAGTTAATACTTGTAGAAGAGAGAAAGTCAAAATTTTCATAATAACATGCTGTGCTATAAGGATTATTGACATGCAAAGGAGTGCAAATTGCAAGCTTAAGGCTAGCTGTTAGGGCCATTGATTATTTTCCCAAAACAACACCGTCCAAAGTGCTTTATTCCTATTACACCACACCAATTTGCCAACTATTATAAATGACAAAACAACATATTATACTTTTATCCACTTATAGTTACATTTGATGTTGAGTAATCTCCTCACCAGCATCTATTTGTCACTCTCTATCCTAAAGTTAATAGAGGAAAATGCAGTTACAGCTTTACTTGTTGCTGACTTTCTGCCTGTCCCAGACTTTGCTTACTGCTCGTCCCCTATCGCCAGCCCGGCGTATGGATCCGGCTACTTCCCCCGCAACAGAATACTTCGCCTATCACGGATCCAGCAGAGCTGCGCGAGATCATCGTGCGGCAAGGAGCGATCATCCGCTCGTATCAAGATCAGGTGGAGGCGCTGCAAATCCAGCTATGCAGCGTGAGCACTGCCGCACCGCGGGATCCGCCATCAGCACGCGGTGAGTCACCCCGGCTAGCCATGCCAGAAAAATTTGATGGTTCTGCCGACCGCTGTCGAGGCTTTTTACGGCAGTGCGGGGTGTTTTTCCCGCACCAGCCGGGGATTTACCATGAGGAAGGGACTCGGTGTGCGTTCCTTTTATCACTGTTAACTAGTAGGGCCTTAGAGTGGGCCATTTTCCGCGCTGGAGATGGAGCTCCAGACGGAGCTAGCATGTAGAGAGGCGACCTCTCTGACGCAGTTCGTGACCACAGCCATCCGTTTGGACAACCTGCTGCGCCAACATCAGGCTGGGACCCAACCCTCAGCCGCAGCTCGGCCATGAGTGCGGACGGATTACCCTAGTTCTAGGGAGGAGCTTCCCTGAGTCCTCGGTGTCCAGAGAGGCCTTAGTCGGCACCGGTGGGTGGCAGTTCACTATTCTTTAGCCTGACGGTCCCGGTGTCTTTGTGTTTTTCTGACCACTGTCTTCCTGTCCCAGCACTGATTGACTCCGGAGTGGCCATCAATCTAATCAACGGGGCGTTGGTGGAGGAGCTCGGGATCCCCACCTTCCCCTGCGTACCATCGTTGTAGGATAACGGCCATCGACAGTCAGCCGATTGGGGAGGGCTATCTCAAACACCAGACTGAGCTACTGGAGTTCCAGGTGGGGCTCTTTCATCATGAACAACTGGCGTTCTATGTCACCTCCTCACCGACGAACCCCACGGCGAACCCCATGATACTGGGCTTCCCGTGGCTACGGCGCCACGACCCCCAAATCTCCTGCCGCTCGGGGTCACCTACCTGCCTCAAAGAGTGTCTGCGTGAGCCGATCCCCGCAGCACACGGACACCTCCCTCATGCTTATGCGGACTTCAAGGAGGTTTTCAGTGAGGAGAGGGCGGCCCGCCTGCCATCGCACCAGGTCTGGGACTGTGCTATAGATCTGCTGCCGAACACTACCGGAGGCCAAGGCTATGGAGGACTACATTGAGGCAGCTCTGGCAGCAGGTCACATTCGGCCTTCCACGTCCCCAGCGGCAGCGGGGTTCTTTTTCGTGGGTAAAAAGGATGGAGGCTTGCGGCCGTGTATAGACTTTCGGGGTCTGAACGCCATCACCATCCGGGTACCCCTACCCTCTGCCCCTGGTACCTGCAGCATTAGAGCAGCTGAGGGGGGCGAGTTTTTTTACGATGCTGGACCTCAGGAGCGCCTACAACCTGGTGCGTGTCCGCAAGGGGGACGAGTGGAAGACTGCGTTCCACATGACTCACGGTCACTATGAGTACCGTGTGATGCCCTTTGGCCTCACCAACGCCCCCGCGGTATTTCAGGCCCTCATCAATGGGGTGTTTCAAGACCTGCTGGGTAAAGGGGTCATCGCGTATATCGACGATATCCTGGTATACTCGACCTCTACGGAGGAACACGTGCGTCACGTCCGGGAGGTGCTCTCCAGACTGCAGCGGCACCACCTGTACGTAAAGTTGGAGAAATGTGAGTTCCACCGGACCACGGTGACATTCCTGGGCTACATGATCTCATGACAAAGGGTGGAGATGGACACGGTCAAGGTCCAGGCAATTACTGAGTGGCCTGCCCCTACTACGGTGTGGGAGCTGCAGAGTTTCCTGGGCTTCGCCAACTTCTACAGGAGATTCATACGCAACTACAGCTCAGTAGCGGGCCCACTGACGTCGTTACTGAGGGGGAAGCCCAAGCGATTGGCCTGGACGGACCAGGCCCGGGCAGCCTTCCAGCAGCTTAAGGACTGTTTCACCACGGCCCCCATCTTGCGGCACCCTGATCCTGACCTGCCGTTCGTGGTGGAGGTAGACGCCAGCAGCGGGCTCGGGGCTGTACTCTCCTAGCGTCATGGTGAACCTGGGTAGCTTCACCCCTGTGCCTATTATTCGAGAAAACTGACAGCCACGGAGGTCAATTACGACATGGGCAACTGGGAGCTACTCTCAATCAAGGCAGCATTGGAGGAGTGGCGCCACTGGCTGGAGGGAGCGCGTCACCCGTTCCAGGTCCTCACCGATCATCGCAACCTGGAGTACCTTCATGGCGCTAAGCGCTTGAACCCTCGGTAGGCCAGGTGGGCTTTGTTCTTTACCCGGTTTCTGTTTACGGTGAGCTACCGCCCCGGGTCCAAGAACGGCAAGGTGGACGCCCTATCCACGCAGTTTGAGGCTGCCAGCGAGCCAGTGCAGGCCGACCTCATCCTGCCATTCTGGCGCCAGTTCAGTGGAACCTTGTCGAGGAGATCAGACTCCACACTCCACTATGGCCAAGACCAAAGAGCTGTCAAAGGACACCAGAAACAAAATTGTAGACCTGCACCAGGCTGGGAAGACTGAATCTGCAATAGGTAAGCAGCTTGGTGTGAAGAAATCAACTGTGGGAGCAATTATTAGAAAATGGAAGACATACAAGACCACTGATAATCTCCCTCGATCTGGGGCTCCACGCAAGATCTCACCCCGTGGGGTCAAAATTATCACAAGAACAGTGAGCAAAAATCCCAGAACCACACTGGGGGACTTAATGAATGACCTGCAGAGAGCTGGGACCAAAGTAACAAAGGCTACCATCAGTAACACACTACGCCTCCAGGGATTCAAATCCTGCAGTGCCAGACGTGTCCCCCTGCTTAAGCCAGTACATGTCCGGGCCCGTCTGAAGTTTGCTAGAGAGCATTTGGATGATCCAGAAGAGGATTGGGAGAATGTCATATGGTCAGATGAAACCAAAATAGAACTTTTTGGTAAAAACTCAACTTGTCGTGTTTGGAGGAGAAAGAATGCTGAGAACCAAAGAACACCATACCTACTGTGAAGCATGGGGGTGGAAACATCATGCTTTGGGGCTGTTTTTCTGCAAAGGGACCAGGACGACTGATCCGTGTAAAGGAAAGAATGAATGGGTCCATGTGTCATGAGATTTTGAGTAAAAACTTCCTTCCATCAGCAAGGGCATTGAAGATGAAACGTGGCTGGGTCTTTCAGCATGACAATGATCCCAAACACACCGCCCGGGCAACGAAGGAGTGGCTTCGTAAGAAGCATTTCAAGGTCCTGGAGTGGCCTAGCCAGTCTCCAGATCTCAACCCCATAGAAAATCTTTGGAGGGAGTTGAAAATCCATGTTGCCCAGCGACAGCCCCAAAACATCACTGCTCTAGAGGAGATCTGCATGGAGGAATGGGCCAAACTACCAGCAACAGTGTGTAAAAACCTTGTGGCGACTTAAAGAAAACATTTGACCTCATTCATTTGTTGTCATTGCCAACAAAGGGTAAGAGTATTGAGATGAACTTTTGTTATTGACCAAATACTTATTTTCCACCATAACTTGCAAATAAATTCTTTAAAAATCAGACAATGTGATTTTTTGGATTTTTTTTTTCTCATTCTGTCTCTCATAGTTGAAGTGCACCTATGATGAAAATTACAGGCCTCTCTCATCTTTTTAAGTGGGAGAACTTGCACAATTGGTGGCTGACTAAATACTTTTTTGCCCCACTGTATATACATTTGTGCTTTAACAGCTAGAAATGGAATTCTGTAGAAGACAGAATTTATAGCTATGCATTAGGATTTGATCAAACATAGTTGAAATTACATGAAAACAACTTTAGTTAAACACTTACCTCCCAAGACCTTTCATGTTGTGTGTAATGAGTGTAATGGATGTAGAATTGAATTAGTGTTATATTGTGGTGGACTTTCCACATTCATTGGCGGAATTTAACTGCCCTTAGACTTTAATCATTAATCAGTTTGATCTTCTGTTCTGTGCAGTGTAAAGAAATGTCAAAATTCATGTCTGTGATAATTGCACATAATAATACAGATGTAGAAGATAAACATTAGGTTGAAAAATGCTGGAGCATTTCTTTAGCTCATGAGCACAAGCACAGCAAACTTTCTGTCTATGAAATGAAAAAGCAGCTGTATTATGATATATTCATGATCACTCTAGTGTGGAGTAGTAATATTTTAATTCCAGTTCATCTGTATTATATTTGTGTAGCTCTTAACAAGATATATTGTCACATTGCCGGCTCACAGAAATCTGGATTTCAATCTGAATGCCATGCTTGAGTGTTTGATAGAAAATCTCCCATCTGGTATTAACATGTGCCTCGAGTGATCGACTCACAAGTGGTCAGCCATGATGGACTGCCATCCACACCTGGCCTTTTCATGTGTCTCAACTAGTTCTTCAGTGACCACGTGTGATTGCATTATGTGACCACAGGTTGCCAAATCTCACAAATACAGCTACAAGACTTTGTTGTTTTCCAGTGCTGCTCACTGTTCGGGGTCGCCACAGCGGCTCATCCGATCCGCATTTTTGATTTAGCACAGGTTTTACTCTGGATGCCCTTCCTGATGTAACCCTCCTATTTTTTTTTTATCCAGGCTTGAGACCAGCACTGAGAGTTAACCCCTCAGTGGCTGGGTTGGTTACCTGCCAAGATAGAACAGCACTGTGGTGAGAGCACAAGATAAAATCAGCTTCAAGACTACTAGCTCAATAATCAAACAGAATGTAGGACAACACTGTCAGCTGCAACAGAAAGAACATATTTCCACATCATATTACATTTTCATATGGGTTTTCCATTTTGTACACTGCTATTTCCGTATATCATCAAAGGGTGGGATTTGAAAGGCTGTCATCCTTGAACTACAATGTTGTGATTCACCACAGACTGTATGAAGGTATGCTTCTGCAGCCTGACATCCCTGTCTAGGGATGAACAAACTCTCTAGAACAGTCCAAAATACACACAGCCTGTTCCAGTGGGTGGAGGAAACAAGACTTATTTCATCAGTGCAAACTGTTGGAATGCCTTTCTTTGGATTCTTCAAGCCGATGTCCCCTAAGCACTGCACTGAATGAGTGATCCTTCAACCAACAAGATATTTGTGTCTCCTGTGGATTCTCTTGAGCCTTTCACACATTTAGGAGTTCTGTTTTGACATAACACATACAGAATGCTGTTAAACAGTTACGTGGATGAATGAACATTTCCATTTCTCATGACTGACTCCATGAACTAATCTGTAAAGCAGATGAACAAAGTAAAATAAAATGCTTTAGAAAAAATGATTTACAGATTATATGATTTACAAATTATACAGATTTGGTCTTGTCCAACCACAAACAGAGATTTAAGAGCTACATTCATTCATTCATTGTCTGCCGCTTATCTATCTTATCTATTCTCGGGTCACGGGGAGCCTGTGACTATTTCAGGCGTCATAGGGCATCAAGGCAGGATACACCCTGGACAGAGTGCCAACCCATCGCAGGGCACACACACACTTTTAAGAGCTACATGAGGTAAAGAAATAGGAAAAGGCTATTAAAAAGGCTATATGTAAATAAAGAGTATGTAGAGCATGCCATAGAGCACTCTATATGGAACATATCATTTGTTGGATGTATTACTAATTTCTAAGTAGTATAATTATAATAAAAATACAAATGACTAGACATTAAGATGCTTATTTTATTTATTTATTTATTTCAAAAACAAACAGCAGCTTGTTGACCTCAAACTAATTAATTACCCGACCTTTCCCTCTGAAAAACTCTATTTAACTTGTCTTAAAGTTTTTCGCTGGGTATTTCTTCTGATTGAAAACACAAGAGGCTCATTAGTACATAATACATTCTTCTTTCAGCAACAGATAGTTAAAAGCCAAACATAATTTGCTGTTAGCCCTTTGATATAGGTTGTCCCAAATGTATGATTTCACAACATTCTAGAAATGATGTGAAAATGGCCTCTGAATGATTTCTCATCAGGCTTTAGTCAGAAATATTTTATAGTTACCTTAAAAAATCAACTAGGTAGGACATTAATGTACTGATCAGTAACAGCATGCAATCACATAAAACATTTCGCAAGGCTCATGCAATTCCATGATGTGAATGTTCAGAAATGAAGGGAAAAAACAGTGATGTTGTGAATATGATGTTCTCTCCCAAAGATCACTGTTATTTTGTCTTTGGCAATATTCAATATAACAAACGATTATGTTGCTTTAGCTCTTGTATGTGTTAACTGTTTAGTGTAGCGCATCCCATCTGGATCACCACAGTCTGAATGTGGACCCAGCTAAGTATTGATGCAGATTGCACAGAGATCTCAAAAATACTGAAGCATAAACAATCAATGTTTCACAAAATTGTCCATAGTTCAGTGACTCTAGTTTTTTAAACATGAACCAATAAAGCTACTGTAACTGATCTTGTGTTGTGGCATTTATGTAAATTATTTAGCTGAAGGCAGCTCATTAGACTTTCATAGATTTACCTTCACTTGTCTAATTAGTGAACTGGCTTGTTAAAAATGGCAATAACAAAAACAGAATGCTTCACTAAACAAATGCCTCATCTGTTCAAACTAGTCAAAAGTACTAACCTGAAGCACCAGTGCATTAAAAAAACTAAAACATAACAACAGTTTTAAGAGGTATGTGTTGTCACCATTCTGCCATGCCATTTGCTTATCTGGACGACTTGCTAGATGAAATGTTAGAAGAAATGGAGAAGTGATTTGTGGACAATTATGAGACCCTAGTTCACAGGGCAGTCTGATATGCAACCATAAATAATAGCAGTTTAAGCCAAAATTCAATTTCTAAAAATATTTCTCAAGAGCACTATAAACGTAGGTGTAAATTTTGTGTGGTGTGATTAACCTTGGTATGATGAGACGCAATAAATAAAGCACAAAAGGTTTACCTGTAAACTCTTATTAAGGTTTCAAAGCATCAGAACAGTGTAACAGCAGAACAAGCTTCCCAAAAATGATGAAGAATCTGTGCTCTGGTGCTGATAGCAAATGTCTTCTCAGGAGACTCTGGTGTGTGTCAGAGATGGCAGCATCCCAGTCTCAGCTTTAATGCTGAAAAATGGACAAGTACAAGCGAAGACAAGCCAATTACCGCAAACTAACTTTCTGCAGACTCACTAGAAGGGTTTAACAGTTCTTTTGTGTCTTTAGAAACAGAGTCAATATGCATTTTTGCGTGCAGGTTTTATACGCCGTATGGTTGAGCCATTCATTTAATAAACAATGCCTCTCACCTCAGAACTTCGAATGAAAGCCTGAAGCTTTTTAATTTCAAATAAGTGGGCCAAATTGTCCTCCTCTCAAGTATGAAAATCAATTTTTAGAACTAAGCCGACTTACTTCCCAATTACCGCTATGGAGCTGCTTCTATACAAAGCCATCTGAGAAAATGAAAAGTGAGAAAGCACTTTTCCTCAGCACAGCTAGAAAATATTTGAAGCAAATGCACGGCAATGGAATAATGAAGATAAGGGATTAACTTGTGCTTCAGAGGAATGATAACGCTCCATATAGGAAAGCAGAGCACAATAGTATACATGAGTATCTCATAGACAACAGGTCATGTCTCAGGTGATGGTATCTTGTACTTGATTATTTTCTGTGGCTTTAACCCTCACCCCATGAAATGAGCTGTCGATCACGCCGCTTTCATCCAGTTTTAATATTTTTTTTTATCGCTGTTGGCTTCTTACTATGCTCATGTAAAGTGGAAAGCAAAGAACCAAATAAGTGGATTGTTGTATCCAAATCTATATTCATGATACTAGGCTTTTCAATTTCACATCTGAATGAAAACCTTCAACAGTGTCCAGGCAAGTAATGAATTCCCAACAGTCTTAATTAAGACAGATAAAGAATGCATCAGTGCTAATTAAGACCAATAAAGTAGACTGTTCCCCAGACAATAAGCTCCCTAGTTTTGTTGTTTCAACACAGCTTTCTTTGTTTAGCAAGGCTCATCACACTGACCCACACTGCCATCAAGCCAGTAATGTGTGCTATTCTATCACCTAGTGACACATGTCACAGCCCCTGAGTAAAAGGCCAATCTAACAGCAGGACAGAGGAAATAAATGTCTAGACTTAGACTGCATCAAATGCAGCTCTGCTGCTGAAAAAACAGCTACATCTGTGTACATAGTTTGTATATCTACTCTAATTTCTATATAGCTCCTGCTGTGTAAATTAGGCTCTCTCTCATTACACACACGCACACACACACAGAAACACACACATCACCTGGTGATGTAATCTCGTTACAGTAGCACCTGTCAATATGTTTCTCTTATCATTGTAGTATCCTGCTGCATAGTGATATACATTAACATGTAAAATTTCAGGAATGCAGGTTTTCTATAAAGTGATCATTTCAATTATGAATGTAGATAGAACATTGATAAAGACAACATCCAACGTGTAATATATGTCAATCTTTATTAGAGACATATGACAAGACATAATTGTGTCACATCACACAGATAGAGTTCAATTGATTCGGTTTACCCAAAAATATGAAAAATGTCTGACGTGACCAAAATCCTCTTGTGTCTCAAATATAGCACTATTTTAACAGGCAATATGAGGTTCTTTTTAAAATCCATCTGTATAAGTCATGCAAATGAATCTTTTATTTTGAAGACATGCCCTGTTTATATCATCCTCATAATCAACTGTTTTGCCACTGTACACTTCTTGAAAAATGATCTGAAATGTTTAATAAATCATCAATTGTTTCGGATTTCAGGATCATTCAAATGTCACAACTTCAGACTCTTTGGCTGGACTTTTTGGAAGATCACCAAGGCAAATCTTTTGGGCTGAACAACAAAGCAGACAAAAGCTCTGGAAAGATGGAGATGTATAAAAAATAACAATAAACCACAAGCTCCTGTCGAGGAGCTTCATGTCAACTTACTGTTGATGTAAAAACGTATGCAATAAATCAGCTGACTGGGATTCCTCAACTCAACAACTGCATATCCAGCATGAGTTACAATAAATCAAGATCTTCTAGTGTATATGCCTCTTACTCAGTAAACGGAGGCTACTTGAAGAAATATTTTAAACTTGACATACAGTATATCAACTGAAAGTCATTTCCTTGCTCTGATTCTTTCTCTTTCTTCCTGTCTTTCTCTGTTCCTTGATGGAGTGTAACAGACAAATCTTCCTTGCCATTGTTTCACATGTTTGTCAAAGATCTTTATCTTAATTAGTCTCAAAAATAGCAATGTGGTGTCTGCAATCACCCGCCTGTAGGGGAAAAAGTGCACTCTATTGGCAGTTACAGCTCTTGATGTATGACTTCCAATTATACTTTTCCATACCAGCCACCTCACCCAGTAAAGCAGGAGCTCTAGACAGCAGTGATAGTTATCAATGCTGTCCTGGTTTCCTAGTGCCACTGTAGAAAAGCAGCCTGAGTTTGGTGATGTAAAAGAAAGCGGGAGAAACTGTAAACATGCAACATGGCAACCGTAGTTCTTAATGGAAATTGAACAAAAGAAGGAAAGTCTCAAACATGCTTATGTAGACGACTGGAGAAAAAGATAAGCTGAGAGACTCCAATGACCTCAGAGACGTTGGAAAACTCTGTAATTGTAAGATGGTATGCAGAATTATGTTAACTGAATATATTTTGATTGAAATTGCACTAGTCTTGATTAACACAGTGTTGTATTCTCAGATTTGACTGGTTAGAAGGTGTTCATTTGCTAAATAAAAGCAACTGTAATTCAAATCACGGGTTTATATTAATGCATTCAATTCTAATAACAAAAATTAATTCTTTTCTAGGGACTATGGCAGATGTTCCACATAGTATAGGACTAAAGAAGAAATGGATTTAAAATGTGTACAGAAGCTTTTTGTAAGGAGTCTCGGATGTCAGTTTGTTGTTACAGTCAGTTAATTTTCAGCAATAAAAAAACCCTTTAACATAGAGGCCTTTTCAGCGTCTCTGTAACTAGACAAATTGTATTTTTGTCTATTAGCAACAGCAGAGAGAAAAACCAGACCACTGGTGAGGGAATGAAACAGTGAAAATATTATATGTAGTTCAGTAATATAATAACACTTGTAATTGTTGGCAAATTGCTGAGGTACAAGTTGAGAAAACAATTTTGGATGTGCTGTTATAGGAAAGTATTCAATTTTAAGCTGTCAACAGGTAACACACCACCCTGTTGTTGATTATTTTCCTAGCACACAGCACACCCTGCCATGTTTATTCCTTATAAACACTATCCATTTCAGAAGGTAAAAGCTTGTGGTCATCACATGTGACCTGTGGAATTCATCTGAGCTGATTAGAAAGCGTCTAACTTGAGCCTCAAAGCCTCAAAAACAGATGGTTTTCATTATAGTGTGAACAGAAACCTAGACATTTAAATATAATGCAGATGTAATCTAACTTAGCACAAATTTAGAACCTTTCACAGTTAATTGCAGACCTGGTAACAGATTCAATTAGCACCAGGGGAGGAAAACTTTACTCAACTATTTCATTACTCAAGTATTACTAAAATTGAATAATCTTAATTATAGGTTAATTTCTTTTTATTCAAAATTTCATTAGACAATTTACAAAAAAACTGTTTCATTTTTTACTTTTAATTATAACTAAGATTTACAGATCCATACAGATTTGTTTATTCGGACTGTTACAGATTATTTCCCTTTTGCTCTCATGTAAAAATGTAAGTTTAATAAATTAGCTTGTTACATTCTGTAATTTAGAAGTAAGCAAGTAAGTTGGTGCATAAGCTATTTTCTGTTGTTAATGTGCCTTATTATTCATTCTAACAGGGCCTAAACATTAACTAACCAGAAAACCTAATTCCAGGTTTGTCTAGGTTTAAATTGCGTTTTTCTCATCACTGGTGAAACAGAGTAGCTATTCATGCATGATCAAGCATGATGAATTTGTGGTTAGCTATTTTCCACAGTTTTACTTAATTTTTACTCTGGAATACTGGAGTATGGAATACGTGAGTTTAAACGTTGACACTTTCTGACTTTCGCTCAAGTAGATGTTTGGCGCTAAACATGAGTAAGATTTTGACACGGTACCCACATTTTTAGTTAAGTGTAGTGTCTCATTACATTTTCCACCCCGATTATACAAGTTATTCTATTGCCCCAAACACACAATAATAACTCACCCAGTCATCATTATTTATACAATTAGTAACTTAGCGTAGCAAATTCTGAGAACCACAGATTGATGTTTAAATGTATCATTGTATGAAAATAGCAATGTTATTGACTCTGTGTGAAAAAGAAAGACAAAGAAGAAATGGTAAAGGGGAAATACCATGAATGAGTGAGCAGAAAGAAAGAAAGAAGTTACATGATCTACATAAACAGTAACCTAATGCAGTCTCAGAGTCAATACTGTCTCCTTTTCCACCATCAGATGAATCAAGAAAATTATTCTGTCATTCTTCCACATTTTAACAGAAAGAATCTGAAGACATACACAGTGAATACTGAAAAAATACAGATGCTGGCTGACTAGTTCTCAAAGGCAGTAAGAGACTAAGGCATGCTGACTTGAAACCAAACACAATAATAGGACTGTTATTCCCCTTGGCCTTGCCTCAAGTGTTGTGAGAAAATTGACGCTTCATGAGCATGGTGATCTGCTATTGATGTTACATCAGTGTCCAGTCTATAAACACAGGTAGGAGACCCTGAGGCAGGAAGGGAGTGAGATATGTGTTTGCCGCTAGTGTTCATAATCAAGTTTTCAGGGGGCTGTGCGTAAGGAAGGATTGCTATAGCTCAGGTGGGGCATCCTGGCTCAGGGAGGACACAGTCATTTCCTATACACTCATGCAAACATATGAAACAATATTTATACAGGTGACAGCTTGGAAAATCCACCACCCTGTCCTGCTTTGTTTTGGCAGAAAATCAGTTAGAACACCTCATATCAACCCAAATGAACAGCTATAGGGGATGTTTTTAAATCATGAAATGGTGAATATAATACGACATAATTAGTGGTGAAAAGTTATAATACAAAGTATATAAAGTATACAAAGAAAGTTAAGTCTGGACCTGTCTTTTCCTTCTTGAGGTTTAAGGGGTTCAATTGCTGCAGCACTTCAACTACTCTTCACGAACATCTCATCACTGTACTTGTTTTAGAATCCTACTATTTGAAGTCCTCTGGAAGAGGATGAGTTCACTTTTGGGTCTGGTTCCTCTAAAGGTTTCTTTTTCATGTTGTCTCAGGGAGTATTTCTTTTAACTGTCGCCTCTGGCTTACTCATGAACAATCTAAACCTATATCTGGGTTTCTGTACAGATGCTTGTTAAGAAAGTCTATTGTTGAAAGCACTTTACAAGTACAATAGAATAGAGTACGTATGATGTGTTTCTTATTCTGACATAATTCAATGTAGCATTACAGAACCCAGACAGCATCAGGGGAGATATCTAGCCTTGGCTAGACTGCTCTTCCCACCCTTTCAATAGAGAGGAAAAGTCAGTCTTGGTCTGTTCAATATCAACAATTAATGGAGGAAACCCAACACAACTCAATCCTTGACCTCAATGAGGCAAACAACAAGGTGAGACCAGGATAAACTTGACATTACTGAACTATTTATAACAAGCACGGAACCAATACACGTAGACACAATGACTCACATGTATTGAGTTCACTGCATATGTTTCTCATAGTGTGTGTGTTTTTTTGTTCTGAGGGACAGTGCTATTGCGTGCCATGCTGATGGATATAACGGATGGAGTTGAAGCCTGCACAGGTTTTTTATCGCTTTCATAGCTCTGAGGGAGTTATTTTACTATTTATACAAATACTCAAGTGCATCCTAAATACAGTATGATGTCACAAGTAGGCATAATTTACTGAATAAGAGTTGGGTAGAGGGGAAAAGCTTCTGCAAATGGACAAGCCATGTGCCACTGTAAAAGCATAATGTAAGAGAACATTGCTAAAAGTAAGAAAATAAATAAGCTTTCCTTAACTGATCCTGGCACCTTTAAGGTTCTCTAATCAGCCTTTTAATGGCACACAGCATCTGACTGCGGAAACATCAAATTGACTCACAAAGTGACCGCAGACCACAAAAGCACTATGATGACACATAATAGGAAAAAGTACTGATTTGGTGCATTTATATGTAACAAAAAGAAAACATTGCAAAAATATAATTCCAAGCACACTTCACATTTAAAATACAAATTTTAGGCAAAGTTTGTGCCAAAATATAAGTTTGGCAGTAAGTACTGGCTAAATTAAAATGCCTGTCAGCATGGAATAAGTGCTAACAGACACTGATCAGCCATAACATTAAAACCACTGACAGGTGACATGAATAACATTAAATAACAATGAAGCCGGCAGATGCAGTGTGATGCTCTTCACAATATTACACAGGTGGTTTTAACATTATGATCGTTGTATGTGTGGCAGCATGGGAAAATCTGTCACAAAATCAGTTTCTGACAGTACTTCTTTTTCCCTTTTTGCAGATGTCTCAACCAGTAGCAACAACAGGCATTGCAGCATCAACTTCACCTCTTCGTCTGCCACGATTTAAAGACTTAATTCTCACTGTGCAGGAGGATCAGACATTTTGACAACCGGAATCAGATTGCAAACTCAACTGATTATCTTCATTTCTCTATGACACAGCTTCAGAAAAACCTGACATTCATTGGGTGAGAAAATCAAACTTAGACTTTAGGCATCTTTAGGCAAATTGACTGCTTTTATCACTGATCTTTTTAAACTGACTCCTTACCCAACATTAGTTTTGAATGAACGAAATAAAGAAAGCCTAGGCAAGATTTTAAAGAGACTAAAATATGTTCATGTATTCTTGAAATTGTGAGATAATTGTGAAGTATTGAGGTTGCAAACAATATTATGGGCAGTTGGTCAAAACATGATTTTTTTTTTTTTTTTTTCAGAAAAATTCAACCACGTCAATCTGTTTGACGAACCACCAGGTTGTCGCAGGCTTAATAGAAATTTTCTCAATAGAAAAATTATAATATTTTCTTTTGATTCAGCATATGATATTCATTTGAAAAAGATTTTTCAGCCTCAAGCTCTTCTTACAATAACATGGACTGAATCTTTTTCATCACACTTAAACTCAAACATCTGCACTGTTGGATTTTTCTAGATGACAAGCCTCTGAATGGATGGTCTTTAGCTAGGCACTGCATAAAGCATACAACAGCACAGGTTATAATATGAAACCAAGCACCTCAGAAAAACCCTTCAAACTCAAGACATGTTTCCCATCAGTGCATACATGATGATGAACAACAAGGTTAAGCCATGGAAAATATGTTATCAGTATGAAAAATAGCTCTCCCTTCTCCCTGTAATCTGACATAGGAGGAAAAACTACCCGTTAAAAAGGGCCAAGTGTTCCTATTCTGAGAGAGTGGCTTATGTTGAGCTTTGTCCAGCTAGCACTCAACAAGATAACCAATTCCTCTGCTTATCTAGCAGGACATGAGCAACATGCACCAAGAAGACACCACTCAACAAAGACCTGGGGTCATCTTCCCTAAAAATAAGAAAATTTTACCATTAATCAAATCTTAATGCACAAGGAATGCAATGATGATCTTCAACAAGTGTATATAAGATAAGTTCCACATACAGGGAGGAAGGGCTATTTGTCTCCTTGCACTATTGAGGTCTTCACACAATTAGCTGACCTTTTCATCCCAACGAGACGAATGGCTGCACAGCTTAAATGCTTAAATAATGAAAGGGTAGTATCAGAGTGAATGAAATGCCAAATCTAAATTAAAACCAGAAGATTGATTGAATCATTAGACTAACCCATTTTTGAAAGTTATGCCTATAGTATATTTTGTGACGGAAGTAAATGTGAAAATGGTGTGGCACCTAATGAAACTTGATCTGGGCCACAAAGATAATGACATTCTATGACATTTCCATTCTTGCCATAATTTGCCTGGTATGAACATCACAATACGCTTTGTCCCAAATGCACTCAAGGCTAGCTGCAGTTTATGTGGGCAAAAACTATATAGACTTTACTTAATATAAACATCCAAATGAATTCTATGGACTGAACCCATAAACACCAACCAGTTAAAAGCTGCATTTTTGGCCCATCACATACTTATAACCTCAGCATCCTTTACTAGTAGAAGCTTGAAGCTCACTAAATAGTGGATTAAACCATTGAGCTGAGTGGGTAAATACATTGTTAGCTGGTTATTTAATATTAGATGGCAGGGCTAAACCGTAAGGATCAGTGATGACTTAATAAGAATGAAGTGGGACAAACTTTCACATACTCACATGTACAGGCAGATAAGCAGCTGCATACTTGATAGTTTCAATACCATAATGATCTACTGGGTTTATTCTATGTTTCCCCTAAGTACCAAACATTGCAAACAGAAAAGTTGTAATTACACAAAGCCATAATTTATACACAGGTGCACAGTTGTTTAGGCTAAGCAGATGTAATAAGTACTGCCCAGTCAATGCCAATCAACAATCAGAAACTTCTCGATGTAGACTATGTTTCATTATAAACCGTGATTAAATGAAATTAAGGGCTAGTCCACACCAACAGAGGTAATTGTGAAGAGCTATTTTTATGTTTTGTGCCACAAAACAGTAGCATTTCCCAAATGTTTTCCATCCACAATGCAATGTATAAATTATAGAAAACGGCATGACGGGGACGTATACTGGGTGCCTGACCTTTACATCATTGTTGCTATTTACTTTGTTTTTGACAACATAAAAATAAAACATGCTTTCTTGCATGCCCTAGCATCATTTGTGTGCTATACAGTGCAGAATATTCAGTAAACAGCAACACAGTAAATTCCAACATCCTGGAATTGTGGAGATCACATAGCAATCATCCCTTATTTATCCACTCTGGAGAGCAGATTTCAGAAGGTGTGTTTTTGGTTTGAAAAAGAATTAACCCATGTTAGTGAGGTCTGGGCCTGAAGAATGTGTGGACTCACCTTCACTGGCTGTTGTATTGGAACTGAGTGTGTTGTCTTTTTCTTCATTTTCCTCAAGCTCATATTTTTCCTTCTCCTCTGCAACTTCAAACAGACTATGTGAATGTTTATTTACAGGCTGTCCATCCTCTGTGTTCACTCTCAAGTGTGACTGGCTGGTTGGACTGAAGATCACAGGAGGATGTGTATATGCTTCTGGTTTTATCTCTGGTTTGGTTTCATGCTCTTCTGAAGGTCTGTCAGTTGCTGCTGAAGATTCATGGTCATTCCCTGAGATGCTTACCGTTATAGATTGTAAACTGTCTTCTTCCTGTTTGTCAAACATTTCATCCATATCATGATTTTTCTCACTCTCTGTGACATTATTTAATGGGACTTCTTGCTTTTCCATGTTCACCTCTTCTTTTTGTGTGCTGTAAAATTCCCCAGTTTCTGGTGTGCTATGGTAAACTTGATCTGGTAAAAAACTGCCCCAGGTAGTCTGCCATGTTGTTGTCATCTGTGTCTCCTCTGTAGTTTGAGGCATAGTTGGAACTATAGTCACTGGAGAATCTGTGATTATTTCACTGTATGTGTTGTCTTCATATGAATCAAACTCATTACGGTCAGTGGTTTCTTTCAAGATCTCTAACATCTTCCTCAGGCTGTCTCGGTCTCCTTCCTCAAGAACCTCTGTGTAGCGATTATCTTTATAGGGGCCATAACTCTCATTTACAGTGGTGTCTCTGTAAACAGAGAATTGTTCTTCATGTGTGGTATCTGTATACATGGGGATTGTCTCTTTGTTGGCACTAACTTTAGGAATGTTAATTTGTGCTTCTCTAATATTGTCTTCAGTAACTTCCAAACTGTCTTTTGTAGAGTTCACTTTATGACGACGATATTTTACCCCATCTGTCCCCCCTTCATGTAAGGCAAGCCACGGTCTGTCTGTTGTTGCTTCATGAACGCCAAATCTCTCTTTAAGCTCCTGCTTGGTTCCTTTGGCTTGGTGAGGAGGATTGTTTTCCAGATCAGAAACTGAGATAATGTAGGATTCCACTGGAGAGACTGGGCCATGCAGAGATTGCTTTGAGGAATCTGTTGTAGGGTAGTCATAGTCCTCCTCCTCCTCCTCTTTTTCTTCATCCATGTTGTTTGGGTTTGGTTTGAATGGAGGCAGGCTTTCACGATATGACTGTGGAAAAGGTTTGGAAAAGGGACTCCTTGAGCCTTGATGGTTGAAAAGATTTTGGATTTTATTGTGAGGACTCCATGGCTTGTTTTCCTCTGTGGTAGCTGCAAGCATGGGTTTATGAACTTGTCTCGGATCACAGTCTGGGATTGGGGAACACATTAAGTTCCCGCCATTATTAGGGCAGTGGCAGACTTGGCACACTTGGTCCATGTGGAATGAATGGCCAGCCTCATATTTCTGCCCCTCATGCACACAGCCTATCCGTTCACACTGAATACACCCATCCGCTGGCTCCGACACTTCAATGCAGTTAGCGGGAAGCTCAGGACATGGAATAAAATGGCAACTGATCCGTCCTCCGCCCTGTGGGCAAGAGCACTCTGTACTTCCAAAATCCACAAAGTAAGATTCTCCTTCAGGCACTCGACCAGATCTGAAGCCAGCATGAACACAGTCATAGTACTGGTAGCCCTCACATTTGCAGCCAGTTTGTAGACAAGTAGCACAACAGGCACCATTTTCCAAAACCTCATCAATGCAGTTGTTAAGAAGTGGGCACTCCACACCAGTACAGTCTTTCTGACAGAGACTTTCACTCACACAGAGTAAAAGCAGCAACAACAACAGCCTCATTATGGCAAAGTGGGCTGCCAGTTATTCAAATATGAATGTATATTAGTTTCAGTACAGAAGATAAAGCTGGGTACTGGTTTCTCAACAAGCTTGTTTCTTGTCTCATAAACTGACAGCAATCAGTGGAACCTAGAAAAAATGAGAGATGTAGAGAAATGCATGTTAGGGAGTGTGCTGCAGATTTACTTTGGAACCTTTTCAATTAGCATGAAGTCACTGGCTATATATTTGGCTCAGTCTCTAATCTAGTTCAAATCAACATTGGTGGACATGAGTTGTTGTTCAAGTAAATGGCCCTACAGTCACTGAGCTTCATGGATAACATTAACTTAAGGGCTATTTCATACCAATTATCTACAAATCCTTGTTTTGCAGCATTATTAATATACTTTTTATGTTAGGTTAGTTTGGCAAACACAATTGTCACAATTGCAATTGTCTCTAAAACACACTGTATTAAAGTAATGATAGAAAGCTTCTGGTTCTTAAATTACACTAGCATCAGTAACCTTCACTTAGTGTATTCATATATAGCTGCAGGTTCTTTGGAGAAAACGCATTCAAAAATCTGAATAACCCTTATATGCATGGACAATATATGTCACTTGAGAGACATGGGAAATTTGCTGATGAGGTGTTATATGGATTTAACCTAATAAAACAATTTTACCAAATTAATCAACGGTGCCAATATTTCTAGAATAATGTCAGGTATGGCAAATGAATCTATGGGCCACCAGTAAAAATGCAAAGAAATCTTTTACCAGTGTTTGATTAAGCTGCTTTTGTATGTAGCAGCTCTGCCCTGAAACTCATCTGGGGAACAGATTCTATTTTTTCTGGAGACCTTTCAAGCCATAAGGATCCGAACTTTCAGATTTCTGTCCAGATGAAGAAAAACAGTTTAAGAATTTTTCTTAGTTCCAAAGCAATACATTACAACTAAGAGTCTGTTCTACCAAACAGTTTATCCAAAGACATTAGGCATGAAAGGGCAAACTTTCTGCTACAGTATGATGTCTTTACACACTAACTTCTACTTATTTGGGATAAAGATATTTCACCAGCTACATATTTGCTACAAAATGATGCGTGTGCAACTTGAATAGTAGTGACAAAAGTAATGAAAATTGCTAAAGTGCTTTAAGTTTTGCCTAGCCTAGACAGACAGATGTTTTCTTAAGATAATAACGATTACTTTCTAACCAGGTCAATGCTGCACTGAAGCAATGCATGCAACACAGTGACTTGTCTCTTACTGTGACTGTGAGTATGGGGAGGAGTGTGATGGCTGTGTGTGAAAGAATGGATATTTAATATATGTGTGTGTGTGTGTGTGTGTGTGTGTGTGTGTGTGTGTGTGTGTGTGTGTGTGTGTTTTAAATATATATTCTGTTTATTCTTACATATTGTAGGGTGTCACAGTTCTGAGCAGCACACTCCTGAATCCTCACAAACTCATTCATAACGCTTAGTAATAAAAATGAGGAACTTCCACCCGCAAGCGATAACACCAGGTGGTGGAAAGTGACACTGATGCATTCATGTGTCCCTTATCCAAATATGTCCTTAAGGCAGGCAGGCAAACAGGAGAGAAGCAACAGACAAAAGTTTTTACTTACCTTAAAAGTGTGTGTGAGCTCGCGCGCTGCCAGTCCCGTGGCAGAGTTCGTGTGTGTGTGCGCGCGCGTGTGTGTGTGTAGAGCTCCGGCTTATACACAGCTGCGCACCACGACCCCTCTAACTAACTCGAAGGGGAGGGACACAAGTTAAAGACCATTGCCTACAATACCCCTTTAGCCAAGAAAGAGAATTGAAGTCATGCTTTTTTGAGCTGAAATACAACAGGCAATATTTTATCACATGTTAACAAGTTAGAAGAATTTTTCTTTTTTCCCCAAACACATTTTCAGTGACTGATAAATGTACGAAGCAATCATTTTTATTATTGCATTATTATATCAAAATCAAAACAAAAAATAAATGCTTACACCCATGACAGGAGTGCCTTGCAAAAGTATTTCCTGAAAAGTTATCAGATATGTCTGGATTACAAATTGCACATACAGATTGCTTCAGCAAGTGTTTTTATTGCAAAATAAAAAGCAGCTTGCATAAGTATTCATCCCCTTCAGTACTAGTGCTTTTTAGAACCTATAACAACCTGTTCTGGTAATTTCCTACTAACTTTGCTCACTACTTATCCATTACTTTATGGCAGATTTGCTGCAGCTTGTTCAGGTTGGTTGGATGTTGATTATTTGGCCACTGTAACACATACACTTTTTATTTTATTCACTCCAGAGTTGCTTTAATGTCCTGCTGAAAGGTGGCGTTTTTCCAGGGCTTTTTTTTCTCCAAAGGTTTTTTTTTTTCTCTTGTAACGTCTCCCTCTATTTGCTTCACCCATTCTCCTTTTTCTACTTAATTTTGACAGGAAGATGAAAATCATCCCTAGAGCATGATGCAGCCACCTTCTTGAGCAAACAGTTTCTTTCTAGCCTTCAATTATGTAGAGCTCTTAAAATTGTTGCTTGATGCACATTTACTCCACTCTCAGCCACCGTACTCTAAGTGTAAGTTCTGTAAGAGTGTCTGTTGGCCTCATAGTGGCTTCCCTCACCAGTCTCTGTCTCTGTGGGATGGGCATGTCTAGGTAGTGCTTCAGTGATGTGATGCATTTTCCACTTTCTTACTATTAATCCAGCAGTGCTTACTGACAAGTTCAACTATTTAGATATAATTCTACATCAAATTCCTAAGTTATACAATTCTAGTGTTACCTTAGCATTAACTCACTTAGGATGTTCATTAACCTTCATTTTCACTCCTTTCTGTCAGACTGACAGTCTCCTCAGTGAGGTGTTATTTTGTTCAGAAAATGGAATGCTATATATAATAGAATATAATAGAATAGATAGATAGACCTATTACTTCTGGTTGAAATGCTTGTAAAGGTTTCTCACAAATTATGAGAGCAGACCATTTGAAATATTAATACATGAAATATTCATTCATTCATTCATTCATTGTCTACCGCTTATCCGAACTATTCTCGGGTCACGGGGAGCCTGTGCCTATCTCAGGAGTCATTGGGCATCAAGGCAGGATACACCCTGGACAGAGTGCCAACCCATCGCAGGGCACACACACACACTATGGACAATTTAGAGATGCCAATCAACCTACAATGAATGTCTTTGGACTGGGGTAGGAAACCGGAGTACCCGGAGAAAACCCCCAAGGCACAGAACATGGAAACTCCACACATACACAGCGGAGGCGGGAATCAAACCCCCAACCCTGGAGGTGTGAGGCAAATGTGCTAACCACTAAGCCACCGTGCCCCCCTACATGAAATATTTAATTGATATAATTATTATATACAAATCTGCAGACAAAACACACTCCAGAAAGTAGCACAATTCCATGGAAAGTCTGTGAACATGCTAACACTGCCTCTAAAGCAATTCACCTTGTAAATAGAAACCACAATAAACTAAACTTTTGTTGTTTTCTTAGGATCTTTCACATTGTCTGCCTCTTGGGTGAGAGGGTCATAACCTTGTCTAAACAAAAGCCTTGTGCTCTTCAGAATAATTTACCGAGGCCACTGTTAGCCTGCAATGCTGTTTTTTACCAGCTGTGCCTCACATTTCCAGGAAACGCACAAAGAATTTTCTGATATTTTCTTTAATAATTTTCTGAATTTTCAGAGCATGTCAGATATGCTCTGACATGACGATGGCACATCATCAAACTATTGTCTTGTGTGCATACATGCCTTTGGGATGGGTTTTGGTGAGCGTTTTGGATGAAGGGTGTGGGATTAATGTGATAAGACTTGCCAACATCGATTACAATGCCGGTCATGTAGAGAATTTGGGCTCCAGCCTCTTTAAAGTGGTGCTCACAAGCTAAAAATGTAGAAAAATGTTCTTCCTTCATTTATTTGTTGTGTTGAGTTGCTGTGTGTGTGTGTGTGTGTGTGTGTGCGTGTGCATAAAGTCTAAGAGAGAATTTTTTAAAATTCATTCAGAGAAGTTCACATTTACTGTTGCCATGAGCTATGTTCCAGACGTTTGGCATAGGGACAATTAAGAAACAATGTTTCTATAGAAAAGAAGTCCATAAGACGTGCCTTCTAGCACTCATATGTTCAAAGCACACAACAGCACAAACTGGTTTCATCAGACATCCTGGAGATTGTCTATCGAAATATGTTTAGTCTCATGCTAATACATAATTATTCTACCAGGACTTGTTGGCATGTCCAAACTTTCATCATTGTTTTAACTACATCCTTTTCCTATTTGTTTCTCTTAATCCTAAATGGATTTCAGTTGCTTATCAGATGATCAAGAATTTAAATGGTGAAATTGTGTCTTGGACAAATGGCCTAGATTCTGACACTTACGTCATATGAGGCTTGTCTAAACAATGTGGTTTTACCAATCCAGAGCAGGCTGGCTGCCACAAAGACGAATGAACGTTACTGTGATATTCGTAATTCATGTTGCTTATGCTATAATTCATGCTGTAATTCTGAACTTTGCCTTTCCAGTGGCCATGTATTTGGCAGATGAGCAAAAGAAGCACGCACTCCCCTAGATATCCTGCTTTGATTTACACAACTCAAGCACAAGCTATAATGTGGAATTCATGAGGCAACACTGACAAAGCTCTACAGCTGTTGACAAGAGATGTATTCCAGGCATGAGATAATACATTCGTTAGCAACTTTCAGCGGAAATTTGCTTTCATTAACAAACAGCACACTTGTGGGATGGTGTTCGATAACTAAAGCACCCACATAGTTGTGAGAGCAGCGCTGATGGGTTGAGGAGTGTGCATTCTGGGGCATCTCTTTGCATAACACTGTCAGGCATCCTCACAGGTGAAACGGTGAGATTTGTGGAATCCTAGTGTGATCTGGGGATAGGTGAATTATACCACACAGAGTGTCTTTTGAAGGAGAGGGTCATATGGGAATTTTGAGCTGTGCATGGCTTTGGCTCTGTTTTCTGTCCTGAAAAAAAAAAATACTTGTATAACGTGAGGGCAAATATGAGTCACATAAGGATGAGGCTTATAGCACTCACATTAAATCTTCCAATAGACACAATTCAACTTTTGTTCAGGCGCTAAGAAAATGTGCCATTTCTGGCAACACTATATCCTTACCATATGCTTGCGTTTCCTGCCTGTGCCCATTTCCCCATTTCTGGGTGAACGCCATTTATTCTGCATTTTAGTTTTACAAATAGAGCACTTTGCCATTTTGTTTGATTTAAATGCCACTGCTAAGCCTGGGCAATGCATTTCTAAAACTATTCTACAGACCTTAAAAAATATTAAAAGGAAACCTGAAAGTAATTGCACTTGACAGAGTAATGTCAGAGCCAATTTGACCATGAATTAGAATTGGTTACAAAGAAAAAACTGTTTTTGATAATTGCCCTGAAAAGTGTGATTGCTTTGTTCACCTGTAGTGAGGTCAACAGCTTGGGGATCGACAGACTTCATCAAATGTATTGGTGTGTTTCCAGACATATGATTCTAATCAACATGAAAGTCTTTGTGAGTTGTTTGATACACCCAGAATACTCACTGCACCAAGTTGTTTGCTTCTATTATTAAATCCATGTGCTGAGAAGCTCAATTTCTGTAACTTGATTTTATTAGATAAATGTTTTGTCTAAGTTTTGTCTTTTGCTAGTGCTTGCTGATGAGTTTATTCTATAACTAACACAGACTTGCTTAGGGCTACTTGTTGGTCTACACATGTGTCATAATTAGTCACAATAAAGTGACAATAAAAGTCTCTTGAACCTTGAATCTTGAACTTGGAGAATATGGTGCTGACTTTGACTTGCTGAGGTCTCCATCATTGAATATTTGATGGCTTTGGCAGGAAGGAATTGATGTTAAATCTATAATAAATTCAAAGATTATGCTGATTTATATGTTGCTCAAAAGCTCTGGGTTACACAATGCCACTTGACTATATACAGTTGTAGAAAGGACATTATTTTAATCCCACTCTGGTGTCACTCAAAGGAGGATGAGTTCCCTTTTTCTCAAGGTTTCTTCCTCATTTTGTCTCAGAGAGTTTTTCCTTGCCAACATTGCTCAGGCTTGCTCATTAGGGATAAACCTATATTTAATTAAATTATTTCAAAGCATTCATTCATTCATTCATTCATTCATTCATTCATTCATTCATTCATTCATGTATTCAGTAACCACTTTAAAAGCCATGAACACAAATGTTCATACAGTAGCCAATACTTATGTTTTGGTGGTGAGAGGAAATGTTCCTTATGTTTTTGTGGTATCCTTATGTTTTGATGGTGTGAGAAAAAACAGATAATCTGGAGGAAACTCACTGGACAGGGAAGATTCAAGATCATACCAGGGAACGTGGAGCTGTGAGGCATCCACAGGGCAGGAGTGTTCCCTGAATGGTTTGATTAGGATGAAAACAATGATATACAAATGCCTTCACGAGTCACCAGAACTCAATCCAATTGAACATCTATTAGAAATTTTGGTCTGGTGTGTAAGGTTTCCCCAGCCTTCATCAAAACACTAATGGAGTATTTGTTGGAAGAATGGTGTTTCATCGGTTCATAACAGTTCCAGAAACTTTTATGCCAATGTGCATTTAAAAATGAAGCTATTGTCCTTTCTGGAGGCTTAGTGTTATCTTTGGATTAGTGGATCCTGCTAATCAATCCTTACAGTTGGAGTGACCGAAACTTTATTTAGGCTTTTCTTAGGATAATTCATATCCTAAATGTATACATTTCTGCAGCTGCATTGTCCATTGTGAAAAGCATTATACAAATTAAATGTGATTGAATTTAGGCACTGAGTTTTCAAGTAAGAAACATAATAAATAAATTTAAAAAAACATTGGTTATGATGCAATTGTAGCATACGCTTGATGTTATACAGGTTACTTGTCAGATGGCTGTCCTGTGCACTGCCTTAGTAATAAGTCCAGCTCTGTTTGATGACAATGTGTGGGAAAAAGCAGGAATTTCTAGAATGAGAGGAAGTGGGTGTAGCAGCAGGGTATGGAATATCCATCAAGCGCTCCATCAATCGCAGCAGGCAGTCACAAATCTGTTGCAGTTCTGTCGTCACATCTCTATTACAATAGACACAGGAAACAGGAAGTTGCTCGGATTTACACACAATCAGATGTTTTATGGTAGGAGTAGACTGTATTTTACTGTTCAAATATAACACTCATTTGAAGTAATTAATTTTTCCACTCAACATTGTCTCATTAACAGTACTTGGATTGAATTCTGTTACTGTGCAGGAACAGGGCCAACTTACACATATTAGTGTGCTTGGAAAGATAAACACACTTAGATCGTTGATCTCTGAGCAACCAGTCAACCTTGCTGAGTGATTAAGTCACAGGCGATGGATATAAGAAGTAAGCATGTTAGCAATAATCATCACAATTTATTTAATTTATTATTGATTATAGTGTAATCTGAGCTGGACTTGCATTTGCTCACTCAATCATCTGTCAAACAAAGAGAGAAAGATCTTCAGAGAAGTCTTCTTAAACATGCATGAAGTGGAAATGTGGAGGAGCCCAGAGTACATGATTGTGTATATATATACAGTGGGGCAAAAATTGTATTTAGTCAGCCACCAATTGTGCAAGTTCTCCCACTTAAAAAGATGAGAGAGGCCTGTAATTTTCATCATAGGTACACTTCAACTATGAGAGACAGAATGAGAAAAAAAAAATTCAGAAAATCACATTGTCTGATTTTTAAAGAATTTATTTGCAAATTATGGTGGAAAATTAGTATTTGGTC
The DNA here is from genome assembly GCA_033459395.1 of Hemibagrus guttatus. Taxonomy (NCBI): domain Eukaryota; kingdom Metazoa; phylum Chordata; class Actinopteri; order Siluriformes; family Bagridae; genus Hemibagrus; species Hemibagrus guttatus. Next base: position 10,802,516 of record JAUCMX010000023.1, read on the forward strand.
ACCTACAAAAAAGCAAGATTTCTGGCTCTCACAGACCTGTAACTTCTTCTTTAAGAGGCTCCTCTGTCCTCCACTCATTACCTGTATTAATGGCACCTGTTTGAACTCGTTATCAGTATAAAAGACACCTGTCCACAACCTCAAACAGTCAGACTCCAAACTCCACTATGGCCAAGACCAAAGAGCTGTCAAAGGACACCAGAAACAAAATTGTAGACCTGCACCAGGCTGGGAAGACTGAATCTGCAATAGGTAAGCAGCTTGGTGTGAAGAAATCAACTGTGGGAGCAATTATTAGAAAATGGAAGACATACAAGACCACTGATAATCTCCCTCGATCTGGGGCTCCACGCAAGATCTCACCCCGTGGGGTCAAAATGATCACAAGAACGGTGAGCAAAAATCCCAGAACCACACAGGGGGACCTAGTGAATGACCTGCAGAGAGCTGGGACCAAAGTAACAAAGGCTACCATCAGTAACACACTACGCTGCCAGAGACTCAAATCCTGCAGTGCCAGACGTGTCCCCCTGCTTAAGCCAGTACATGTCCGGGTCCGTCTGAAGTTTTCTAGAGAGCATTTGGATGATCCAGAAGAGGATTGGGAGAATGTCATATGGTCAGATGAAACCAAAATAGAACTTTTTGGTAAAAACTCAACTTGTCGTGTTTGGAAGAGAAAGAATGCTGAGTTGCATCCAAAGAACACCATACCTACTGTGAAGCATGGGGGTGGAAACATCATGCTTTGGGGCTGTTTTTCTGCAAAGGGACCAGGACGACTGATCTGGGTAAAGGAAAGGATGAATGGGGCCATGTATCGTGAGATTTTGAGTAAAAACCTCCTTCCATCAGCAAGGGCATTGAAGATGAAACGTGGCTGGGTCTTTCAGCATGACAATGATCCCAAACACACCGCCCGGGCAACGAAGGAGTGGCTTCGTAAGAAGCATTTCAAGGTCCTGGAGTGGCCTAGCCAGTCTCCAGATCTCAACCCCATAGAAAATCTTTGGAGGGAGTTGAAAATCCGTGTTGCCCAGCGACAGCCCCAAAACATCACTGCTCTAGAGGAGATCTGCATGGAGGAATGGGCCAAACTACCAGCAACAGTGTGTAAAAACCTTGTGGCGACTTACAGAAAACGTTTGACCTCTGTCATTGCCAACAAAGGGTATATAACAAAGTATTGAAATGAACTTTTGTTATTGACCAAATACTTATTTTCCACCATAACTAAATATATTAAATAAAACATAAATATATATATACACACATACATCCCAGCTTAGCTTCCATTGGCTCCTGCCAGTCTGTCAACTGTGATGATCAGAACAAGAGAGGTTATTTGTGTTCATCTGCCAATGGTGGGAAATGCACTTGCCAAGAATCTCAATCTGTCTTAGTCATTCAATTACCACTAATAAGGATCAAGCCATACCAGACAGATGAAATTAGTTTCAGTGGAAACTGTTTCAGATGACTGTTGTCATATGTTATACATGCAAAGTGTCAGGCTTGTTTTATACTTATATTTGCTCTTTCTCATATCCCATGTATACTCTACTTTATAGAGGATTTGGTGTCAGTAAATTTCCTACTCGGTTGACTTCGTTATTCATATATTGCAGAACTTCAGAGTCTAGATAAACATGCCAACATTAGTGAAGAAACTGACATGAGGAAGAAACCTTAAATTGACAAATGGCAAGGAATTTACTCATGTGGGATCCATGTGGGAATATACATTGGCATATATGCATAAAGCCCCTGTTTATTCCCTGCTACCACGGTCATCTCCCAACAGAGGAAGTATATTCATTAGAGCATACAGCAGGTTACAAGGTAAAACTGTACATTAAACAGATCATTACTGTAACAGCAGATTTGTATGATTTCTCTGAAAATAATTAAACGAAGACAGGCTTGTAGTGCAAGAAGATATATCACAGATAATTACAGAGCAGACAGAAAAAGCGGTTACATTGATCTAGAGCTATTGATATGATCAGAGCTGCTGAACATTCGCTGGATTTTTAAGAATGCATGACAGCTTTTAGATTTTCTTCTAATTATCCCTTATCCCTCAAATCCCTTATCAGTGCAGACTCCAATTACACCTACAGTTGCAGATTCAGCTGGTAGCTTTAAACTCCCCAAAAGAATACCTAAAAGTAAAGTGAGTGATTAATTCAAAATTTCTCTCTAATATGAGGTGGGTGATAATGCCCTGGGGCTTGAGGAGGAATGGGATGAAGGCCATTTTGGAAACACTTCAGCATTGGTTCATCTCAGTTGGTATTTTGACTAATGGTGATATAGTGAAACACTTTATGCAAAGGGATGAATCCTCAACTAAAGTTGTCATGGTCTGTTCACTTAATCAGCTTTTGATTTCATGAAATATTCATTCCTTACAGGCAGGCTAACAGCATGGTTGTGTGTGTCTGGTCTGTGCACGTGTGTGTGTGTGTGTGGTGTGTGTGTGTGTGTGTGTGTGTGTGTGTGTGTGTGTGTGTGTGTGTGAGAGAGAGAAAGAGAGATAGAGAGATAGTGGAATCATGCAGCTCTTCTGGCTGGCTTTTTGTAAGGATACTTGATGTATTGAAATGTATTGTGTTCATGACTCATTGCAATTCCTACTGATGATCTTTGCACATTGCACATGTTGGGTTTCCATTGAAAAGGCGACATTCTAGGCTTGCTGCTACATATTGTAAGTGATCAGAGGCTTGATGACAGTCAGGTCAACACTACTGGAGGCTTTGTGTTGAGATTAGTAGGATGCGATCTGTTGTCATCTCCTGACTTCTAGGAGTCAGTGAGCAATCAGTGAGCAAATAGCAATCACAGTGAATGCGAAGAGTTTTCTGAAGTTCTCAGAGACGGAATTATTGAACAACAGATATTTTAAACATCCCTGTCAGGAGACAGGGATTGTCTTGTTAGCATCCAGGTGGAAATCGTCCCTGGACAGATTGAACCACGCAATATTTCATAACATAGTCTCAAACAGATAATACAGATAACCATGTCATCATGTCCACTCCTTCACTGCACAAAAAACTAGGCAAGAAATACATAGCTAAAAACATTTCAACAAATCAGAGCTTTGCACAACAAACTCTGTACAGATGAAACAAAAATAGAACTCATGCAATAATTTGGCTGGCCACATTTGGAGAAAGAAGGCTTGCTTGTATCATTTGTATCAAGGACACCAAACCCACAGTGAAGCACAGAAGTGAGATCATTATGATGATTATGATGTGGAGCTACACTTCTGCAAATGTTACTGCAGCATTACACAGTAAAATGCTCATGTCACTGTCTGGGAGCAGCTCAGCCAGAGACATGAATTGCTCATTTGGGGGTTGCAAAGAATGCATGAGGAATAGGAACAGTCCAAAGTATCTGTACACTGTAGATGCATAATGCTATTTGTTGGCAGTAAAATCACCTTACCAAATTATTATTTATCTAACTGGCTGTGAAATCTGCCATATGTCATTTTATTCCTTATACAACTGGCTATTGAATACATCCTATCTTGTTCTGTTCATCGTATTATTTAAAACGCCAAAATAGTAGGCGTCTGAGTAAGGGGTCTGAGTAAGTCGCATGAATGTAAGGTGTACTATGCCTGATACATTTACACGATGCTCTGGAAATTTGCACACTTATTAGAATATGTATTATGCCAGGTTTCTATACAGTATTCATGTTTTAGATGTATCATTCCCACAGCAGATGATCATTTCAATCTGCTCAATTATTGCCTAAAAGACTATTGTTTTGCATTAAAGGCGACTGTAAGAGGCAACTACACACTAAACTTTGTTTGCAGTGCTTTTCATTGTTTTCTTTCAGGAAGATTTAAATTCAGTTCCTTTCACACAACATTGAAGGAAACATAAATGAAGTGGCATACCAGGACAAAGCAGAGGAGAATTTAATCTCACTGGCCAAAAAAATGAATCTGAGGAGAATATGGATTTTTCAACATAAACTCAAACATATGGCCAAATTACTCTCAAGGCCTTACAAGGCCTAGCAAATCTCCTCACTTAGATCTTATCTGAGTGATCAGTTTTTAGGGGTTGATATGAATCAGTGTTAACAAATATGTCATTGACTATTAGTGTGAATGATTGTATTGTATTAAACACTGTGACATGACTCTTTTTTCTTAAGTACTACATATTCATGTACAGCTTAACCATTGTAACCACATTCCCGCCACAAATTCCCTCATGTGCCCAGTCTGTTATTAAATATGGTTTGTACTGTCTAGTCAGAGATGAGGCAAACCACTGCAAAGCAAGATCTGTATGCTTTCTGGTACAGCAAACCATCTGTCTTAATTCACTGAACTGTTAACTGGGAATCATAACCTTTAGCTTAATCTCTACTCTGCCTGAAGTCAATAACTATCACAACAGCTGTGTATCACTGTAGCATCCATTACATTGTACTGGATTCTTAGGGAAAGAAATGCCTCCACAAGCAGGTGAGCACAATCCATGTAATTGTCTCACTAATGTAAGTGTCGGTGCATTCCCAATGTTAGTTTTGAATTCCTTAAGACCTTTAAATGTCAGATTTTTCCAAGAACTTAACAATGCTGGGGAAAAAAGCTTAGCAGGAGACAAGAGATGATCCATGCTGGAGATTAAATAAATGGATGCCACATTGACATTGAGTGAACTTTCCAGAGTTATATATCAAACTGTCAGTAAAAGTCGAACCCACTAGTCAGCAGCTTTTCCTGTACTGGATCAAATCATGAGAAGCATTGTAATGCACAATGTTATGCCTCTTCTACCACTAGTTCTCAATGAGAAGCCTTATTATTGCCTGCTGATAAAAAATAAATAAATCAGTGTAAATGTGCAGTATTTTAGTTGAAAAATTTGATCAGAGAAGCTCATCTGTCTCCACTTTCTCAGGCTCTGCTGCTGACTAAAGTTGCTGCTGACAAAAAAAAAGACAAATCAACATCAAAATATCTATCTATCTATCTAATTCAAGTAAAGGTAAATGTTTTAATTATACTCATGTACCTATTGCTATTTTCCACCCCTGTATCATTACCATGCAATTTGCAAACATGTAGAACCACTTTCTCTACACCCCCTTATCATGTTGTCCTTCATTCTCACCATATGGAGTGCGGAGAGATCAGGAATTGCTTACAGCAGTTACTGTGACTTTGTCATTTTGGCTCTTTCATTTTGGCTATTCTCTGTTATTCTGTAACAAAAGAGGCAACCGTTGCTTTGTTTAGCTTTTATCTGTACATTTAGCTTCTGCTCTTTGAAATCATGATTATAGTGCCATTGGGAAGCCTTCATTTCACTGTCAGTAGTACAAGCAGTACAATTTGACTGGCCACCATGGATGTGGCCACCTAGTGAAGCTGACAGCTGATAAACTAGGTTTTGACCTCACCACACCTGACAAAACATCCTTCAGAATTACAGAGGCTGGATAGTTCAGAGGTGCTGTAAGCCACTGGTGCTTGCCTTAACACTACTCCTCGCTCAAGCCAATATCGACCTGGAGGAGTGGAAGGTCAGAGTAGCGTCAAAGTAGTGCAAGTCTATAGTTCAGTTTATAGTGTGATTCATTTCCAAGTCTACAATTTTGACCATTCAAAAACACATTAGAACTGTGCAAAATATGCGGTGTGGGGATTGTGATAGATGAAATGCTATGTAATATCTTGTTGTCTGTGAAATTAAACTTTGATTATCTATCAATGACCTGAGCTTAATTCTATGCTACTCTTTTCAAAGAGGAGAAGGTTGTAATAAAAGTGTGCCAGAGAATGATTTTCTGATCTCACCCTAACCGTATTTCAGCACTTCCTGTGACTTGATAGCTTCATGATGCTCTTCAGCTAGGAGATTACAGGGCTATCCACATCTGTGATGAGGTAATCCACTTCATTCTTATTATTATGGGAAGTGTGTCAGAAAGAGCAGTAGGAGACTTATGCCCTGCTCCATTATTGTTGCTGCATTGTGTTTAGGCAAAAACACAAAACATCTCTTGATGAAAAGGAGCTGGTGCATGGTGTGATTACATCGTGCACATGATGTGATCACACTGCAAAATTCCTTAAACAAGATCATGTATGTGCCATTGCATTATGTATATCACAGCAGCTGTAAATCTCTGAACATAAAGTGCTCATAAATCTAATCTAAATGTCCAAGTTCCAGCTGTTGGACAGAATATTGTAACATTTCATAGCAGGAGTTTATGGTGTGTCAGGACCAGATGCTAAGCATTGCTCAATGATTTGTAATTGATAAAAGCTGTTTTGGATTTTAATGGGAATATTTTTGAAATAAGCTTCTTATAATATTATCATATTCATACTACTGTATAAAATGTTCCAAATAATATTAAACACATGGTAAAAGATAGTATCTTATAGTAACTTTCTGAATGCGCAAAAAAACAAAGAAAACAGTAAGCTATGTTCATCTAAAAAGCAGCAAACTGAGATGGTAGAAAGTCTGATATTCACGTCAGTAGTATAAAATTCATGCAAAGATTCAAAAGATTAGATAATCGGATTTATTTAAAGCTTCATTTATAAATATAGAAGAGCCAAATTGCAACTGAAATAAATGAACCAAATGCTGAAAAACAGAGTAAGAATATGAAAACTACTTAATTCACATCAGGAATGCTTTAGATGTGATATGAAAGTATGTAACACCCTTAAAACCATGAAATGTTCTCTGTTTGTCATTAAATAGGCCCCTGTCCAATGACTCCACATCCAGATCAGCATGTTACTCATCTGATAGTGATCTAATAAACAACCACATCTGTACGTCTGATTAAAATTCTGTACAAATTACATCTGGACACTAAATTACACTCAGCTTCAGTTTTAGTATGGGGTTCCCATGTGCACATCACTGTGATCATATGCTATTGTTATTATTATATGTTCTAATGCTTTATTGTTATAGGCTACTACTCTTCATTGTGCAAATAAAATGAGCATTTTTCAGGTTGTGTGAATTTCCATACACTGTGAAAAGATGCAAGTTAACAAAGATATATTTGATTAAAAAAATGGAATTGCTGGTGTATGTTCATTTGTGTATTTTAGTCGCTAACGGTTTTGATTGTATGCAAGTTTAATGAAATAAATGTGTCTATAAATGGCTTCTCTTGTATATTTATAGGTAATGACACATCTGGCTGGCGTTTGGCTTGAAGCCAATTAGTCCAGTTACTGCTGATGGTCACCGGCCAAGGCTTACATTATCAGCCATTTACCAAGCTTGATAATGTGTCCGGCGTCAAATGCACCAAGCGGGAATGCATTTCACTCGATCAGTGCCCATTAGGATCATGCTGATTATGTGTGAAAATTTCCCACATCCATAACTCCATATTACTACACCATCACACCAATTACATTCCACGCAATTCCACATCAGATATATTGATGTCTTCATCTGGCACAGATGTATTGCTGTTCTCTGTACTCTTTTAAGTGCAATGTACATTTAACATCTACATCTTCTTAACCAAGAAAACCCCATATAAGATGCTGCAAAAAATGTTTTGTGCATGTAGGTATAACTGTAAAACTTTCTCTGCAGGTGTCTTTGTCTCACTACATAATCAGCACTCAACTCACAACACACACACACACACAAAAACAGTATTTATTTATAATTTAATTCATATTAATACAGCTTCTACATTCTAGACACATTATCTTTCATGTTGTAAACATTTAAAATAAATGTCTTTGAGCTTCTCCCGTCTTTTGATTTCAAGCACGAGAGCAATTCTATCTAATAAAAAACTTGTGCAGATTTATCATGTTTTACTTTGAAGCTAGAGCAAACATTGCACAACTGATCAGTGAATAAAGGTCATCTCTGAGAGAAGTTGGGCAGAACGTCTAATGAAAAACTTGTTTGACATCTTACACAAATTGCAGAATCCTGGGCCTCACACAAAGCCTTTAAAGATGTGTGTGCCGATTGGTCACAGATGGTTGGCACCTAGATGGATTTTTTGTAATCGCTTAATCTTAATCTTAATCTTAAACTAAAATCCCATACACAAAGGCTCTCTCTGGTTCATTTATAACACTTAACATACCTTTAGTTTATCTAGCTGGAGATTTTGATTCTTGTCTTGCCAAAAATACTCCCAAAAGTATGGAGAACTCCAGACAGGTTTGGTGCCTGAATTCTAGCCAATATTCACCACAGGGTTTTGCTCCAGTTTAGTCAAAGAGAGAAGCATCTGGATGCATTTGTCGCCTCTATGTATTTGTATTTCTCTTACCTAAACATTTTCAAACTGCCAGAACATAATGTTCTGAATAAGGAACTAAATACATCAGTATGTAGTAGAGACAAAGTTAAACAGAACTTTAGTATGACTGGATAATAAAAGCAGAACTCCAGACAATAAGAAGTTTAATGGCAAAAACGTTAGGTGGTCCCGTGAAGGAAGTCCTGGAGTTCTGCTTTCTCATGAGAGATGCCATTGTGTTCTTTAGTAAATCTGTCAACCCCATAGTGGTTTAGGTTTTACTAAGTATTTCCAATCCTACTTTGCTTTCTGTAAATGGTGCAATTAAGCTGCTATCAAAGAAAACAACAATGCTCCCTTGTCAAGCTTCAACTTCTTCCTCAAATGAAACAAGACCATTTTTCTTTCTGGAAACTCTTTCACTTTTAGTAAAATGTATGTACTGTACTGAAAAAATTCTTTGTTAGTGTGACGTCAAGCTTAACGTCCTCAGGCTGGGCGAGGCTCTTCAACTCTCACACAGTGGTTTTTGGACAGCTGAATTTGGTCTGGAGAGGGATAAATAAACCATTGCAGCCCATTTTGAAACAAGGCATGTCCTCTAACATGGACCTTGTGTTGATCTAGACATCCGCAGCTGGCCATTCCCTGAGGAACCTGTTTTAATGGGTCAGTTAATTGACTTGTGCACAGCCCTCAAAAACTCTGGGTATTTTCCACCATTCCTTAACATTATCTGTTCAGTCTAGCTCATGATCCACTCCTGCATTTATTCTAACTGCATTTATTCTGACTATACTGTTGCTACAGACATATACAGGTGTTTGAGAAAAATAAAACGCAATGTTTAAATTAAAGTTTCAAGTGTTTGGGGTCACAAGTGTCTTTCTGAAGACCAGGGGATCTTAGTCTGGCGAATGGGGTCTGAGTTTGACTTGGCTGGCCAGTTGAAAGATTGATTATTATTTGGGTTTGGTCCAGAGATCGGGCCAGCTGCCAGGCTATGATAGGCTTGTGATGATGTAAGTGCAGCCATCCGCTCAGTGGCCTTTGTGGCTTTCCTGCTGCTGTGTTTTCCATGTATGCCGTACCTATATTGCTCTGTGTATCATTTTCCAGGATCACATGGGGATGAAGGGCTATATAAAGCATTCGATATACACTGTGTAACCCTCAATCCACCCCATTCAAAAAGATAGAAACACACACAAAGATACTATTATCTTTATACATGTAAGTTTGAATATGTGTTTTTGTGCATTAATGAAAAAATAGTGCAAACAACAATGGTATGAAGCCAATGCTAACATGTGGTCATGTAATTGTTGCTATGGTAGAAACAGTTCACCAAACATGTGTGATAGTCTAAGGAGACCTTTGGGAGTTTGTAAGGTAGGAAAAGGACATCGTCCAATGTCGAAGAGAAGTAATCATGACATGTCTTTCATCTACTGTCTTAAGTTTCCTTGGCTGACCACTGTGTCTACTGTCCTCAACCTGTTTATTTGTGCTTCTTCCATATAGCATGAACAGCACATCTCGAAACCACAGTCTGCTTTGAAATCTGGGAGGGTCACTTACAGCATTTGGCAGATGCCCTTATCCAGAGCAACTTACATTTTATCTCATTTTATACAACTGAGCAGCTAAAGTTTAAGGGCCTTGCTCAGGGGCCAAGCAGTGGCACAACCATCTGATCAGTAATTCAACACATTAACCACTAAGCTACCACGGGTACACCTTGTTGATGCAGTATAACTACCTTGTGTCCTGTTGCTGTGCTCAGTCTTGCAATAATGTATGTATGTATATATAGGCTGGTGTTCAGACACACCCCTTGATTTGTTGGGGTGTGAAAATTTCAGGAGGTCAACATCTATTTAAATACTCAAGCCAGGTCACCTGGAACGAGCTAAAATGCCACAGTTAAAGTAACAGAGTAAACGCATTCTTTATTCTGATGTTTGTTGTGAACATTAAATTGCAAGTGTTGAGGATGCAGAAGATAGGGATAGGTGGAGAGAGATGATTCACTGTGGCGACCCCTGAAGGGAAAAGCCGAAAGAAGAAGAAGAAGAAGTTGTGAACATTAAATGAAACTCTTGACCTGTAACTACATGATTTTATACATTGTCCTGCTGCCACATGTTTCGATAGTTGTATAAATATGGAGGTGTACAAGTGCTTCTTTTAAATAATAGTACCATAAATATATATGTGTGTAACTGACTACTTATTGTTATGACTATAGTACCAAGGATGCAGAATTTGTTAATCATTGTATTACACCAATTCATTGTTCATGATCTAAACCAGCTCTCTAATAGAGATGAATCTGCGCATTTGAACAAAGTCCAACTTCTTCGTTCTAGTGGGGAATGTTATACAGACCAGGACACACACACGTGGTCCTTCTGCAGCCACCTGCTGGTTCATGACACAAATTGCAGCTCTTACAGTATGAATGATGTATGAACATCTAGGATAACTGGGTATAATAAAGAAACAAGCCAAATAAGATGTTCATTTGATATACAGCACAATTTACTGCAACAAATTTCTAAGAAGTTTATTTTAACCACATAAACATGCAGTTTGATTGTGTTCTTTTGGTTCATTTGTGGATCAGCATAATCATTATATCAATCAGTGTGAAATACATATGTAGATGTTTTGTGAATGCAAAACATGATATCCTGTCACTCTGTAAAACAGGGGTCTTTAATCTTATTTACAAAGAGTCAGTGTAGCTGCAGTGTTCATCCCAGGCTGGTAGGAAAATCAATCCATTAAGACTTGATGCAGATAAGATGATCAAATATGTCTGCAAAAGCTTTCCTTTTAGTTATAAAGGCAAGACTTTCTGCTTCATTCACTTTCACACTGAGCCAGTCTTATCAATAATGTAAAATGTGGGCAAAGTGGGATAAACGGGCACACACTCCAGTAGTTTCAACATAAATAACATAATTAGCATACACACAATAATAATGTCAGTGGTATCTATATGAAATACATATTGTTATAGAGTAGGTGATGATTTCTTTGGTGGTTTTATGATGTGTATAGTTTTCATAAAAAGAACCTGCCTCCCCACCCCAAGGTGTCTCCATGTCCCTTTTTCCAAGGAAGAGAGAAAAGCAAAAACAAAAGCAAAACAACTGCTCCTAGATTCACACTACTCAGGTTGTAGGCCACCAAGCTATTTGCAATGTTTATGCCAGCTAAGTTAAGAAAACAGCTCAATAAAAGCGTAGGGGTCCATCAGTGAGGATATCAATTCACACTGTTCAATTAACCGGAAAATATTTTTAGATTAGAGTGCTCTATTACAGCTCTGGGTAAGCATATAGGGGTACAAACTAAATGTCAAGAGAGAGAAACAAAATTTATAACGCCAGTAACACTTTTACATGTATAAAAGTGAGATAATATAATGAGAGTGATTATAGGAGGAAACATAAGCAGAGTACACAGTTAATTAAATGCATTTTTACTTTCTTCACACAGGACTCAACAAATTGGTGATTTGGATTATTTGGATATATACTTGAATTAATGTTTTCTGGCTATTAATTGGAGGATTGTAAACCGTGACAGAACCCATATCACATATACAGCACAACTCTGATCTATCTATCTGTGTGTGTGTGTGTTTGTGTGAGATTTATTTAGCATTTTTGGAAGGAGCCTCCAGTATCGGCACTTTGTAATAATCAAAGGTGAAGGCGTAACTTGAAGCTTTCAAACTTTTTTTATTTACTGCTTACTTACGGAGTGGGAATGACTCGTTACTGTTATTAGAGAGGTGCTGAAATTTGTGTGAACAGGAAGCAGCTGTAAATGGATAAATAATATAATGTGTCACTAATTATTTGTATAGCGCTTTTAACAATGGACATTGTCTCAGTGCAGCTTCACAGAAGCATAGAAAAATAGAATAAAAATTATAACGTTTAAAGTTATTTTAAAAATGAAATTATTTATCCATAACATTAATCCCTAATGAACAAGTCTGAGGCAATGTTCTATCAAAAGTGTTTTACTGGATTCAGATCTGGTGAATGGGAAGCTCAGTAAAGTTCACTGAACTCACTGTTGATGAAATCAGTTTGAGACGATTTTTGCTTCAATAATAGTACATTACCATGCTGGAAGTAGCCATTAGAAGATATATAAATTGCCACAAATATGCTGTGGCATTTAAGTGATGATTCATAGGTATTAATGGGTCCAAACTGTGCCAAGAAACCACCATTACACAACCTCCACCAGCCTGCACTGCTGACACAAGGCACGTTGTGTCCATGGATTCATGCTGTTGCTGCCAAATTCTGACTCTACCATCTGTGTTTCTCAGCAGCCTTCGAGATTCATCAGTCCAGGCTGCATTTTTCCATTCTTCATCTGTCCAGTTTTGGGGAGTCTGTGGACACTGCAGCTGTTGTTACACAGCTTCCTTAAGGTTCCCCATACATTCTAAGATGCTTTTTTGCTCACCTAAATATTACCAAGCATTCACCTGTACGGTTACTGTAGCCTTTCTATAAGCTCGAATCAGTCTGGCCATTCCCATTGACCTCTCTCATCAAGGACACGTTTCTGTCCACAGAACTGTTGCTCACTGGATGTTTTTTTCCTTCTTGTACCAGTCTGAGTAAATTCTAGAGATTATTGTTGTGTGTAAAAATCTCAGGAGATTAGCAGTTATAGCAGTACTCAAATCAGCCTGTGTGGTACAATTAATTATACCATGCTCAAAATCACTGAGATCACATTTTCCCAATTATGATGGTTGATATAAATATTACCTGAAGCTGTTGATTCATATCGGCATAATTTTATGCACTCTACTGCTGACTCATGATTGGCCAATTAGATAATTTCATGAATAAGTAGGTGTACAGGTTTTGCTAATAAAATGCTCAGTGAGTGTAGACAGACAGACAGACAAAAAAAATAGATAGATAGATAGATAGATAGATAGATAGATAGATAGATAGATAGATAGATAGATAGATAGATAGATAGATAGATAGATAGATAACTAACAAATGTTAATGGTCAACAATTTCTATGGTATACAAGGAATAAAGGACAGTAATAAAGGACTGTGTTAGCCTCCTAGTGGCGCTTTCATTGCCGTGGCCTGGGTTGCCATTGCCCTAACCCAGCCACTGAAGAGTTAACTCTCATTACTGGTCCCAAGCCCGGATAAAATGGGAAGGTTGCATCAGGAAGGGCATGTGATGTAAAACCTGTGCCAAATCAAAAAAGCATGTGGCCCAAATGATCCACTGTGGCGACCCTGAACAGGGAGCAGCTAAAAGAAAATAAAGGACTGTGTTAAGGACAGAACCAGAACATGCAGGACATTTTTGTCTCATAAACATCATAGTTTGTTAAATCTTTTAATTTCTTTGATTAATGATTCTTAGTGACAATTCAGCAATTTGTTCAAGAATATCATACTGAGTAAACTAGGTGTGGGTATAGTCAAAAGGTGTGTGGAAGGTCTTAGCCATTCAAAACAATCAAATTCTTCCACTTTAGTACAGTAAAACCAGTTGGCTTTTTGTTCTTCTTTGGCAATCCACAATTGGAGAAGCATGCTTCCTGTGCCAGTTATGTGTCACTGTCTAAGCTGTTGTCTACTTGCAGTAAATTTACTTTGACAGGATTTTAATAACAGCTCCTGTGGTCGGACTCCCATGCAGCAAAGGTGCCACTTATTGCAGGCGATTGGATGTCTTCAGAGAACTGATGCATCTGGCTAAAGCCCAGCTGTTCAAGACCATTCTACAGCTGTCTAGATTGCAAGGTCAAAGCTTTGAATTGAAATGTCAGAATTTTAGGTTTGGTAGAAAACCTGCTCAGAGTTGTACAAAAAACGGAACAATTGAAGCACTGATGAAAAGTATCAGGATGTTTCTCTAGAGCTGAATGACTCTTATGATGATAACAGTATCTCTGCATTAATAATAAGGGTGGCATTTAGAGTCGAGCTGGTAAGTCTTCTAACCCCTGTGTAGGAGTATAAAGCTCTGCATAGAAAAAAGGCTTGAGAAATGCCTTTGAAAATAAGCAATAGCACTTTAATGAAAGGGCCCATTTCAAAATGGATGAGCGCAATCAGAAACTTATTCAGATTCAAAAATATTTCTCCAAGACAGTGTTTACCTGTAACAAGTGACTGAATCTAAACAATAAATTATGCACCTGCTGCCTCTCAGAAAATTCACTGACACAGTTCTAAGAAGCAACAGAGCACCCAATGGCTTAGCCTGAACTGGAAATGAGAGAACTAATAAAACAGTCTAATCTCATTTCCATCTATATTACATTGCCATTACAGCACTACACACTCCTCAAGGTGGTCCAGCACTATTCCAGCGGATGGTCTCCAGTTTGCAGGCATACAAAGAATTGATGGCTTTTTTAATTAGGCCAACTCAGGCTATGTGGAAAATGTGAACCAGTGAATGCTTTCACTACTCGATGAATGGATGAAAACAAACAGTCTGCAAAATTTGTTGTCTGTGGCATATTATGAATTCAAACAAGTGAAACAAATTTCATGGGACCCATGGATAAAGTCAGATTGTCCCAAAAAGAAAGGATAACTTGTACAGAGAGGCATCAATAATAAAGAATTGTGTTTTTTAATTATTTAGAATGTAAGGCTGTATTGAAGAAGAATAAAAAAAAAAATGTATATTGCAAACAGAAGTGTGCAAGTGCTGACTTCCTTGTCATTAAGAGTTTGTGTGTGTGTGTGTGTAAATTTTATATATATATATATATATATATATATATATATATATATATATATATATATATATATATATATATATTGGACTATTGTTATTTGACTTAAAGTAGATTCAATTATCCAGTAGAATCTCGAAATGGCAAGAATGAAGCAGTGAATCCTTGGAATTAACATGTTCACTAGCACTTGAAAAAGGATTGAATACTCACAGATCAAACATCCCCACTGTCTGTCATTTTATATGAAAAATGGATTCTCATATAAAGAGACTTAAATCATTTCATTCTGAATCCTAAGTGGGATTGTCTGGCAGAGATACTGCCATAAGTACTGATAGTTTTCAATAATAAAGTAAAATGATATTAAATGTTTA
Source organism: Hemibagrus guttatus (assembly GCA_033459395.1). NCBI lineage: Eukaryota > Metazoa > Chordata > Actinopteri > Siluriformes > Bagridae > Hemibagrus > Hemibagrus guttatus. The sequence goes on from JAUCMX010000023.1 coordinate 10,817,962, forward strand.
ATGTTGTTTAATGTTTAAGCAAACCAGCAATTCTAACTACTCAGCAGCATTGTTAAACATAATTCTGATTCTTTGCATTGCCCAGGAGAGTGCCACCCGTACCCAGAGGTGATACAGTAGACCTGAGTTCATTTGCCCAGCCACAAGTGAAGGTCATTGTAAACGCAAATTCAATTCATTGTCAAGATTGATTCTATGTAGTAGACCCAAACAGCCCTATGGGACTGTGCATCCCTCTTCCTTTGCTGGTTCTTCCCACTCTACACAGAATTCAGCATGTGATACACAGCAATAGACTCATTTTGCCTTCTGGAGGCACCTGGCTCTTCCTGATGCTCTACTGCTTAGAGCTTCCTTTACCTCTGAATCATTCAAGCTGTTGAGGATGAGCCCACATACTCACCCTAAACATTTCTCTGGATGATCTCACTTGGATAAGCTAAAGATTGCTCTTATTAAAAATAGTCCAAGTTTCATCCGTTCTTCAGTGGATAATTTCACTTGGATACCATAGATTTAAAGACCCTGATGATTGTGCTGAAGATCCTTTCCACACCCTCAAGTACTGTTTGACGTAGTGTACAGTTGTAGAAGAGTAATAATCTCGGAGTGGCACTCTCTTGAGCATATATGATTCCTTGATTGTCTCTCTTGTACCATTGTGCTTTATTAAATCCCACTATCCAGTATCACTCAGAAGAGAATGGGTTCCCTTTTCAGTCTGCTTCCCCCTCAGGCTTTTCCTCGTGTCATCTCAGGGAGTTTTGCCTTGCCACTGTTGCCACTGGCTCGCTGTCACAGAAGAATGGTAAAAGTATGCCACTCCCAGCCATCTGTGCTTTTTGTTTTGGCCACTTGGAGCAGTGGATCGGTCAGCGACTACAACGTAGCAGTCCAGGAAATGATCCTGAATGCCAAGGCCCTGGGTATATGGGACTTTACATAGGTATGCGCCCAAGTGGGAACTGTTCCAAACACGGTATATACCCCAATACTTAAAGTGCTACTGGATAGTGGAAGTGTTTGTGACAGACAACACTGTATGCCAGATTTACTCATAAAAATGAAACAGGAAAATTTCAGTCTTTTCTAAAATTCTAAACCATCCAAGAACTCTCAGAAGACTCAAATCAGTGATCAGCTGGTCAGTGACTGGCTAGAGGGGCCATTAAAGTTTTTCTTTTTGATGCATGTGCCCATATTTTAGTTCATTTTTGCTCATCTAAAGAACATATGTGTTCAATTTAAATAGGCATAGTTTTCTCTCCATTTTAAATAGATCTGTTTTACAAAATGGACATACACATTTACTGGTCACTTAATTAGGAATATCTGTAGATCTGCACATTCTTGCAATTATCCAATCAGGTAATCAGGCCAGCTATGTGACAGCAGCACAATGCATAACTATATACAGATGCAGGTCAAGACCTTCAGTTAGTGTTCATCATACATCAAGAATGAGGGGGAAAATGATCTGCAACTGTGACTTGAACCATAGTTTTTGATGTAACATCGGTTTAAGTATTTCAGAAACTGTTGATCTTTAGTGATTTTCACACAACACAGTCACTTGAGTTTACTGTGCCAAAAACAAAAAACATCTAGTGGGCAGAAGTTATGCAAGTGGAAAGGCCTTGTTGAAGAGAGACATCAGAGGAGAATGGTTAGATTGGTTCAAGATGACAGGAAGGTACATGGTAATTCAATCATTCTTCATATTTGTGGTAGAAAAGCATCTCAGAACGCACAACAGCAGAAGACGGCTTCAGATGCTTCAGAGGCTACAGTGGGCACATGCTCATTGAAACGGAGCAGTTGAGGATTGGAAAAAGACCCGATGTTTGACAGCCACATGACAGCCGGTTTGAATATGTGCATGAATGACATGTTCGGGTGTTCCTAATAAAGTGGTCAGTGAGGGTATATGTACAGTATATAGTGCATGTCTGTTCTTTTCTGTGTATTGTCTTAATATCTTTTACATTAAAAAGGTCAATAGGTAAATGATCTTAGCATTATTTTAATGTTCTTAAAATATTTTTTAAAAAAGTCTAAATTCTTTAACAAAAATCCATTTTGCTTATTTCCATATCAGGAATTTCCCCCTCTCAGTAAAAACACCACTGGATGAGGCTGTAGTGTGAATTCATATGAGAGTCAGATGAGGAAGAAAGTCCACACCATTAATTTTCTTCTTCTTTCGGCTTTTCCCTTCAGGGGTCGCCACAGCGAAACATCTCTCTCCACCTATCCCTATCTTCTGCATCCTCAACACTTGCACCCACTAGCTTCATATCCTCATTAATTCCATCCATATACCTCCTCTTTGCCTCCTGCCTGGCAGCTCCATGTCCAACATTCTCCTACCAATATACTCACTCTCCCTCCTCTGAACATGTCCAAACCATCTTAATCTGGCCTCCCTAACTTTGTCCCCCAAACGTCCAACATGAGCTGTCCCTCTGATGTACTCGTTCCTAATCCTGTCCAATCTTGTCACTCCCAAAGAGAACCTCAACATCTTCAGCTCTACTACCTCTAGCTCGGACTCCTGTCTCTTCCTCAGTGACACTGTCTCTAAACCATACAGCATGGCCAGTCTCACCACTGTCCTGTACACCTTCCCCTTGATTCTCGCTGATATTTTCCTATCACACAGAATTCCCAACACCTTTCTCCACTCATTCCAACCTGCCTGCACTCGCTTCTTTACCTCTTTCCCACACTCTCCATTACTCTGGACTGTTGACCCCAAGTACTTAAGCTCTTGTACCTTCTTCACCCTGTAATCTTACTGTTCCACTTCCCTCCCTTTCATTCACACACATGTACTCAGTCTTACTACGGCTGACTTTCATTCCTCTTCTCTCCAGCGCAAACCTCCACCTCTCCAGGTTTTTCTCCACCTGCTCCCTGCTCTCACTACAGATCGCAATGTCATCTGCAAACATCATTGTCCAAGGAGACAACTGGTCCATCACTATAGCAAACAGGAAGGGGCTCAGAGCCTATCCCTGATGCAGTCCCACCTCCACTTTGAACTCCTCTGTCTGACCTACAGCACACCTCACCACTGTCCTGCTCCTCTCATACATGTCCTGCACCACTCTGACATACTTCTCTGCTACTCCTGACTTCCTCATACAGTACCACAGCTCTTCTCTTGGCACCCTGTCATACGCTTTCTCCAAGTCTACAAACACACAGTGCAACTCCCTCTGACCATCCCTATACTTCTCCATCAAAATTCTCAGAGCAAAAATTGCATCTGTTGTGCTCTTTCTGGGCATGAAGCTATACTGCTGCTCACAAATTTCCACTACCTTCCTTAACCTAGCTTCCACTACTCTTTCCCATAGCTTCATTGTATGGCTCATCAACTTTATCCCCCTATAGTTACTGCAACTCTGCACGTCACCCTTATTCTTAAAGATCGGCACTAACATACTTCTTCTCCATTCCTCAGGCATCCTCTCACTCTCTAAAACCCTTTTGAACAAACTAGTTAAAAATTCCACTGCTGCCTCTCCCAGACACTTCCAGACCTCCACCGGGATGTCGTCAGGACCAACTGCCTTTCCACTTTTCATCCTCTTCAAAGCCTTCCTGACTTCATCCTTTCTAATCTTATCTACTTTCTGTTCCACAGAGTTCACCCCTTCTACTCTTTTTTCCCTCTCATTTTCCTCATTCATCAGCTCCTCAAAGTACTCCTTCCATCTCCACTGTACACTCTCCTCACTTGTGAGCACCCTTCCCTGTCTATCCTTAATAACTCTAACTTGCTGCACATCCTTCCCATCTCAATCCCTCTGCCTAGCTAACCTGTACAAGTCCTTCTCTCCTTCTCTAGTGTCTAACCTAGTGTACAACTCGTCATATGCCTTCTGCTTGGCCTTAGACACCTCCCTCTTCACTCTGCAGTGTAACTCCTTGTATTCCTGTCTATTCTCTTCAGTCCTGTCCATGTCCCACTTCTTCTTGGCTAATCTCTTCCTCTGGATGCTATCCTGAACTTCCTCATTCCACCACCAAGTCTCCTTATCTTCTTTCCTCCTTCCAGATGACACACCCAGCATCTTTCTCCCTGTCTCCCTGATCACTTCTGCTGTAGTTTCCCAGTCATCTGGCAGCAATACCTGACCACCCAGAGCCTGCCTCAACTTCTGTCTAAATTCCTCACAACATTCCTCCTTTTTCAGCTTCCACCACTTGGTTTTCTTCTCTATCTCTATCTTTGACCTCTTCTTCTTGCAGACCATCAAAGTCATCCTACACACCACCATCCTATGCTGTCTGGCTACACTCTCTCCCACTACCACTTTACAGTCACTAATCTCTTTCAGATTGCCTCTTCTACATAGGATGTAGTCCATCTGTGTGCTCCTACCTCCACTCTTGTAAGTCACTCTATGCTCCTCCCTCTTCTTAAAATAAGTGTTAACCACAGCCATGTCCATCCTCTTAGCAAAGTCCACTACCATCTGTCCTTCAAGGTTCCTTTCCTTAACTCCAAACTTTCCCATCACCTCCTCATCACCTCTGTTCCCCTCACCAACATGTCCATTAAAATCCGCTCCTATCACCACTCTCTCACCTGTGGGAATACTCTCCATCACCTCATCTAATTCAGTCCAGAATCTCTCTTTCTCCTCTAACTCACAACCTACCTGTGGGGCATAACCACTAACAACATTCAACATCACCCCTTCAATCTCTAACTTCAGACTCATCACCCTGTCTGACACTCTTTTCACCTCCAGAACATTCCTCACAAACTCCTCCTTCAGGACCACACCTACCCCATTTCTCTTACTATCCACACCATAATAAAACAGCTTGAATCCAGCTCCTATACTACGAGCCTTGCTACCCTTCCACCTGGTCTCCTGTACACACAGTATATCCACCTTCCTTCTTTCCATCATATCAGCCAGCTCTCTACCTTTCCCTGTCATAGTACCAACATTCAGAGTTCCTATTCTCAGTCCTACACTCTTACCTTTCCTCTTCTCTCTCTGTCTGTGCACTCTCCTCCCTCCTCTACTTCTTCGACCAACAGTAGCCCAATTTCCACCGGCGCCCTGTACGTCAACATCGCCAATGGCGGTCATTGTTAACCCGGGCCTCGACCGATCCGGTATGAAATTCGTACTGACGATTCGCATGGTTAAATTTGGCAATGTTTTACGCCGGATGCCCTTCCTGACCCGGGCTTGGGACCGGCACAGAAGTCACTGGACTGTGACCCCCATGGCTAGATTAACGTCCACACCATTAATAAGGTCTATAAAAGCGAGCCAGCAGGGAGCACGTTCAAACAGATGTTTGAGTAACTGCGTAGCTTTCAGACTAGCAGGTTGCATGATTTATAGCATCTCAGATGTTTGTGAGCTGACACAATGATCCCTTTGTTGAGATAACCCATGACATCATCTAAAAGCGAGCTTAGTATAACGTAGACTAAAGACATATCTCTTTAGCCAGGCATACACCTAATACATCCCATAACTTTGTACTCCAATACATCTGATTAAATGCACATCATCATCTAGTGCCTGCTAATATTATGAATAGCAGCTACGCTAATTCCTTTCCATTTGTTTCCCTTCTTCTACCTATCCCCGAGACACACAGAGATTGTGCCAGCTCCAGTGGCATGCAGAGATGGACCAGCTCCAGCTGGGTTCTGCTTTCTGAGGACTGGAGTATTCAAAGCAGCACTGCCAACCCTATGTGGACGACAACAACCTCCTAATTAATTTACACATAACATTCTACACATGCTGTATCTGCATCACACAACTAATGCAGAAAGGACATTGTTCATATCACACTCTCCGGTGTCACCCAGATGAGGATAGGTTCCCTTTTGAGTCTGGTTCCTCTCAAGGTTTCTTCCTAATAGCATCTAAGGGAGTTTTTCCTTGCCACAGTCGCCTGAGTCACCTCAGGCTCGCTCACTAGGGAAAATTTTGTCTAACATCTAGGACTGTTTGTTTGTATGTATATTGTTTCTTATGTTCTGTAAAGCTGCTTTGAGACAATGCTCTTTGTTAAAAGTGCTATACAAATAAAATTGAACTGAATTATTTCAACCATTTTGTACGCTGTTTTCATATCATGCATATCAACGAGGCTACTTCTGAGCGGTTCAGTGGTTTAATGTATGGTGTCATGTGGAACACCTGGTGGGGGGAAATGAAATGAGAGAACATGCCCCCGAATCTCACCAAGAGTCATCAGCACCAAAGAGACAAAATCTTAGTGTGTAGAAATGATGATAAATAGTGTCACCCATTTTCTCACCATGCTCAGAGTGCTCTCATCATTAATCACATTCTCCAGGAGTGGAGAGGCTTTCAAACAATAAAGGGGACACTTTTGGAGGTAGCACGCTAATAGAGAAAGAGCTACATAAATCATTTGTACAGCGAACACAAGCACAGCCATAATCATGTAATTAGATTGGATTTATTTGCCCCATTCTCACACAGAAGAGGTTTAAATCGGAATGCCAGATACCAAAAAAAGAGAAAAATGATAAGAATGCATATGCAATAAGAATGCATAATATCATGGCACTTTTGTTAGACGCCACAACATGTAGTGTGTGGATATACAGTACAGTAAGAGGGTGTATGAGTATTTAAACACTTACACACACCTGAATAGACGTCCAAAAACATCAGATTAAGCTCCCCAAAGGGGTTTAAGTGCAGGGATCATTTAAAAGTATATTCATATCAATAACTGTTTGGTACGAAATCAACAAAAAGCAAAGAGAATGATGATGTGCAGTGTTTAGTAGCAGGAACAACACTTTTATTATTAAATACGTGCTAAAAAAAAGTCTCATTTAAAGCACTGAATCTTGCATGCAGCTAAACTCAATATTCCTCAAGGAGCTATAAAATCAGACTTGGCAATCTATCTAATCTTCCTCTTACTCTCATAAACGTCCCTTTCAAGAGAGACTAAAGGAGGAAAGCTATCCTTACACTTATTAGAAGCTTTTCTCAATGTCACTCCAACAACCGAGAGCTAAAGATGTGAAGACAATGCCAAAAAAAACGACATCTTAGTCTAGTCTTGAATCTAATCAAATTTAGCTTACTATTTCTTATTATAAGATGACAAACCAAATACAAGGTAATCAAACCTATTTCTAGGCATATTTTGCTATTTCTAAGCTTTAAATTTCTGTTGGTAAATAATATTTGCTTCTTTCTAGAAATTAACGCTAAGAAAAAAAAAAATCAAAAATAATCTGCCAATAGAACAAGAAAATGTAAAGCTTAAAAATAGTAAAATATATCGAGAAATAGTACAAATAATCTTAGATTTGTTGTTGTTTTTTTTCTTTAATCTTTCAACAGGAAATAGTAGATCACTTTGACGATATTCACGATATTTTAACATGCTAAGAAGTCATTTTTTGCAGTGGAAACTTCACAAGACCACCTTCTTTCCCACAGACATTGACCATAATGAAGCATTCATGTTTACATAATAGGAAACATCAGCTAGTTAAATGGCCTCTTGCTTAATTATTTTGTTCAAATTTTGTTGTATCTTTATAACACCAAGAGTGTTTAGACAAAATAAATCAGCATGGTTGAGGAGATCTGGTCAGTTGAGAGCAGTTACGCTTTTCTTGAGGTGCACTGAGCATCAGCTTTGAGGACTGCACATATTTATAATTTATATTCCCTCAGTGCTGGATATCTAAAAGTAGATGCTGAGTCAGCATGAAGAAAAAGAACTTGCAAAGACTTGCGGGGCACGGAGAGGCTTGTGATTCATGAAAAACACCTTTAAATGAAGTCTGCTGAAAAAGCCAAACTGGGTAAGAGTGGAGCGAAGAGCACATTCAGTTGGTCAGTCCCACAAAGACAAGCCAATAAACCTGCTGATGAACTCTCTAAGGTATGGCTGTTGGATTGGGCTTGACCTGGATGGAGTAGTACCATTATTTATAGCTTTATACATTTAGTATAACAGTACAGAAATGTATTAAGAGTAATAAAAGGATTCAGGTTACTCATGATAATCAGGAGTGCATTGTACCAAATGACTTTTGGTACTGTTCTAGAAGAAATTTAGAAACTGCTTCCTCGGCTTGACTTGGTGTAGCTTTTGTTATCATTTAAAATAAACTTCAAATCGTGCAAATGAGCATTGCATAAAGTACCAATGTAAAGAATTAAAATCTCATCTTAAAGGTTTAATTCATTCAAAGTGCCACAGAAGTAGTAAGTGCTGAAGCAGTTAAAAAATAGAATCTTTCCCTCACTAAAACTGAAGAATAAAGTTCCTTGAATCACCCTGCACCTTATCAGGAGTAAATGCTTCTGTTAGTAAACAAAATGAGGATAGTGCTGCTATATTTAAAACAAACAGGCCAATAAGAGCTTGATGTAAACATCAGATGGCATTGAAAGTTTCCCCGGCTGACACGGACTTGCTCATCATGACCGGCACCATCGACTACCCCGCCTCTTCTAACGCCTCTCCACCAATCAGATGCTGTCTGTGCAGGTTCAGGATGGAGTCAGCAATGATGCGAGCTGTCTTCTTTTGGTAGCCGCCTGACGTCACCATGAGAATGGGGATCCCTCTTCTCCGTGCTGCCCTAAAGACGATCTCATCTCTCTTCACGATGCCCTGAGAGCATAGGAAGAACACAATGAACACCTACTGCTAGAGTGACTGTCACTCTCACAACCTTTACTACAAATCAAGCTCTTGTCTAGCTTGGCAGAATGACACTACAGGATGCGCTGTTGAGGGAAAATAAGCAGTGACAGATGGGTGGTTATGCCATCACCAGTCAGATGTCTAGTAACAGCATATCCTGTGTATTTTTTTCTTTTAATCAACAATTAACTACTTATTGGTTTATATTTATTAAAGAATGATGCATCATACTTTTTACCCAATTTTAAAGATTTAATATTGTGGAATGTCTGTGATACATTTCAGTAATAATGTTATTATGTAATAAAGATTCAGAAAACAGAAAGTTACAGCTTTACCTCTGAGTGCTAACATTGAATAGCTCTACAAGAAAACCTCAGCATACTATTAAAGGATTTTTTACCCCAGTTACATGGAGCACCTACAATATACACTGATCAGGCATAACATTATGATCACTTGCCTAATATCGTGTTGGTCCCCCTTTTGCTGCCAAAACAGCCCTGACCCATTGAGGCATAGACTCCACTAGATCCCTGAAGGTGTGCTGTAGTATCTGGAACCAATATGTTAGCAGAAGATCCATTAAGTCCTGTAAGTTGTGAGATGGGGTCTCCATGGATCTGACTTGTTTGTCTAGCACATCCCATAGATGCTTGATTGGATTGAGATCTGGGAAATTTGGAGGTCAAGTCAACACCTCAAACTTGTTGTTGTGCTCATTGAACCATTCCTGAACCATTTTTGCTTTGTGGCAAGGCGCATTATCCTGCTGAAAGAGGCCACAGCCATCAGGGAATACTGTTTCCATGAAAGGATGTACATGGTCTGCAACAATGGTTAGGAATGCCTTCTTCCCATAGTGCATCCTGGTGTCATGTGTTCCCCTGGTAATCAACGCACACACACCCGGCCACTTGATGTAAAAGAAAATGTGATTCATCAGACCAAGCCACCTTCTTCCATTGCTCTGTTGTCCAGTTCTGATGCTCATGTGCCCATTGTTGGCGCTTTCAGCAGTGCACAGGGGTCAACATGGGCAACCTGACTGGTGCAGCAACACAAAAAACTGCCTTGCACCTTTCTATCAGAACCAGCATTAACTTCTTCAGCAATTTGAGCAACAGTAGCTCGTCTGTTGGATCGGACCACACGGCCTTCGCTCCCAAAGTGAATCAATGAACCCTGTCGTCGGTTCACCACAGTTCCTTCCTTGAACAACTTTTGATAGATACTGACCACTGCAGACCGGGAACACCTCACAAGAGCTGCAGTTTTGGAGATGCTCTGATCCAGTCATCTACACATCACAATTTGGCCCTTGTTAAACTCGCTCAATCCTTACTCTTTTCCATTTTTCCTGCTTCTAACACATCAACTTTGAGGACAAAAAGTTCATTTGATGAGGAGATAATCAGTGTTATTCACTTCACCTCATAATGTTATGCCTGATCAGTGTATGTCACTGTGAATCAGCTGTTCCTACAGATACTACAGAAACGTAGAGATTTTAATCAGAGAAAACGAAAATGAGTTGTGCTATTAGAAAATATTTATCAATGACAAATCAGAACATAAAATTCAACAGTTTTCTGGCAGAGGCAGCTATAATACATATGAACATGTTCATGTACAGTTTGCATTAAAGGAATATTGTATATCTGTTTCTGTATATCTGGGTATCTGTGTAGCCTTTTTTAATTCTAAAAGAAAAAGATCCTACTCGAGGGAAACAGATGTGTACAACAGACACTCTTTGTATTAAATGTATTTTTCTGTAAATACTTAAAACAGGAGGGTTTTTCATGTTTTTACTTAAATTTTATGAAGCACATTTAGTGTGAAACAGCTCTGCATGCAAAATAATTCTTTATTGCCTTCATATTTATATCCATCCAAATACTTTACAAAATAAACCCTATATTAATCCTAGTTCCATAACCTAACACCAAATTTGGCATAGAAAACCTAATAGACCTGTTTCGTTAAAATTACCTTGGCATATAGCTACGCTATTGTGAAACTAGCTTTTCTCTAATAGTCCAAATAGAGATGTGTATATGATTGGGTTGTGTACCTGAGGGGAAATAGCCAGGCCTCCAAGAGGATCACCGTCCAGAATATCAGTACCTGCATTGTACACAATTATGTCAGGTCTGATCTCATTCAGTGTGCCCTCACAGTGGAGCTCCACCAACTGGAGATACTCAGTGTCTTCTGTGCCCCAGTCCAGCTCCACTTTCCTCTTAATGGCTCCTATAAACACACACACACAAGGTCCAATTAGTCTTTCATCTCAGTTTTCAGCTTCACTCACTCATTCATTTATTCTTTCTTCTTCAGTGAGAATTTTAGCAGAAGCAGTCAACAGAAGCAGTGAGGCAGCAAAGCTGCATGATGCATCACCGTGCAACCCTTCCAGTACAAATGGCTACCCTAAATAATGCTACATTTCTGAAATAGCCTTTCTGTTCAGTCTTTGTCTCAACAAACTCAACATTACTGACGTCCTACTGATTTCCTGCTTTGCTACACCGTCAGGATCGCATCTTATTTTTGGAATAATTTCTGTTCATATGACCAATGATTGAAATAAAATTTGCTTTGTTATAAAACGAGAATGAGATGACCCGGATTACAGAGACATCCAAAATTAAGCGCTGTATAATGGCATGGAGACAAAATGCTTTGAAACACTTTAAAGACATAATTAACCTCTTTTGCCTTTCAGTGCTGATGAAGACAAGGGTGGAAAAAAAAAGTTTTCGAAAAGCAAGGCACTTTCTATTTAAACACAGCGTAATGTCAAGGAAGCAAAATGTCTCAGGAAAAACAGAGAGAAACTAAGCCGAAACACACCTTATCTTGGAAACCCAGGCTGCACTTCCTAACGAATATGTAGGATTGACAGACATATTCATTCATATATTCATAATAGCGCTTTTGTTTAGAGAAATGTTGAAAGAAGAAAGCACATTCACTGAAATTAGCAGGTTGAGTTTGTCAGGAAAATATGGAATGATGTACACGCTAATACTCAGCTCTAGCACAGAGCTACACCACATCATGTCAGTTCACACTAGTGTTAATATACATCAGGGTGTAAACGTATTAAGTTCACCAAGTGTAATATATGACTCTGGAGCCCTTCACTGGAAGACTGGACATAAAGCAGGAACAGCAGGGATGCCAGTCCATCATAAGGCACCATATACACGCATACATTCACACCTGGGGACAATTTAGTCACCAATCAATCTACAGGCATGTTTTACACCGTTGGAGGAAACCAGAGAACCAGGAGACAATCCATATGAACACATTAGGAGAACATGCAAAACTCCACATGATGTCATTTAATGGTGACGTTGTAATATTTAATTGTATAATAAGTCCTTTCTGTCAGTAGAGTAGTCCTGATACAAAGTGTACTTCAGAGCTGAATATTTTGTTGTCTGATCTAAAACACCTGAGCCAGCTTATAAACTTAGCTGTACTGATATGCTGGAGTAGTGAAAACACTACAATGATGTAGCTTAAAAACTTTTATTTGATTATTTTTCCAGGCACTGCTATCATTTATTGCATTTTTCTTATTATTGTTCCTCTTCTTTGGGTTCTTCTTCATTATTCACTCATTCATTGTCTACCGCTTATCCAATCTATTCTCGGCTCACGGGGAGCCTGTGCCTATCTCAGGCGTCATTGGGCATCAAGGCAGGATACACCCTGGACGGAGTGCCAACCCATCGCAGGGTACACACACTCTCTCATTCACTCACACACTACGGACAATTTAGAGATGCCAATCAAACTACAATGCATGTCTTTGGACCGGGGGAGGAAACCGGAGTACCCGGAGGAAACCCCCGAGGCACGGGGAGAACATGCAAACTCCACACACGGCAGAGGCAGGAATCGAACCCCCAACCCTGGAGGTGTGAGGCAGACATGCTAACCACCAAGCCACCGTGGCCCCTTCTTCTTCTTCATTATTATTATTATTATTATTATTATTATTATTATTATTATTATTATTATTATTATTATTATTATTATTATTATTATTATTATTATTATTATTATTATTATTATTATTATTATTGAGAATGATGCTCTGGGCAATGATCTGCTGGGAAACCTTGGGCCCTGGCATGTGGATGTAAGTTTAACACGTACCACATACGTAAACAATGTACACCCCTTCATGGCAGCAGTATTCCCTAATTGCAGTGGCTTCTTTTTTTCAGAACAAAAATTGTTCAGGAATGGTTTAGGGAACATGACAAAGAGTTAAAAGTGTTGACTTGGCCTCCAAATTCCCATGATCTCAATTCAAGCATCTGTGGGATGTGCTGGACAAACAAGTCTGATAGGCGCCGCATCACGACTTAGAGGACTTAAAGGATCTGCTGCTAATCTTGGTGCTAGATAGTCTTGGTGACAGGTCAGAGCTGTTTTGGTGACAGAAGGGAGAGCTACACAATATTAGGCAGGTGGTTTTAATGTTATGGCTGATTAGTGTATATCTTGCTACGCAAGAATAAGAACACTTAAGTGTTCTACGCAAGAATAAGAACACTAGACCAGTGAAAGCAACATAACATTACAACATGTCTTCTGCATAACACTGCCACCTTTAGGAGAGTGAATTAACTGTTTCATAATTGAAGGGAAGCTCTGGGTTTCCTGTTTCTTTCAATGAATAATTGTATATGCAAATGCTGATAACTGTGCAAAATTGCTCAAAGTGCCTTAATACAGGATTACAGAGTTTCATATCACAACATTACAGCCGTCCTCAGATAATCCCTTTGTGTGATATGATTTCAGGATCGGAGCTTTGAACACTTACTCTTGGCGTATCCGTCCCCAGGGTAGATGTGCCGATTGTAGACATCCATTATGTAAACTCGTCTGTCATCCAAGAAATCCCTCTCATGTCCATTCCCCTGGAAAACAAAAGCAGAGAGCCAAATAGATACAAGTTCACAATGCACAAAATGATATCTTAGAAAGTAAAATCAATACACGGGTAGTTGAATTTATCAATTACTGAGATTATGATAATAACGTATTTACACCACTTCCATTTTTGCACAGCTTATTTTTATAGATTTAAAGCAAAAAAACGTTTTTAGGAATTTTTGCAAATGTATTAAAAATAAAAAAACTGATTCTCTCATATACTTAAGTATACACACCCTTTATTCCATGCTTTGTAGAAACATTTTTGGCAGCAGCAAATACAGTTTAAGTATTTTTAAATAAGTCTCTACGCAACTTCTTTCACACCTAGATTCGGGCAATTTCTTTATTTATTCTTTAGGACACTGTTGTGCTGAAAGGTGAAATTGCATCACAGTTTGAGGTTTTGCACACTCTGGAGCAGGTTTTCTGTGAGGATCTCTCTGTATTTGGAAGCATGTATCCATCCCTCAGTTCTCCCTGCAGTAAGAACATAACATGAGGCTGCCAGCGTGCTTCACTGCAGGGTTGGTATTAACCAGTATCTGAGCAGTACCTGGTTTAGCCATTCCGCCACCACAGAGAGTGGTTGAACATATTGCTGGTTGTCCTTGTGGCAGGCTGTACTATCTATGACACTCTGTTAGAGTCACCTTCCTGCCCAGAAAGCTCTGGAAACATTCAAAACTCAAAACTACATTTCAGCATGATGAAGCTACCTTAGCAACTGCAGCCTTTTAATGTCTAGTAAGACTCAAAGACTGTCTTGAATTTCCCAAGTCTACAAGGGTGTTTTGATGGGCTTGCAATTTCAAAATCCTACATAAATGTCCAATGCGATTCAAGTCAGGAGCTTGGCTAGGCCAGGCAAGGCCTTCTTGTTTTAGAGTGAGTTTCTGGCTCGATAATGAGATTAAATTCTCCCCTAATATGTTTCAGTACATTGCTCCATTCATGTTTTCTTCATTGATGTATAATGCCTCAGGACCACTGGCAGAGTAGCGGGCCATATCAAGATGCTCTTGCCTTTGTACTTCACAGTGGTATGTTCTCCTTCCTTTCTTCAACCACAATGAGCTGAATATCTGCCAATGAGATCTATTTTTATTTTGTCTGACCAGAGTATATTGTTTCAAACAAGTTCAGATTTGTTTAAGTGCTTTCATGTCTGTGCCTTTATTTTATCAGAGAGGTGTAGTAATGAAGATGATTGTGGTGCAATTCATTGCCTACTCTTCTCTGCATTCTCCAAAAGGAACTGCTGTCTGCTTGCTTTCCTTCTTTATCGTTAGTATTCTTGTTGTGTTGTGAAATCTCGTGTAGCGCATCTGTCCAGGGATGATTACTTGCAGTTCCACCTGCATACCACCAAAAAAAGTGTACTAACAGGGATGATTAAAGTGTTTGCTATGGCTCTGTAACTTCTTTCATTTGCCTGTTGTTTACTAATGTTGTCCTGGAGAACTTTAGGAAGCACCTTCCCCTTGACTGAGTCTTATTACGTGAAATCTTCTCACCCAATGGCAAAGTCTTTTACACCGGGTGCAATTTGATTTCCACAAGACCATTTTTGGAGCATTTATACACCATCTAGAACTTTTATGGATCAAGTTTGACAGCAAACTCCAGAGTAAATTAGATTGGAGTTGAAAACTACTGCCTTAAGCAACAGTACAGAATATTACATAATATACATGATATTCCATAAAGCTATGGTCCAAGACAACTAACGTGAAATGAAATTCCTTCCCTTATTGCTTAGAAAAAAAAGCCTAGAGTGTGATACCAGCCATCCTAATGAAGCCTGTATAATCTGGGACTATGATGAATGAGCAGACATAGCAGGCCACTTTACCATGGGAGCTTTGTGCCACTAGGACAGATTTTAATTACTTTGTGCTCTTTGATGTACTGTATAAACTGCCAATACTGGAGGAAAAGCTCATTCATTAACACAAAACTGTGTGCAGTATAGCTACACAATTTAGAGCACAACCTCAGGTGTTTGGAGAAATTCCCCCTACAGGAACGCTTTTTCATTTATTATTAGAGGGACATGAATTTTCTAATTTTCTATCTCTCTCTATTCCAATTAATCCCCAAACCCTATATACTGACAGTACAGATGAAAAAACTGCACTGGTTTTTTTTTTGTTTTTTTGCAAATGATGGGATTTAAATGCATCATGAGCCTCCGATCACAGACACGTCTCTCAGATGTGCCTCTCTTCATTATCCCTGCTCTTCCCATCACAACCAGTGTTCAAGCAATCACTGTCACCTTTTAGGTCTTAAAATGTCAATATTGCTTTCACAACAATGTCTCCACGCTTGAAAGAGACTGCTGGTTAATTATGAGAACAAAAACACACATTAGGGACAGAATCCCGTTCTTTTCAAAGTTCAATCCATGCAATGAAGCAGTAAAATTCTATAAACTCATAAAGCTCCTCTAATCACCTGCATCCACAGGGGTAGCGGGGTACTATTCAAACCAAATGAAATGTGAAGGCTATCAAAAAATTATCTTTGAATAGGAAAATAAAGGCAGCCCTCGGAAGAAAATAGAACAGCCGATCTGCTTTTGTGTTTTATATGCTGATGAAAATGGATACACGAACACAGAGATCTTATTTTTTGCCACGTTCTGTAATTACAGCATGGAATCCGTCGACTAGAAGACTGAACAATTGGAAACCTTTGAAACAGGGAAATGTTAATTTTCCTGCATACAACTGGGCAAAAGGACATGACCTTTTAGTCTCAATGCTGTCCAGAACAATTAGAGGTGAACCATTACAGACAGAAGGGGAGGACTCTGCTATTGCATAGAAAGTATTAAATCACCTACAGGCCACTATTTATAGCACATGATGAACCTGTCAGATGGACCTGTGGCGAGTTTTATTGTTCTTGGCTATTTTTCAACTCCTAAACTGCCCCCAGGCTAAGCCACAGTCATCAAAGGAGTCACGTAATGACAGTGTGATGACAGAAGCTGCCACAATAACTATAAAATAGTTATGTGAAGGGACTGAGAGCATTTTGCGCACTTTAACCTGTCCTCAGAATAGTAAATGGCATAAATAAAAAGGGATCAAGTGGCATGTAGAAGTAAGGCAGACATCATTTTACAGAATCCTAGTACCTTGTTCTTATACAGGACTCTGTCAGTCACTGTTGGATTGGTACATGAACCTATAAAAAACAGGAACACGCCACACAAAGGTCTATGCTGGTTCACTGCTGAAAATCCTACCAGACTGCAGGCTAATCATGATTTTATTGGCTTTTCATGGGTTTCAACATGTGGTTGATGTGGATAATGTTTACACCACTTTACACTTCAAGCCAGATGGCTTTAAACACAAGCCTGATATATTGCACCTTCCAAAGATGACAGTTTCCTTAGGAACCCATGTACCACCACCAGCTCAGTGCTGGGAGAGTTTTCCTCACTGGTCTAATGCTAAAAAGTGATCATTGTTCATATGTATTGCAAACAATTTGTTCTTTCATTGTGCATCTAATTAGCACTTACAAATTCATATATGCAAAGTAGTTTGCCAGCAGAGATCATTTCCTGAAATAACATGTCATAATTCTGGTTGGTTAATTGGCATTTTAACGCCAGCTTTGCACCTCTCTGTATTCTCTACAGCCTCTAAGCAGAGCTGAGACAGCGCTTTCATGCCTGTTTATAAGCCCACAAGCAAATTTGGACTCTTGTTTCCCATGTGGCCTGTCATGAATTATTTACTCTGTGTGTGCATTGATTCACTTCCACCTTGTCTTCATCGATAAGCAAAAGACCATAATTATAATCAAGCTATGATTCAAACTGCTTGTGGCACTTCGGCGGACAGAAGCCAAAACAAAGAGAAAGTGCTCAGCCCATCGTCCAGGCTAAATCCATTAAATGGCCTGCCTCATTAACAGAGTCATTACAGTGCCGGGGCACAGTTAAATAAAAACTAAGATTCCAATTGCCTGCTTGGCAAAGATTAAGAAAAATAATTGAAAAAAAAACCTCACTCCATGGTCCATATTCACACAAAATAAGTTACTGTAGGGAATAATTACACATTATAACCCATTTAAAACATGCTATTATCCCAAATAAAGACTGCACCTGCATCATAATTTTCTCTGCCATTATGGACGTTAGGTCTGATTACTGATCACTGTGTTCTACAATAATCATGTCAATGTTCCAGAAACAAAAACACTGACACTGGTCAAAGAAGTGAGGACCATAATCAGCTGCAGCGCAGTACTGCTGAATTCTCTAAATTGATTGATGAGGACATGCTGATGATGAGCAGCTCTGACAGCAGTCCCAGCTACAATTAAAACCCTAGCTTTATCACAATGTATGTGCTCTAATGCGCTATCGTAGCAGCTCTTTGTCAGGGTCTTGCATGGCCAAATCTTAACATAATTATTTAACAAAGAAAAATTTGTCAGCTTTCTGAAAGGCGTTAACATTGATGGAAGGAGTCTCCAGTGTCAGAGAGGTGAAATAGCCAGTAAGTTTTCCGCCATGTGAAACTCTTTAGGAAAGAGGAGGTTCTGTATAGTTGGTAACATGAAAAGCTACATTTTTGACTTATTAAATAAATAAATAAATAAATGATAGGCTGGTGAGTGCTTATAGATGTAAGTGATAACAGGAAACTGACTTTATACAATAGATTTTCAATGCAGCAAAAATAAGCACTGCCTGAATAGGTGCCTTAGGTTTAAATTTTCAGTTGATTAAAAATATGCATCATTTTAAAAAATACGATAATTGAACTGTAATAGACACACTGTTTGTGTAATCCATTCAGTCTGTTAGCAGTGATCAGCAACTCTCTGGTCAAGCCTTCACTAATGTGGTTACCAGATTTCTGGAAAAAAATGAACATGACATCCACCCTAACTACATCTCAAACAAATAAGACTGAAATTTAGTCCTTAGGCATTGGAAAGGGTAGTCATATTTTCCTTCTTTTTCTTTATGCCTTAACCATAACTTTCCTGCTATTGTGCCTGAGAGGGTGTGTCCGAGTCAGGAAGCTCTCTGCAGCACAAACTTGGTTTTGAACCCTGGGTTCTCAATTAGTCACCAGAGTCTCATGAACTTCACCATGAACTTTCCAACCACAATGATCATGAGAATCAGCCAAGAAATGCAGTGCAGAGAGAAAGAGAAAGAAAGAGAGAGAGAGAGAGAGAGAGAGAGAGAGAGAGAGAGAGAGAGAGAGAGAGAGAGAGAGTCATGGTGTTTGTGTACATGATGTCTGTGCAGATGCAGTGGTATCTGTGCTGGCTACTGTCCTACTGTATTACCTTATAGAAAACCGTGTGGTCTGGTGGTTTGTCTATATTTAAAATAAAGCAGTTATTTTTTAGAGGATGTACTTAAATAAAGAATATAACCAATTTTGTATGAAGAATAGTACACATATGCTGTATGTGTATCACATAACTCCAACTGACTGTACATGACTGTAGAAAGGATATTGTTCATAATCACACTCTCCGGTGTTTAGAATAATTCATAATCACACTGTCACCCAAATGAGGATGAGGTACCCTTTTGAGTCTGGTTCCTCTCAAGGTTTCTTCCTCATACCATTTAAGGGAGCTTTTCCTTGCCACAGTCGCCTCAGGCTTGCTCACTAGGAATGATTTTGGACATTTGTACTATGTTTCTTAAGTTTTGTAATGCTGCTTTCAGACAATGTCCATTGTTAAAAGCGCTCTACACATAAAATTGAATTGGACTTTATTATTCATACTGTTGAATATATTATGTGATACATAGACATGCTGAATGAAGAATAGCTGCCATATGGTGGTGTATACAGCATAGAGTTACACACCTAGTATGATGCGTCATTTTTTATTCAATTAAAATCTGTAAATGCTGGCAAACTACTGTGGTATAAGGGGAACAAAAGACTTCAGGACATGCTGTTATTGGTAAAGACTCAACGTCAGGGTGGTCTCTGTAACTATAAATTACATCAGAATGCGTCACTTCCCGCTGTCTTTGTTTATTTTCCAAAAACATCATGTCTCACTGTGTTTTATTCCTTACTGAACCACTTACATGACATAGGTTATCATCTGCAATATAAGCAGCCAGTTACTGACTGCTGGACACTTGGTTGGGCAGCTTTGGCTCTTCAAAATGCATTTTAATAAGCTATGTAGTTTTCAGTTTATTAGGTTCACATTCTTTTCATTGACACACACTGCCATTTAATCATGTAAACATCCAGGTAGGTGCGGTTTATAGGTATAAAATTGTAGTCTGTAGTACAATCTATTAGCCTCCCCCTTGCCTTTCTACAGTCAATGTAGCTAAGAGCTACTTAGTGTAATAAGAAGCTTCTTTCTGATTGACCAGGCAAATGCTGAATCAGATAGTGCTGTTTTTGCTTGTTGTACAAGAGAGTGAGCTGTGAAAACGTCTGCAAGCATACAAGGATATCAAATTTACTTGCCCCTAATTGATTTAAACAAAACAATCACAAACTTTTTTTAATACCTTTTATTCCCTGGAAAGCTCATTACTGTCACTGTGTTCTGATGTTTGTTTCTCCAATGGAAAAAAATCAAAGCACAGAA
Source organism: Hemibagrus guttatus (assembly GCA_033459395.1). NCBI lineage: Eukaryota > Metazoa > Chordata > Actinopteri > Siluriformes > Bagridae > Hemibagrus > Hemibagrus guttatus. The sequence goes on from JAUCMX010000023.1 coordinate 10,838,254, forward strand.
CTGAATGCATACACTGCAATTACCTGCTGAGATTGTAACTGACTAGGTTACGTAAAAGTAAATCTGAGTTAGTGTGAAAGTGTAGCTTGAAATTTTCCGCCACACAAAACTTTTCAAGACAGAGGAGTTTACTCTTTGCTGTTTCTCTGGAACATGACAAGCTGCATGTTTACATCTTAATTACATTTCTCGCTCTTGCTCGATTAATTAATTAATGAATTCAGTAGAATGGCTAATGAAGAAATGACTGTTTACAGCTGTTATAATGTAAATGATAATCAGAGCTTATTTTGCACATTTTTCACAGCAATAAATGTGAGTATAAACAGTTACAAATCACAATTGCCTTTCATTAAAGAATTTAAAATAGCAATTTTATGGGATATCCTTGTGGGGTAAAAGGAATAAAATATTATGGGACATGCTGTTACAGGAAATGCCCCATGCTGATTATTTTCCTTTAACAGCGTGTCTTAAATTTTTACTTCTCCTTAGAACATTTGAAAGCAGGATTTTGTATAATTCTCATAGAAGATTAGCCACCTGGGGAGAAACACTGAATTTTAGGGTGCTGTATATATTAAGAATGTACCTATTGTTTCTGTCCCTCCTTTTGTCCTGGTTTCCCTTAGGTTCTCTCTCTCTCTCTCTCTCTCTCTCTCTCTCTCTCTCTCTCTCTCTCTCTCTCTCTCTCTGAGTGCTAATGAACTAAAATCCTCAGGTGACCCACATGACACTCGTAAGGTCTTAATCACTCTTGCGTTGCTGCAGGTGACTTGTGATATACCAGTCTCAAATGAACAGCAGAGCTGGTGGCTGCTAGTGAAGGATTATTTCCAAACGCTAATTTTTAAATGAAGGAAATCTGCCATGTTAGAGCAGTCGGAAAGTACAAAATGGGCTGAAGCACAGATATATTAACGAAGAATGAATAGATGATTAATTATTTATTTATTACTAACCTAGCAATGAATGCAGCTCTATTCATCATGCAAGAACGGTATGCAAGATCATCATCTGGAGAGTTGATATTCGTTCTATACTTTGTGAGATTCAGCATATTGCAGGTATGCACACACACACACACACACACACACACACACACACACACACACACACACACACACAGTGTTTATGAAACAAGCTTCCAGATTTGATACTGACTAGTGATGCATGCAGTTACAAAATGTCAGATATGATAATATCTCTTTCTCTGTGTCCACACACACAGACACAGACACAGACACACAGACACACACACACACACACACACCCATTGCGTGTACAGACAGTCTGCTGAATTGGGTCTGGTCAGTCAAAAACCTTTCACCTTTTCTCTAACTTTGTTGTTTGTTCTCAACTGCTGATGTTTCTGTTAACCATCCTGTTCGATGTCTGGTTGTTTGTACACCAAAAGTCTTTCTTTTTTCAGGTCACTTACTCAGTAACACTGAATTATATTGAAAAGGTGCTCTAACAGATTAGTAGTTAAATGGTGTGACACACTTATGCGACCTGGTCGTTGTTTTTTTTTTCTCTTTTTCTAAAATAAATTTTCTAAAAAATTTCACTTGGATTGTGCCACATTATAGAGAGAAAAAGATGGAAAAAGATCTGACGTGACCTTTCTATCATTTGTTTATCTTTTATCCATCACAAAAACTTACAATTCTAACTGTCTTTTTATATCCATGGTACGCCCACCATTTTGCAGAATTTCTCTTTACCAGTGTGAGACACTTCAACAGTGATGGACATTAATGACATCTGTATTCATAGCTAGCTGTTATTATGGAAGCAGTCATGTGAGAAAACAGGAAAAAGAGCTCATCTTCACTCACAGCACTTTGAAACCCCATGGAATGAATGTCATGTTTTGACAACAGCTATTTTCATCATCAACCATTCTGAATCTCTATTGCATTCACCTCCTGCAGCCTCAGAAACACTTTATTTGATGATTTATAACATCCTGTACTACACCTAAAATATAATGTACAATGTATAATGTTCCTATTAAAGTGGCCAGTAACTATATAACTCATGGTCTGAAAAACTGGCATTAAGCATTTAAACAACAGCCATTATGTCATTATTATAGAGTAATTATCCTGCATTTACTGTAATGACACACTGAAAACTTGACTAAAATCTCTGCATGCCATATAATAACCAAAATCAAAGAGGATATTAAAAGATTTTTTTTTTTTTTAAATAGATGGTGTGTCAGAATATGAGAGTGTGTTAGATTATGGGAGTGTGTTGGATTATGACAGTGTGCTAGAATAGGAGAGTGTGTTAGATTATGACAGTGTGTTAGAATAGGAGAGTGTATTAGATTATGACTGTGTTAGAATATGATAGTTTTAAGATTATGGCAGTATATTAGATTTGGATGTGTTAGAACAGGGGTTTTCAAATTGTGGGTTGAGTCCCACTTCTGGGTCGCACAGTGAAAAAAGGTGGGTCGCACAAAGTCACTTGGTTGCAGCTGAATTTATGTTACGGTGAATGAAACAAAACCAGTCCGATAATGAGCAAACGACTCTTAAGAGACAATTCTTTTTTCAAAGGAATCCTTTAAATTAAAACACATACCCCAATCAGGCATAACATTATGACCACCTGCCTAATATTGTGTTGGTGCCCGCTTTGCTGTCAAAACAGCCCTGACCTGTCATGCACTGTGTATTCTGACACCTTTCTATCAGAACCAGCGTTAAGTTCTTCAGCAATTTGAGCAACAGTAGCTCGTCTGTTGGATCGGATCACATGGTCCAGCCTTCGCTCCTCACGTGCATCAATAAGCCTTGGCCACCCATGACCCTGTCGCCGGTTCACCAATGTTCCTTCCTTGGACGACTTTTAAAAATAACTGACCACTGCAGACCGGGAACTCCCCACAAGAGCTGCAGTTTTGCAGTCGTCTAGCCATCACAATCTGGCCCTTGTCAAACTCGCTCAAATCCTTAAGCTTGCCCATTTTTCCTGCTTCTAACACATCAACTTTGAGGACAAAATGTTCACCTGCTGCCTAATATATCCCACCCACTAACAGGTGCCATGATGAGGAGATAATCAGTGTTATTAACTTCACCTCTCACTGCTCATAATGTTATGCCTGATCGGTGTATACACACACACACACACACACACACACACACACACACACACACACACACAAAGAATTAGAAGTCTGAATCACTTCTAAGAGTTATTACTCTCATAATCTTAACATAACCATTAGGCTGCTGTTTGGACATTTGAATGGCAATCAATTGTATATTTCGTTCATATAACAAGGAAAATAAAAACTGCTCTCTACTAAATCAGGATGCGTTTTTCCCCATATTTCCATTTAAAAATATTATGGTGGGTCTTGAGATTGATTGTATTTGTCTATGTGGGTTCTAAAATGAAAAATTTTGGGAGCCCCTTTGTTAGAATAATGATAGTGTATTAAATTATGACAGTGTTTTACATTATGATGTGCTAGATTATTATAGTGTTAGATTAAGATGCAGGGTAAAAACTGGTGCAGCTGTAATGTAGTTAAGTTAAGTTGCCTTTATTGGTCACATATATATTACTGCACAGTGAAATTCTTTTCTTCGCATATCCCTTCCTTTGGGGTTGGGGTAGGAGCCCAGGGTCATGATACAGCGCCCCTGGAGCAGGGTGGGTTGGGGGCCTTGCTCAAGGGCCCAACGGTGGCAGCTTGGCAGTGCTGGGGCTTGAACCCCTGATCTTCCGGTCAACGACCCAGGGCCTTAACCACTTCAGCTACCACCGCCCCGCACCGTATTATGATGTAGTATGTAGTAATGAATGGCCAGTAGACAGTGCAAGTGATTGCAGTGCTAAACAGGAGGCATCATCTTGTCTATAGTGTCAGTTCCTTTGCAGCAACTCAGAAAATTACTGCTGCTCACCTGATGAGCATCCAGATCGATGATAGTGGCTCTGGAGACTCCCTCCACTCGCTCGAACAGAAACTGTATAGAAAAAACACACGAGCATCAGGATTTTACAACATGGAGACAAAAAAAAGACTGTTGTCTGAAATATTTATGTATTTGATAAAGCAAATGTTCAGTGGTGAGTAAACCATAATAATAATAATAATAAAAAAAAGACATTTGTATTAAAGGGCATTTGATGTACTTGGCTCAGGACCTTTCAGCTGAGCAGAGTAAGGTGAATTAAAATGTTTATAAAAATGACTGGTCTTAAAAATAAATGGTTAACATATTCCCTGTCACATCTCTTTTATTTGTACTCTAATCAGTGCAAATAAAGCCTCTGCATACAAGACATTTCCATAATAATGTTTATTTGAGAAAAGTCTGCATGCTGACGGGACAAGCCCTTTAACATTAGTGCTGATTATGGATGTCCATTAATACAAGTTAAAATCGTCTTAGAAATCCTGTCTGCTTAGCTCAGGTTAGCAGTAATTGGAACTGTTAGCAGTATATCTTTTGATTATTTATAAATCCTCCCAAAAGGGTAGCTAATATGTGCAGTGCATATTAAGTTATAATATAAGTCAAATATAAATATGATTAAAAATTCTCTAATAAGTTATATAGATGGCTCATTGATGAAGACACATGCACATGGATGAACACTCTTCCCACTTCCTCTGGTCTGCAGACAGACATTACTGGTTTATTTAGCTCATAATGTAGATACAGATATATCAGATATTTAAAATAAACATTATATTTTATTGCCCCAAAATTTTGAATACTGCTTTTGCTTGTACTTTAAATCCTATGCTGAACAGAAGTTGAGATTGAAATGGCTTAAAACTGGATAATCTACATCACCTGCTCCATCTGCAGCCTATGATTCCAAAAGGGTGACCATTAACCAGATAAATCCCTAGTCAAACATTATTTCTTGTTTTGAAATGCTTTGGTTGTACCTTAATAGCAAGCGTGATGTCGGCGTATGCACAGAACCCCCCTCCCTTGTCGCTGGAACAGTGGTGAAAACCTCCTCCTGAGAGAGAAAGACAGAAAGGCAGATCGAGTGCTATCAGGCATGCACAGCTCCTCAGGAGATCCCATTTAAAAAAAAAAAAAAAAAGTGCATAGCAGGACTGGGGTGCCATAAGGGGACAAAATCCTGTTTTCCAATACAGCAACAAAGCCCATCACCTGGGTAATGCATGCTCAGTGGCTTTTTACATGATTATCTGCAGACAGAGGTTCCTAACTCCAGTCCTAGAAAGCTGTAATTCAGCACAGTTTGTGATTTCTGTGCTCAAAAACATCCAATTCAACTCAATCATGTTTTGCTGGTGTGTTAGAGCAGTTTCTAACCCAGTGTTGGCAAGATTTTTTGAAGGTTGATGGCCTATTCTCAACATGTTGAGGTGTTTCAAATAGGCTGCTGCAGCTGCTGTACCAACAGCACACACACACTAACAGCTCCAACTTACTGCTGTTTGGGGAACAATCCACTACCCAAATAATATCAGGAAAATCACAGCTGTAGTGTACACAGTATACTGGATTTACTCAGATGAAGGTGAATAGCAATGCTGTAATGTTATATTTACAGCTTTGTACAAAAATTTTAATAAATACTTTATACTAAATAGAAACATAATGTAAACTTATGTTTATGCATTACAAGCTTTTTTTGTAATGGAAATTGTCTGTGTGACAAAGCAGAGAAAATCTTCAGCTTTTTACTTCTGGGCTTTGCTACACTGACTGAGATTTGCTGAATAAAGGGGGTGGGGTGGGGGGTGCATCAAAGCTACTGATTAGTCGTTTTGCTTAATATTATTCCCCGATTAGCTTTAATAGTCAATTCAAGAAGCTTTTATTGTCATTTCGAGCATATATAGCTGATGCCGTACATAGTGAAATGAATCAACGTTACTCCAGGTCCCTGGTGCTACATAAATCAAAGGGCTAAGTAAAATTAACTTAATTCACATAAAGTGCAACCTTGTGAAAACAGACAGCGCAATACACTACAAGACAGATACATAAAATAGTGCTGACCAGTATACAGGCTGTTTGGTTCTGAGTGAGTGGAAATAAGGATGCTATGGTTTGTAGACATTTTCAGATGTATGACATATCTATTATAACGTATTAAACGTCCATACCAAATGAAAACATCTATTCTGGAAAGGTCAAAAGAAAGTAGGGTTAATTTTCTTTCTCTGGTTGCTGAGCCTTTTTATACACCACACTCAAGCATGGATTCTGCTTGTGCTGGACATCTGATCTACAAACTTGTGCAAGCCTTTAACACTAGTAATATAAAGATGTGAGATTTCTATACATGCTTTATAATAATACAGAATGGATAATAATACAGATTATATAATAATATAATAATACAGAACACAGAATGGAGTACAGCTTCGCAACCATTTCATCCGAGTCGTTATATTTAGGTCACAGGAGTGCTTTTGTTAAATAATAATTTTTAATAACAACCTAAGGTAGTTACAGAAAAGGCCAACAAATGAAATGTAAGAGCTAACTAACATTACCATTTAACATTGCCTGAACAGTCTGCTAACAAGATAACATTGTAGGCTAAACCAAATGAAAGACTTCTGAAAAAGAACTCACCCACGTTAACTGCCCATCCTCTGTCCATGGCGAGCTTTCCCGCCTATAAAACAAAAGTTATCGGTTATATTAAAAAAAAGAAGAAGAAGAACTTAGCTACTGGGGAGGCTCCTCACTTAAATAAGTTTTTGAAGAGTTTTTGAAGGAGTGTCTGAATCATTATGTAAGGGCCATGTTTCAGGATCAGTGACTACATTACGCAGAATGATGCAATTTTAACACAAGCTTTGAAACATGCTGTTATTAAATCTATGGAATATGGAGGGTTTGGCTGCTGTAGTTTTAAAAAAAAAATTAAAATGAAAATAAAATTTTAAATAGCAAGTGCTATTCTGAGGAAGGGCTTTTGCACTGATTTATTGGCAAAAAATCAACAGTCAAGTTTTCAAAAACCTTACACTGTTTCACTCTCTGCAATCCTTAAGCAATCATATGGTGTAGGTCTCTCTTGGGCCACCAAAAAAGCTCAGAACCGTTGAGGCATGGACTCCACAAAACCTCTGAAGGTAAGCTGTGGGCTCTGGCACTAAGATGCTAGCTGCAGATCCTGTAAGACTTGTAAGTTGCGAGGTGTGGTCTCAATGGATCGGACTTGTTTTTCCAGCACATTGTATTATCCTGCTGAACGGCACCAGGTAGGCTCTTTCAGCGGTGGAAGGGTCAGCATGGTCCAGTCTGCAGCTATGCAGCCCCATACACAGCAAGATGCAATGCAATGTGTGTTCTGACACCTTTCTATCATAGCCAGCAATCGGTGCTAATTTTCAGCAATCTGTGCTACAGCTGCTCTTTTGTGGCATTAGATGAGACGGGCTAGCCTTTACTCTCCACACGCATCATGAGTCTTGAGCACCAATTACCCAGTCACTGCGTCACTGGTTGTCTTTTCTTGGACCACTTTTGGTATGTACTAACCACTGAATACTGGGAACACCCCACAAGACCAGCTGTTTTGGAGATGCTCTGTCTTACTCATCTAACCAACATAATTGGTTGCTTGTCAAAGTCACTCAGATCCTTACACTTGCCCATTTTTCCTGCTTCCAAGTCATCAACTTTGAGACCTGACTGTTCACTTGCTACCTAATATATCCCACGTCCTTTACAGGTGCAAATGTAACAAGATAATAAAGTGTTATTCACTTCTGTCAGTGGTTTTAAAGTTATGGCTGATCAGTATGTTCTTAAACAAGATCAAATACACGAAACAAAATCAAAAACCTTTTAAATGGTTTCTCTCAGAATCCAGACCTAAGCTGCAAAAATCAGTGAATGACTGATTTACACATTGGCATGGATCATGTGGCAACAACACAATGAATACAATTATGCAGATACAGGTCAAGACCTTCAGTTAACGCTCCGATCAAACACCAGAATGGAGGAAAATGTAATTTCAGTGGCTCTGGTATGGTTGTTGGTGCCAAAAAAGCTGTTTTGTGGATTTCACGAACTGCTGATCTCCTAGGATTTTCACACACAGCAGTCTCTAGAGTTGGACAGAATGGTGCATAAAACAAAAATGCCCATTAAAGGTAGTTGTTATGCTGAGAGAAGTCTGAGGAGAATGACCAGTCAAGTCAAGTAATCACTCTTCACAGGTGTGTTGAGCAGTCAGTTTAGTCAGGAAGAGGACTCGGAGACTACAGTGGGCTATATGTTCACCGAAATCAGACGAATAAAGACTAAATAAATATCACATGATCTTTATCCATTTTTCATCTCAGTGAGCCTGGGCAGGTTTCTCAAAATATGGAAAGAAAAAAGGCTTGCTATACAAGATTTTAGAAAATATATACAAAAAGGCAGACACAGTGTTTTGAAATGTTATGATTTCGTTTTCTCTCTATTAATATTGTACATAAGGTATTTTAGCTGTTTTTACCTATATAAATGCTCATGTGAAGCATAACACTGCAAGCATAAAAATATGGACAAACTCAATAAGATGCAAGCAGAATCACTAACAGGCTCTGCAGAGGATTGCATCATTTAAATGAGTAAAAATAGCACATCATAATGAATATGCAATCTGGAGTGTTTCTAGCTAAAAGTCCAAAATACTAATTAAATGAATTTAGCACACAGTGTGATATACCGGGCCTGAAATTAGCGATTGAACACAACTAAAAGGGAGGTAATCAATTTGCAAAAGCTGATTTCTGTCATTTGAAAACTACTTAGACAAAACATAAGACAAACATATTCAAGTTTCTTGAATTCATGACTTAATTTTTGCAGCATAACTACAAAAATAATGGATGTTAACATGCTGCAAAATTACATGGCTTAAGCCATAGAAAGTTTAAGAATAGAACAAACATTATTAACCTCTTTTCTGGTATTGTTTTTGCTTTGCATTTGGTGCCTTTTATCTGTTATCACTGAGCTGAATTTACACAAAAGTCCTGAAATTTCAGTTTTACTCTTCTGGAAGTATCTTTTAGATCAGACAACCTCACAGCTCTTTAACAATGATAGTAAATATGAGCTTTAATAATGAAGAGTTTCTGAAATGTAAGAGTGCACATTCATGAGCAAAATATATGGATGAGGTTCAGATTTCTTCTAAATTGTTATAGCTTCTTAACTGCATAGTTCAGACACTTCTGAAGTGTAAGCAGTGTTTTATAAAAGAGATCATAACATGTCCATCTGTTGGTAATTGCTTTTAAAGGAGAATGTGTATAATGATTAGAAACTCTACGTAACAGCCTATAAAAATCTGGAAACTAATTCTGATAAAACAATGTGATTGAAAAGAAATTCACAGCTACATTAACAGGCTGAATGGTTAAAGCTCTGGGTTACTGATCAGAACGTCGGTGATTTATTCATCAGCACTACTAAAGTTGCCATTTAGCAAGGTCCTTAAAACTCTCTGCTCCAGCAGTGGGGTATCATGGTTCTGAGCTCAGCTTCCAATAAACTGGAATATGTGAAGAAAATATTTCACAGTACTGCACTGTACATGAAACATATAAGACCTTCTTCATCTTCTAATCCATATCTCTATGTTGTTAGACATTAATCCCAGTATTTATAGCTAAATTTTACATTTCTACTCTATTTCTACCAGCATGCACAGGTTTATCTACAAGTTCAGGTAGTAATCCAGAGGCGAGCACATGGTGAGAAAAATCTATGTAATCAATACATCATACACTAATACCCCTCTCCTGTGAGGAAACCACTGCAGGAGGGAGAGACCCTCACTCACACACTGTACGGTTAAACTGAGAAAACACGCACTTCAGTAATGGGAAAATGCACGCACATACACAATCAGATATAGCCTTATTGATACAGTGAATTCTCCCGAGTCCCAGTACAAGGCACATCCCTCCCTCCGCCTCCTCCCTCTCTGCCCCATCTCTCTATATAACAATCATCTCTCTCTCTCCCTCTCTCTCTTGCTCTGACCCATCTCTATACAACAATCATTTTTCTTTCTCTCTCTCTCTCTCTCTCTCTCTCTCTCTCTCTCTCTCTCTCTCTCTCACACACACACACACATTCCACACCCATCATCCCTCTCTTGCCACCCCTCTCTGCCCTTAGTCTCTCTTTCTTTCTTTTCCCTCTGTTTCTCTTCAGCAGTACTCTCCTTGACACAGGACCCACCTGCTAGAGCACACCATGTCTGAAATTGCAATCATCCTTCAGCAATTCGGGTAGAATAGCTCGCATATATTGGCCTATGTATTACATTTTTGAAAAGCTATTAAGCTGCCGCTCCAAATGTAAGCCAGAAGTCAAGCAGAATCATTTTGATGGAACCATCAATCACTGACACATCTCATACCTCTCCACAACCCTCATTCACACACATTAAGCTGAGAGGAAGCGTCACACATGGCTGCCAGCGGCAAACAGCTTGAGCAGCTTACGCGTACACTGCCTGTGTCAGTGTGGCCCAAAGAAAAAAAATGCCACGTGTTGTTTTGGGGTTTTTCCTCAAAGATGGGGAGGCTAGGAGCTGCCTACAAGCAATTTATACTTTTATGTCTCTTCTTTATATCTTTACCACTGCTACCATTCAGGACAGTGTAAATGAAGACTAGGCCATTTTCAACCAGGTCTTGATTATTTAAAAACCCCAAATACAGGACTGTATGTACAGGATTATTCTTGCACACCAAAAAATGAATTGCAGCTGAAACACCTATTGTACACAAATAAACTACACACACACACACACACACACACACACACAATCCTCATCTAACTTTCTCTGTAATGGCTTGGACAAATTAAGTAAGAGGTTTGGGAAAAGGTTAGAAGCCTCTCTGTCCCTGTGGTCCAGCAAACCAATTCCAAACAACACCTTCACACAAACTCTTCCTCAAAACCTTGCCACATGCTGCTCCACAGCCAGATGAGCCTGGTGGTCAATTAGCACCGCATGGATGCTAGTCAGAAGGTCTAGACAGGAGGCGTAATTACACTCTCCATCTGAGAGACAGAATGAGTGATGTGAAGCAAACTTATCACAAGCTCCAACCATTATGGAGGAGTCCACCCCAACACAGGTGCCCCACCATCACCATGTGGCACAGCTATATAGATAAAACTGATGCTTTTCTGAAATAACTTACTCATTAACTAGTTATTGTTTATACACAATGCTATCGAAACTCTGTTGTGACTGATCAGGAGCTGTCGATTAATCATTGGTTTATTTTAATGCGCTTGTTCTAATGCATTATGGCTTGTATAGTGACAGCTAATTCAAAAGAGACTTGTACAGCACACACAACACATATGCTCTGCCTAATAATCAATAGATTTAAAAAGCATGTATTTATTTAACATATAAACCTATACTGATTGATATGGTGAAGAAGAGATGTTCATAGTGTCCCCAGTCTCAGAGGTAGAAATTAATGATGATTAATTTCCCATTACTCATCACTTGAATGCCACAACCTATTTGAGTACTGTTACTGAACATGTGCATCCCTTCATGACCACAATTTATCCATCTTATGATTGCTTCTTCCAGCATGATAATGCACCATGACACAAAGCAATCTGGTTTCATGAATATTACAGTGAGTTTAGTGTTCTTCAGTGATCTTCACATTCACCTGACCTGAATCCAGTAGAACACCTTTGGGACGTGATAGAACGGGAGATTCAGAGCATGAAAGTGTACCTGGAAAATCTACAGGATTGCGTGATACAATTATATCAACATGGCCCATAATCTCAAAGGAATGTTTTCAATATCTTGTCACGAATTTCCAATATCCACGCCACGAAAAAGACGTTGAGGCTGATTTGAGAGGGGGCTTAAAGTAAGTGTCTGTAAATATTGGAGAGTTCAAAACACTTGCACAAATCATTCCAGATTTATATGCTGGTTGGCTCATTTCTCATTTTACTGAGGAGAAAATAACTCATACAAGGATACTTCTATGGTTTTGCAGAGCTCCTACGCAATATGCATAGAGGTTGGCAGATCTGGTATATCAATATAATCTTTTTTAAATGTCAGTGGAAATCATGGTAATGTAATATTGTCTAGGTAAGTCATGCCACAGTTGTGGGGCTTAACAGCAACAGCGATGAAACAGCATAAAGGGACGAAGTGAGCCAACTCATAGGCTGGTGCCATTCCAACAATCTGCCCCTGAACGTCAACAAATGGAAAAAGATGATTGTTGGCATTGGACACACCAAAGCTCCTCATCAGCCATTATTCAGCAACAGTACCGAAGTTGATATAATCCAGAACTTCAAATTCCAGGGACTGCACATCTCCGTCATCCTGTCATGGTCACTGAACATCGCCTCCTTGGTGTAAAGAATGGAGTGCCTGTATATACTAATGAGGCTGAAAGAGCTGACATAGCCCCCTCCATTATCACTGGGTTGTACAGATGTCTCATTCAGAGAGTACTCGCCAGCTGTATCACCGTCTGGTATGGAAACTTTTCAACTCTTGACAGGAAAACTTAGTGTGTTCTGAAAATGGCACAGAACACCACTGATGCCAACCTTTACTGTAATTACTGTACACTACAAAGAGTGTGAGGAAGACCTTCATCAGAAAGGACCATGCTCACATATCCAACTGGTTTAAGCTCATCAAATTCGGTAGGAGGCTAAGTACAGTGGGGCAAAAAAGTATTTAGTCAGCCACCAATTGTGCAAGTTCTCCCACTTAAAAAGATGAGAGAGGCCTGTAATTTTCATCATAGGTACACTTCAACTATGAGAGACAGAATAAGAAAAAAAAAATCCAGAAAATCACATTGTCTGATTTTTAAAGAATTTATTTGCAAGTTATAGTGGAAAATATGTATTTGGTCAATAACAAAAGTTCATCTCAATACTTTGTTATATACCCTTTGTTGGCAATGACAGAGGTCAAACGTTTTCTGTAAGTCGCCACAAGGTTTTTACACACTGTTGCTGGTAGTTCGGCCCATTCCTCCCTGCAGATCTCCTCTACAGCAGTGATGTTTTGGGGCTGTCGCTGGGCAACACGGATTTTCAACTCCCTCCAAAGATTTTCTATGGGGTTGAGATCTGGAGACTGGCTAGGCCACTCCAGGACCTTGAAATGCTTCTTACGAAGCCACTCCTTCGTTGCCCGGGTGGTGTGTTTGGGATCATTGTCATGCTGAAAGACCCAGCCACGTTTCATCTTCAATGCCCTTGCTGATGGAAGGAGGTTTTTACTTAAAATCTCACGATACATGGCCCCATTCATTCTTTCCTTTACACGGATCAGTCGTCCTGGTCCCTTTGCAGAAAAACAGCCCCAAAGCATGATGTTTCCACCCCCATGCTTCACAGTAGGTATGGTGTTCTTTGGATGCAACTCAGCATTCTTTCTCCTCCAAACACGACAAGTTGGGTTTTTACCAAAAAGTTCTATTTTGGTTTCATCTGACCATATGACATTCTCCCAATCCTCTTCTGGATCATCCAAATGCTCTCTAGCAAACTTCAGACAGGCCCGGACATGTACTGGCTTAAGCAGGGGGATACGTCTGGCACTGCAGGATTTGAGTCCCTGGCGGCGTAGTGTGTTACTGATGGTAGCCTTTGTTACTTTGGTCCCAGCTCTCTGCAGGTCATTCACTAGGTCCCCCCGTGTGGTTCTGGGATTTTTGCTCACCGTTCTCGTGATCATTTTGACCCCACGGGGTGAGATCTTGCGTGGAGCCCCAGATTGAGGGAGATTATCAGTGGTCTTGTATGTCTTCCATTTTCTAATAATTGCTCCCACAGTTGATTTCTTCACACCAAGCTGCTTACCTATTGCAGATTCAGTCTTCCCAGCCTGGTGCAGGTCTACAATTTTGTTTCTGGTGTCCTTTGACAGCTCTTTGGTCTTGGCCATAGTGGAGTTTGGAGTCTGACTGTTTGAGGTTGTGGACAGGTGTCTTTTATACTGATAACGAGTTCAAACAGGTGCCATTAATACAGGTAACGAGTGGAGGACAGAGGAGCCTCTTAAAGAAGAAGTTACAGGTCTGTGAGAGCCAGAAATCTTGCTTTTTTTGTAGGTGACCAAATACTAATTTTCCACCATAATTTGCAAATAAATTCTTTAAAAATCAGACAATGTGATTTTCTGGATTTTTTTTTTTCTCTTTCTGTCTCTCATAGTTGAAGTGTACCTATGATAAAAATTACAGGCCTCTCTCATCTTTTTAAGTGGGAGAACTTGCACAATTGGTGGCTGACTAAATACTTTTTTGCCCCACTGTATTCATGCTAGATACCTCACAAGCCCAAAGAACTCTGATCATAACCTGTAACGTAAATAAATGCAGTACCACTGCCAGAGACTACCTACCAATCAAAACCTGAATAGTATCACTATCCACTTATGACTTATACAGTGTTCATACACCATACCACTGTAGAATTCCTGTTTCTTTTTTTTTTTTTTTTTTAAATGTACGTAATATAAAATGTTTCTCATTTAACTGACTTGGTTAATTTTTTGTATTACTATATGCATTTATTGTCTGTATTTATCACATGTTGCACGGTAGCTTCCTGAAAGAAGGGAGTCTCATTTTTATCCATTGCTATGTGGCATGCTAAAAATGACAAAGTTGACATTAACTGTGAGTTTGATTGACAGAGAAGGGAAAGAGGATGCCATCCCAACCACCCAGAGAACATGGTTAGTTAGGCTCCCCTGGATTCCTGGCCAGATGGCTGTGGCATCGTTAGGATTCTCGCAATGTCACATCAGTAGAGTGGTTTCCTGTTGTGCCACTAAGGAGCCCCGGTTTGTTCCCTGTTAACGACACATTGCTCTATTTATGAGCCAGTCATTTGTAGTTTGAATTCTTGGCGGACAAAGCATACTCAGTGGCCAGTTGGCTATATACACTGGTACCCTCAGAGCACCAGAATTCCAACCCAACTGATGCACACTACATGCAAAACAGGATTTTTTTTAAGCCATAAACTTTTACTTGTCAGGATGAATAGCGAATTGCAGCTGATTTGTACAGAAAATGCACATTTATCAGATATAATCTTCATTCAGTTAACAAGTGTCAGAAATCTTCCACTCAGAATCTCCGACTAGCACTAAAGCGCAAGCTTCCCGTGTTTTGTGTTTATGTTCTTCTTACTTGGCCATGTGTTTTATTTTTAGTTCATGTCCTGTCTCCTCCTCTGTATTGTCAATGGTTGTCTTCCTCATGTTTCCTACCCTGTTCATCCCTAAACTATTTTGTATATTTAAACCCTTGTGTTTCTGTGTTCGAGGTGAAGTAATGTTCAGTGTTTTGCTGGCTGACTTTGTTAAGAGTTTTTGATCTGGTTCACTGTGTTTTGGGTAATCCCTGCTACTGTTGTCTGCACTTCGCCCAACCTTGGCCCGTTTTCTTCTGATATTGCATTATGTTCTGGATTTGTCTGCTTGCCCTTCAAGTAAACACTTTTGCTGCACCTGCATCCGTCTCAGCTTGCATTTCATGACAATGCTGTTTAAAACTTTACAGCATTTCAGCCATCATTGTATATTCATCCAATATATTCATCCACTGTATATTCATCCAATATATTTCATTGTCTTTAAGTACTGAAACTAAGCTAAAATCTTCAGTGAAACATCATTAAAAAAAAAAAGCTAAAACTTCAAAGGGAGTAACTACATCCCGAGTGTATGCCACTCTGATGATTGATGCCTCCCTCTGAGATTAGTCTGTTCAAACACCCACTTCTCCATGCTTTGCTAACTTATTAGCAATTCCTGAAAATCTCTTTCCAGACACACTTAGCTTTGACAGCGAGCATTCATGCTTCCTTTGTGCTGCTTATCTCCCCTGCCAAAAAAAACCCAGTCATAAGACTATTCCTAAAATAATTTCAAAAAGGGCTGTTAGGCTTAATACAGCCCCGCTATCAGGGTGTCCTGCAGATCTTCAAATCAGCCATTCCTCCCCTGGTTACACTTGCTTCTGCTAATGAGATGGCTCTTCTCTCATGATCTCACAACCAAAAGCACTTGTTTTCTAAATAAAATGCTGAATTGTGCCCCGTGGTGTCTTTTCCTGACCATTGACACTACCCCCCTTACTGCTTATGATACAATATGTAAAACGCTGAGGCAGTAAAAAAGCAGGCCCGCAGGATGATATTTATGAATGAGCATTTATGAATGAGATGTAGCAGCTATTGTTTGGCTGTAATAAAAGCACATTCTGTGATTGAAAATTAACATTTGCATTGAACTGAACACAATCACTGATCGTAAAATACCCTCAGGCAAAGGTTATTATGGGATGCAAGGCACAGAGTGGCACAAGCAAGTAAATTTCAAAAACACACCACTCATTCCTCTAACACAGATGTTACAGCTCATGTATAAAGGCCATCTCCATCTTCCCATGTTTAGGAAGTAATCAGGTTAGAAGAGCACTCAGAATGCTCATTTAGCTGGATTTTCCCACTGTAAATGAATGAGTATATAAATATCAAGAACAGATCAGCACTTTGAAGAATATATTCTTCATATACATATACACACACACACACACACACACATACATTATATATATATATATATATATATATATATATATATATATATATATATATATATATATATATATATATATATATATATATACAAAAATAAAGACCCATATGCATTTTCTTTGTGGCTATCCAACACTACAATGATATTCTGCAGTCCCAGGTTCCACACCCAAAGGGAAAGAAGAAGAAATGTCACCACTGTGCTGAAGATAAAAGTATGGCTTTGAAACATAATCTAAAGTATCTAAAGGTCTTGAAATCATTTTGTTCTGCAGTGTGTGTCAGATTCTCTGAGGGACCTACCATAATAGTACCGCCAGTCTGCGTGCGTAACGGCCTCAGCACCTTGCGTTGCACCAAGAAGTTGGGCAGAAAAACGAGAGGCGGGATTTCTGTGATGGTGGCAACCACCAGAGACCACTGGAGACATAAAAAACACACACACATTTGCTTCCTGAAACATAAGCGCTGGTTATATATTGAGATTTCTATGACCACCAGATCACAATAACAAACAGCGGACAACCAAGTACCTGTGAGACAAGAAATAACAGCGTAACACAAATATGGGATGGCCTGGGAAATACTTTCATAGGTACAGTATATTCTACTGAATATAGTGCTGAAAATTACTGGCTGTTTCTCTTTTGGTTGTATCTCAACCAGAAGTAACGGTCTAGCACTTAAAATCCTGGTTGGCTCCAGAAGTGAAATTTAAAGATTTTATTCCAGTTCCACTAAAAGACAACATTTATAACATTATAATATTACTGCCAATCTTTTAAATGATATGTTTATAAAGGGAAATGAATTGAGTTCTGAATCAAATTCTCAGTATATCATCAGTATATTCTATTGACTGCACTTCATTTCATTGTTTTTTTAGGTGGATTAAACCTGAGGTTAAAACTTGGTTTGCCGTCATATCTGTGCAGAGTGTGCATGCCCTCCTCTTGGTTTTGATGATGATATGATCGCAGACATCTAAATTGATCATGCTTATTTCTTGGATGTATACTATACATGGCCAAAGGTTTGTAGACACCTGACCATGACACCCAATGTCTTTGGATGCTGGAACTAAGAGGCCTGAACAGATTCCAGCATGACAATGCCCCTGTGCACAAACTGAAGTCCATCAGCACATGTCTTGCCAAGCCTGTAGTAAAAGAATTTGAGTGTCCTCACCTCAACCCCACTGAACACCTATGGGAAGAACTGGAATGCTAACATCAGGGCTTGACCTCTCTAAAGTTCATGTGGCTCATTAGACAAATCCACACAGCCACACTCCAGAATCTAGTGGAACGCCTTCCCAGAAGAGTGGGGGTTATTAAAACAGCATTTCTGTGAAACAGGATGTTAAATAAGTGCATATGGGTATGACGGTCAGGCGCCCACAAACTTTCATCAGTCCCTCTAGGATTTTTTTTTATTGCTGTGGGCAAAAATGCTTAATTTTGCTGCTGTTGTTTTTTTGTTTTTTTTTTCAAAATTTGCTTGAGATGCAACTTGTAGTTGAGCTTTATCTGCAGAAAACTACCTGAACTGGTAAAACTGCAAGCAAAGGATACTTCTTTTAAACTATTATGAGTTAAGACATAAAATTACTACCTTTGAGACATACTCATGTTCAATAAACATAAATCAAAAGAGGGCTTTGCCTGACTGAATGTTATGAAGATATCACATGATGAGTCTCGGCCCAAATTTGCAAAAAACCAGCTGTAATTTTGGAAATTACAAACTCCTCCAGATATCATGGAGTATGCTTGACTTTGTGCTAATTTCTGTGAATGCAACATTGAGAAATCCTGGAGGGTCTGTATAGTGAAGTTGTCCATCACATTCTTCAAAGCCTGACATTCACTACATGAGAAAAACAGGCAGCAAAGGTTAGAAATCAGCCTAAATAAATCTTTTTCAACATTTACGTTGAGATGTCAAGGTGTATTACTGGCAGAAAAACCTTCAGTTAAAACAAGTCATTTTTCAGCCATCTGATGGGTTTTCCCAGACCACCACACAAAATCATACAATTCATATTTAATATCGAGGGCACAGTTTTTACAAACATTGTAGTGTTAGATTAGGATCATTTGAAGCATGTGTTTATGCTTGAGATGAATGCACAATACTATGGAAGAACTTGTCCACAATCAGGTCCCGAATTAACATTTGGCTCTTTAGGGTCAGTTGTTTGGAGTTACTGAGACAAATCATTAAATGATTTGTTGGTATGTGGACATCTGAACATCATTATGCATATGTGAGTCTTCCCCAAACTGTAGCCACAGAGTTAGAAGCACACAACTGTTAAGGAGGTCTTTGTCTGCTGTAGCGTTAGGGTTTTCATTCGGTGGAACTGAGGGTCCAAAAGACGCTCCAGCATGAAAATGTGCACAGAGTGAGGTCCATGAAGTCATGGTTTGGCAAGAGAGTGTGGAAGAACTCGAGAGAAGAACTCTGTACAGAGCCCTGGCTTCAACTCAACTGAACGTGTTTGGTATGAACTGGAACACAGACTGTACCCTAGACCTCTTCACACAACATCCATGCCTGACCTCCTATGGCTGAATGAGCACAAATCACCATAGCCATGATCTAAAATCTAGTAGAAAACCTTCCAAAAGAGTTGTTCGTGATTATAACAGCAATTGCATGGATCAAATCTGGAACAGGATGTTCAACAAGCACATATGAAGGTGACAGTCAGGTGTCCACAAACCTTTGGCCATACAGTGTATGTTACACAGCACTAGAAAAGAGTAAAGCATATATAGATACATATATTTGGCCATAGTGGAACTGATATACCTCTCTCGAGCCCTCCAAGATATCGTTCTGCATGCAGGAAGAGAATAAATACACAGAGGCATTTTTAAGGGTGACGAACTCTGTCCAATTTATAGAACTGATACTTCCTAAGTGAACAAAAGTTGTCCATCATCTGAGAACAGTCTCATGCTGCTAAAGGATAAGATTTGAGGGTGGAAAACACATTCCAGCTCAGTGGTAATTCCCCAGTGCTCTGTTGTCAATGCATGCTCGGATCACAAAGAGCAATGGGTAGTCACACTAAACCGAGTCATGCATCAGTAAACACAGGCAGTGGCCAGGCTGCATAGTGACCTTAGCGTGTGCATTCTGAGCATTCGAGAGTCCCTGAACTTAGCCTTCTTGCAGAGTTGATAAAGAACTGTGCCTGACACATGCTTTAAAAAAAAAAGCAGGGATGACTGTGACCTGATCGATCTGGAGGGAACAGAGGAACAAGAACTCCTTGGGGTACGTTTTAATCGTGTACACTTTTTGTCTGCGTCACTGACAGGAGGAAATGTCCAACCCAAAAGAAGGGTGCAATGTGAAAGTGAAGGTGACAGAAATACTTCAGCAAACTGAACACTTCATATAGGCATTCGGTTATTTGTCAACCTAAGAAGCCCGGTTTGTTATTCTAGTCTGGTATTATTCTAGTAATGGTATCCCAAGTTTGTGTCCTATTGAACCAGTGTTAATGTATTCATTGACTGAGAACTAAAGCACTTTTGTACATTACTCTGGATAAGAGCGTCTGCCAAATGCCAGAAATGTAAATGTAAATGTAGTCTATTCTCTTTCACGGAATGCAAGAACATTAGTAATAACTGCATTTATTTTTAACTTATAATCTTCCCATTACTAGCACACAATGGTATAGTTAGTGTTTTCAACACAAGTTAGCTAGCTGTTTTGAATATGAAAATCTTTCTTCAGTATTCTCTCCAAAGCCACACACCAAAACACAAGCCCAGGTTTAATGCTACTGCAACCTGGAGAGGAGAGGAAAGAAGACTGACCTGCTCTAAGCCCTGTAAACAGAAGGAAAAACAGGACAGGGACAAGGAGAAGTGTCTAATTTTTTGTCAGAGAGAAGCAGCTGACTGCATCAGTAGAACTGCGTCAGACTGCGTCCTAGCCTGGTTTAAAGTAACAGAGATTTAAGATAAGTTCTAAGCAAAAAGTTATACCTACCCTCTAGTAAGTGCAACACCTGCAATAAAAAAAATCTCTGTAATTCAGTGAAGAGTGCACCCTGTACATGTCTACTGAATATAAATGCATTTTCTTTTTATTTCACATGGAGTAGAAAGAGTCCTTGATGTGGGAGCTGGGAGGTGGCTTTATGTTCTGACACTTAGAAACTTCGTTGAAATATTGTTTGTCATGTCAAATATAAAACGTGATGGAATGTAAGATAAACTATGAATCCTTTGTACTTATACTTTTATATCAGGCAGCATAACACGCACTTAAACGATGCATGCAGGGTTTTGAGATTGAACTTGACTTTAGGGTGGTCGTTTGACCAGAATGTGAGGAGATATTCACTGTTAAAAGTGGGACCTGACTTTAAAATTCATCACCTTTAAATGTTAATCTAGCAATGAAATGAAAAATCATTGGGATTTTTTCCAAATATGAAACCCAGCTGCCAGTTGCACCAGTTGAATTTAAGCCAGCATACAAAGTCCTAAATCATATCTAGTAGCAAGCTAGCTTGGTGTAAAATTTTGGTTACACCAGAGATACTTAAAGTGCATCGTAACTAGGTGTGCCCAAAGCGATCACAGATTAAATTTTGTCATACAGAGTGACAATGATCCTCCTCATCAGCCAATCAGAAGCAAGCTTTTAAATAAACTGGAAATACTACATCCACAGTTGAGACATGGGAAGCGTTAGTGTCTTTTTCACTAGTATACTATATTATATTATAATTATATATATATATATATATATATATATATATATATATATATATATATATAGTATATTAAATTTATATACTGAAGCACAGAAATCTGCATGAAAAACTTTATCTGCATTTGAAGATGCTGAATGAAAGTACAATTACATTCATGGGAAATGTCACTGTCAACATCTCAGTCTGATCAAAGCCATTTGCACTACCAGAAGAAAGAACTCTCTAACGCCTGAGCATGTTTTCCCTCTGGTTTAGACGTTACAGACACTGTACTTCAGAGAGCTCTCCATATCCCATGATTGATTATAATTTTGCACATGATGTAAGCGTTATCCTCCTAACATAATACAGAGAATACTAATTTATAAACATTGATTTTTTTTTTTACTCTTCCTACTCTTGGAGAAGCCGATCGTTTTCTTTTTAGCTGTTTCTAATCTGAAATGCAGTTATATTAAATAAATCTAACCTATGATGAAGGTGCAACTGGCTGCTGATCTGGTTAAACGGGAGGAAGGCAGGAGGGCTAGAGAAGCAGCATTTTATTTCTCAGCAAGTGACAAATAGTGCAATGGCTGAAACGAAAACAGGGAAATACCTTGAGTCTGCTGAGGTAGCGTTTAGTATGAACCACCAGGAGATCCTCCTCACTGGCCTCCCTCGCTGCAACAATGGTCTCATCTGTGATGAACTGCTCCTCTGTGTGTCAACAGAAAAATGGATGTAAACCATTACAGAAAAACGGATGTAAACCACCAAAACACAGCACTGCCTGGACGTGAGCACATGTGGACTTTTGTTTGCAGATGCTTTGTTGCTCATCAGAAGGTTTGTCGACTGACTGATGACTGACTAAGCATACATATTAACATCCCCTCATCCCCTCCCACCAATCCTCTCTCTCTCTCTCTCTCTCAAGCTACACATGCAACTCCTGAGAGACCAGTCATCCTGACCACTTGTGCTCTCTGGACCTGCCTGATCCATCCTGATGCCCTACTTCTGGTTGGAGTCTCATCACTTTGAGGCTGTTCGCTGCTGCTTGGGATCATCCACATGAACAGCCTGGAGAAACATGGGATTGCTGTGCATTGTAGCACTTAGAAACCATAAAGATGGCTTTAGACTGCAACAGTTCTGCATTTAAGCGTCAATAAACAGTTGATAACTACTTCAAAATAGACTTCATAGACTTCAACTAGAATTAATTAATTTCCTGGTTATGCATTTGCACTTTTTGGCCATATAGTACACATTGTTTTATAGTACAGGTTTCCCCAGAAGACAGAATAATAACTATTTATATTGATAATTGTACACCTCCCTGGCTCTTAATGTATTATGTTGCCTTTACAAGCATCAATAAATGTTTGCATCTTTTGTAACAGTTGTGTATGAGTCCCTCAGTTGTCCTCAGTTGAAACTGGATCTCAAAATCTTATAGCTGCTGTTGGAAAGGGCTCAAATATGCAGAATATGCTGGAAAAACAAAGAATGGAGGAATTTTCTAATATGTAGGCAGTTTAACTGCTCAGGACAAACAAGAAACTATCACAAAATAGAAAAACAGTCATTAACCCTCCAGATAGCAAAACACAACGCATATTAACCTTTGAACTGGATAATTTTTGTAACTTATTGCATAGTCTTGTGGACTCTGTGTAAACATGTGTTATGTGAAATAGCTTATTCAGGGCAGTACTACTTAAACAAAATGAAATTTTTATTATCCTTCTTGTTTTTTTTTTAATATTAACATTTTGCAGATGCTGTAAGATGTACACTACAGGGTTGGGCTTGGCCCCTTAGTTCCAGTGAAAGGAACTTTTAATGCTTCAGCATACCAAGACATTTTGGACAATTTAATTCTCCCAACTTTGTGGGAACAGTTTGGGGATGACCCCTTCCTGTTCCAACATGACTGCACACCAGTGCACAAAGCAAGGTCCATAAAGACATGGATGAGTGAGTTTGGTGTGGAGGAACTGCACAGAGTCCTGACCTCAACCTGATAGAACACATTTGGGATGAATTAGAGCAGAGAATGCGAGCCAGACCTTCTCATACAACATCAGTCAGTGCCTGACCTCACAAATGCGCTTCTAGAGGAATGGTCAAAAATTCCCATAAACACACTCCTAAACCTTATGGAAAGCCTTCCTAGAAGAGTTGAAGCTGTTATAGCTGCAAAGGGCGGGCCAACTCCATATCAAATTTATGTGCATGTAAAGGCAGGCGTTCCAAATTTTTGGCAACATAGTGTATGTCAACTTACAGAAACTCACCCAAGACGCCTTCACCCAAACAGTAATAAATCATCTCTTCAAGGAAAACTTTCCAAAATAAATTATTAGACACTTCTTAGTTAAATAACACTAACTAACTCTCTATTGTTTTTTCAAAATTTGGTACAAATAGAGTTGCTTTCGGCTGCTCCCTGTTCGGGGTCACCACAGCGGACCAACTGGTCCGCACAACAACTTGGCAAATGTTTTACACCGGATGCCCTTCCTGACGCAACCCTCCCATTTTTCTGGGCTTGGGACCGGCACTGCATCCAGTGGCTGGGGTTGAGGCATTGGCTGGGAAAAATTTGGTACAAATAATGATTCAAAATGAAATACAGAACATAGTTTAGTAACATGAGTTCTTCCATTCCTTTTTAACATTTCCATCCTTTTTGTATCTTAAAGTAAAATAAGCAATATAAAAATAATAAAGAGAGAGAGAGAGAGAGAGAGAGAGAGAGAGAGAGAGAGAGAGAGAGAGAGAGCGAGAGAGAGCGAGAGAGAGAGAGAGAGAGAGAGAGAGAGAGAGACACAGAGAGGCACAGAGAGGCACAGAGACACAGACAGAGAGAGAGAGAGAGACACAGACAGACACAGAGACAGAGAGAGAGAGAGACAGAGAGAGAGAGATGGGGTGAGGACTGTCTTGGCACCCAACACTTTTGCGTGCCTCAAACTCAATTTAAAATGAAATCTTAGCCTAACTAATTAACCTATTTATTATCAGTATTAGACTTGTATGAGAGAGGCATTGGTGGCTCAGTGGTAGGTTTCTCGCCTATCATGCGGAAGGCCCGGGTTCGATTCCCAGCCAATGCCTCAACCCCAGCCACTGGATGCAGTGCCGGTCCCAAGCCCGGAAAAAATGGGAGGGTTGCGTCAGGAAGGGCATCCGGCGTAAAACATGTGCCAAGTTGATGTGCGGACCAGTTGGTCCGCTGTGGCGACCCCGAACAGGGAGCAGCCGAAAGCAACTTCTTCTACTAGACTTGTATGAGAGATGCTCCACATAATCTGTGTGAATGCGTTGTTTTACAGGAACAAACCTGTAGTAGTAATAGCATTAGTACTGCATTAACATTAATGTAACCCTGTGTATATTCTTTGCTGGAGCTGCTACTATAGAAAATGAATTTAACTGGATATGAGAATTCAACAGTATTGTGGTATAAGAAATCTTATTACTTTCAAATGTATTATCAAGGTAACTGAAACATATTTATATGTACATATAAAAAAATGACGTCTATAAACTTACAACCCAACTGCTCAATAAGCAGTAAATAAACTTCTCTACAGACTGTCTGAACAGCACTTGGCTGACAAACAATACCATTAGAGGTTACCATTAACAATACACACTTTAGCTGAAAAATCTTTAGTGTAATTACCTTTTAAGAAGTGGATGACTTTGCCCCATTTACCAGCGTCAAACGGATGGAGTTTCTCCAGACCCATAAAGGTGATGTTATATGTGGGCGAATAAACGATTGGCAGACATGTTGCTGGGACTTGTGCATACAGCTCGGTCTGGTGAGAGCTGGAGAAAAAAGTATAGAGAGAAATAAACAGCCATTTGTTTTGTGTCATTGTGTCAATAATATGTAACAGCATATATAATTAGAGATTTATTCAATCAGTATAATATTGTGCAACATTTGATGTAGGAACTAAATGGAATGCATATGAAGGCATCAACTATTACAAGACCAAACATTTTACTATTATATAAACTGATTTACTTGCAAAGAAGAAAATGAAGGAATTATTTATATATATAAACTTTGTGTACTTTACTTACATTTTACAATACCTACAATAAATACTTACAAACACAAGTTTGATTATATTAGTAAATGTGGCAACGGCACATTTTAGGGTTTTAGAATAGTTTTGTATGTATTACATACCTTTTCTTTTCTTCTGAACTTTCTTTACTAGACATGTCGACCACAGCATGACAGAATTCAGCTTAAAATATGGATAAAAAACATAAAACAGACACAGTCAATGCAGCAATGCAACCGGCTCACATAAAACAATAATGAATACAGCCTTTTTGTTTCGCCTCCTTAGAGGACTAAAGGAGAAGAAATACAGTTCCCACAATCCTCTGCGATTCTCGCGCAAGCGCAACAGGAATTTATGAGACGCAACACCACCATGGTTTGCAAATATTTCCTTTTTAGCATTTCTACTCGGCTTTTTTAGGTAAATGCAATGGGCTTGCAGTATATTGTATTTATTAAGAATGTTATTTACATAGAATCTATTTGATATTGGCTTTCCTGGGAAAGCGCTGTAAATACAGCAGAGGCACGACTCACCTGCTAGACATTTTATATTGTTCTTTATTTTTAGGGTCAGCTTATTTTCGTCGTCTAGTCGTTTATTATGCAAAGGATATACGCTGACATCTTCTAAAAGCTCTATTCATTCTGTATTCACATGCCCAAATGTTTCCAAACAAAGCTGTCAGTGCCAGTCAGGATTATCGCTCGGGTCCACTTTGCTTTTCCTGCTTTTCTGCATCCCGACGCGCGCTTACGTCTCTTCATTACGTCATATGTCATTAACCGGATAAGACCAAAAATATTTTTAGACCCGTGAGAACGTTGCTAAAAGCTTACAAGAATAAAAGACAGAAGGATATTATAGGAGGGAGAACTCTGCATACATAAATCCAAACAGAAAATGTTAGTAAGAAATGATTACTTCTGAACTCACTCTTTCTACTGAAGCTGCGATATTTAAAAATCTTTATTGTTCAAGTGATTTTGGAGTAGGAGGTGCTCTGAAAGTTGGACACGCCCACCCATTAAAGAAGGAGTGCCAATAGCAAATCAGTCAGTAGCAGGGATACTGTGTTGTTTTTGCATTAAGACTGAGAGAAATAATATGATTAGCTACAGAATTCAGTTTCAAAACTCTATTCATTTAACTGACATTTTCAATAGATAACTAGGTAACAAGGATAAAGTTGGTTTCTTATTCACCAGCTTCTTCTGATCTGCCTAATCTCCTCTATCTATTTGGGTAGTGGTTCAGGTAATGGACTATTTAGAACACAACAATCACACTGACGTGTTAGTGTGGTGCAAGATTTGTGAATAGCCCAACAGTGACAATAATTGTTGGTTTGAGAAAGTCCAATATCTAGAAACATCCAGCCAACAGCATTCCTGTGGTCAGAAACCAACTCCTACCCTACTCCTACATAATTATTCAATTCACTTTATAGGCCAAGAGTAAAAAACAGCCATTGTATCATAAAGAGCTCATTGGTTTAAATTAGTGTTGTGTGTGCAAGTTTTCGTTCCAACCAAGCAGACGTAAGACCTCGTTGGTTTTTGAAAGCTAAGATGACATGTTAAACAGGTCAGGGTGGTTCATCTTGACTGGTATGTAAACCTGCACCCACACAGGCAGGTTTATGTAGAATATTTGAAAACCCTGGCTTAAATATTGAAAATTTTTATTAGCAATATTAATGTATTCAGAAAGCTCAGAATACAAAGTGCATTCTGTCTGTATGCTTGTTTTATTAAGCAAAAAAATCCCATGGCATGGCCTGAGCCGAACCATGGAGTGTTATTACATTAATTAATGGGGCTATCAATTTTCATTCACTTTCATGGTAGAAATAAATGACCGCAATACTTTTTGAACTTACTTGATACCTTGGCATTAAAATTTTTCACTACCTAACCTGAACAGGAGTGCCTCTAGCTGCCATTTTCACTGCCTGCTATATCCACTGCAAGCCTCATTTACTGACTGCATAAATCTTACCAGTCCATGTAAGTTGCTTTAATTTGCGCATTTAATTTTATTGTTGTTTTTACTTGGTAAACAGTAAAATTATTGTAATTAGTAATTTTTCTTTAATATTTTAAGAATAATACATTGACATTATATATATATATATATATATATATATATATATATATATATATATATATATATATACAAAATATAAAATATGCATAATATTAATATGAATCCCAAAGGAGAAACACGAGAGCTGATTGTAATATTTATTGCTTTATTTATTTATTGCTTTCAAGCAAAAAAATGTTTTGAATAAAAGCATAATCAACACATGCAATGTACACCGACCCTTACTTCTGACATTTATAATAAATTCATTATAGTTTAATTAAGAATGAATTAATTATAGTATCTATACCAGCCTTGGCCTGAATGAATAAGCTTAGAAGGATTTTGTCTGGTTGTTTTATATTTTATTTATTACATTTTCCTTTTCCACCAACGCTTTCACTAAAGACAGACCTTAATCCTTCAAACTGGTCAATTCTGCATTACATTTGTCACTTAGCTTCCAGTCACAAATAACTGCAACTTGTGGCCTGGGTGTTAATCCCACAGCAACAGGAATTGAAATAATAACATAATCCCTGCTAAAACCTACAATATATATGATTGCTATGTCAGTAAGCTCAGGGCTAATCCTGGACCAGTTTGAAAAGCTCACTGATTGGGTCTTCAGAACGGCAGTCGGGATTTAGTCCTGCAGTAGCAAAAGACTTTCAACATTCAAACTCTCAGAATGTTGGTATCAAGCTGTATTTTTCTTTGGCCCTTTGGTAGTACATTTAGCTTTTGTCTTTCACCTGGAAAGAAAAATAGAGTATCCCTTTAAAAATGAATGTCACACAGTTGAAGCTTAAGGATTACTAATGTAACTTTATTTTAAAGTCTATATTATATAATTTCTAATTAAAAGGTAAAAAGACAAGCAGCATGGATGAGTACAAGTACAGATTGGTGCCTTTATTTCTGAGAGAAAAACACCAGAATTCCACAGAGATACATATTGCCAATTTCCACATTAAATCTGTCATGCCGCTATCATGTGATTAAGCCAAAGGGCTGGTTATTTTCACTGTAAATTGTTAATATTTATTCATTCATTGTCTACTGCTTATCTGAACTATTCTCGGGTCATGGGGAGCTTGTGCCTATCCCAGGTGTCATTGGGCATCAAGGCAGGATACACCGTGGACGGAGTGCCAACCCATCGCAGGGCACACACACACTCTCATTCACTCACACTATCACACACTACGGACAATTTAGAGATGCCAATCAACCTACCATGCATGTCTTTGGATTGGGGGAGGAAACCGGAGTACCCGGAGGAAACCCCCGAGGCACAGGGAGAACATGCAAACTCCACACACACATGGTGGAGGCGGGAATCGAATCCCCAACCCTGAGGCAAACTTGCTAACCACTAAGCCACCATGCCCTAAATTGTTAATATAATATACGTTATTCACATCCTTACATTAAGTATTTGGTATTAAGATGAAGACATAATTTCAATTTAAAAAAAATTACGCCAAAATGATCTATTAATTAAAAAATTCTCCTGGAAATCCCTTGTCATTTATTCCTATTTTACTGCCACCATGTGACCTGCTGTGACAGCAGTGACACATTAGGTTTTGAAGGGTTTAATAAGACATTGCATCTAAAGGTCAAGCCGTGTCCTAGAGACTGCTGTTTATTTCTTTTTTTTTTTTTTCATTTTGTTTTGCACCCCTAAACCATATTTCCTTGGTTCCTTGGTTCAAAAATCTTTGTGCTTGTTGACGGTATTTGTTTTTAACCCACAGCTGCTAGAGCAGATATATACTCTCACATCTGTATTATCACCATAGTTTAAGGAGAAGCTCTAATTTAAACACTCACGTATTCAACTGCACCCAGCTCTCCTTCATTACATTACAATCATTTCATTCTGCACTTTGATTGCTGTATGTATTTGTATTACGCATGACAAAAATATACATAAGCTAGATTTAAAAGGAATAAAGTGTTCTTTTGAGAGACAGAAGATGTGTAGATTGAGAGTGGCTTGTTGAAGTGAAACAATGCTGCAATCACCAATCCAGTGTGAAATCAGCAAGGCCATGCGCTGTGTAATTGCCTGTCAGGTTAAATGTAACTGGCTCCTTCATGTGATGAGGAAGCAAAAGTACACCTGGCATTACAGAATCCCACTTTACTCTGCCTATCACCAGTTTTCTTCTCATGGTTCTTTACCCTATAAATGATGAACACAGAATCTTTTTGGCCTTCATAGGATGTCTGTGTTGAGTAAATCTGGTCCCTGTAATCCGGTTTCACTTGATTTACTGCATTTTTCTGCTTTGTCACAGCAAATCTTAATCTTCAGGAAGTAGAAAGTGTTTGAAGACAGAGATCTTGATAGCAGCTTGGTGGCTGAATACTTGCTATGTGTCCACTGCCTTGGCAATGAATTGTTGTTGTTCTTTCGGGTGCTCCCCGTTCGGGGTCGCCACAGCGGATCATCTGGTCCGCATATTTGATTTGGCACAGGTTTCTCGCCGGATGTCCCTCCTGACGCAACCCTCCCATTTTTATCTGGGCTTGGGACTGGCACTGAGATTTAACTCTTCAGTGGCTGGGTTAGCTCCCTGCTCAGGAATCAAACCCAGGCCACGGCCACTGGTGCAAAAGGAGATTCCTTTGCATTGAACATCTTTGCTATTCAGACATCCTCTGCACTGACTGCACAGCATCACCATGGATGGGTGTCAGATTTAAACCCTGATTCAAAGCTGATTCACAGCCTAAACTATATGTTGATCATAAACATCTATGCACAATTTTCATTGAGAAGTAGAGAAAGATGCCAAGAAAGCAAGCTGAGTCTCTTTTTAGACATGGCACAACTGAAACCACTGATGCTGTATCTAATGCCATGACCTGACTGTCGAACTGCAGCTTCATCAATGCCTAGAAATTAATCTGAAGTAGTTGTTACCAGCTCATATGCACCATTAGAGCTGGATTAGCAGCTGAATAGACTCATCAATTGACAGTGATACTGTGTAAACACAAAGAAAAAGTTTTTTATTGATTGATTTATTTTTTTAAAAGAGTTTTAAAGAGTGTTTTATGCCACATCTAGGCTCTAGATAAAAAATGGAAAAAGAATGCAAAGAGCAGAGAAAAGTTATTTAATGATATTGATAATTACCCACATTTTGTGCATTTGCTACTTCTATGCAATAATAATAATTTAAAAAACAAAATAATATTAAAAAAATATATAATAATAATAATAAAAACAATGAAATCATTCTGCATTGTAAGTGAAACATTGATCTTGTCTGTAAAGATGGGTTTTTGCTGCCTGAAATGAGCTACACCATATTTTCTTAGACAATATGTTGAAAAAAAAATAGTTTACTAAAGTAAAGTTTCATTTTTACAAGTGGCACCACAGACAATCTGTTCAATCAAAATTTAGCTAGTTATAAGCTGGTGTTTGGTGGCTAGCTCCTTCTGTAGGACATGTGCTGTTTTGATGTTGCAGAATGAACACAGATACAGCAATTCTTTCATCCTGTATCTGAATGCAATCAAAAATCAATAAAGAGGAGAGAAGAGAAGAGGAAAGAAATGAAAGGAAGTCATTTAGGCAGTTCTGAGTTCTGAGCTCATTCAATATCAATATATGAAAGACTTTTCATGGAGCACAGGCAAACAGTATGTTTACCCGGACTGGGTGGACAAAACAACAAAAGGCACAGGGGCTGAAGAAAGCAAGGTTACAAGGGCGATTTATATCTTTAATTTCTGTTATAGTAGTTTCACTGCAAACTGCAACTGTGAACATTTAACCGCTATTGTGTAGTTTATGAAGTTAAACTTAAGTGAACACACAAACAACAATGAAGGCATACAGCTTGATTTTGATCAGTTAAAAAAAATGTATAGCAAGCATTATGAAGTGAGTGCACTGAAGCAGGAAGAATTTGAAATAAAATATGGCTCAGACTTTCTGGGATGTTTGTTGCAGTTTCAGAAACTCTTTGCATTTAAAACACAGGGACTAAGTGTGAGATGGATATTGCACATGACGCATATCGGTTGCTCTCTTCTCATGCACACATTTCAGAAAAGCTCACTGGTGAGGATCTGACAGCTGCTCTTTGACGCCCAGTTGATCTGTTTCCATGACAACAGTCAAAGCAGAATGACAGCAGCAGTGTACGTCATGAGGCACGACGCAGTGGTACAGTGATGGAGGAGGAGGTAGCCATCTTAGCATTCAGGATATAAGAGCAATTAAAGGCAATAAATATTAGTAGTTAGGTATAGTAAAAACCTGTCTTTGAGGGTTGTTAGTAATGTTAAGAGGCACAGGAATTATTTGATCAATTGCAGAAGACTCAGCTCCTAAAATTAAAATTCTGCATAAAGACCCTCATATTAAAATTTTCAGGGTCATGAAAATGCAAATGAAAGGAATAATTTGGCCCTGTGGTGAAATTAGTATACAGGATGCACAACAAGTGCACAACATTCACACTATAACATCATCTGATTGTTTTGATCCCAAACCATCAGATCTGATAGTGAGAGTGTTTAGATGATAAATGTGTTTAGAGATTGTGGCAGTTAAAAGAATTGCATTGTCCTAGAACATTTAATAAACAATTTATAATCTCATTAAATCCGTGTCATTCCCTGTGGTAACGGTGGCTGGTAAAGCTGATTCCTGAGTTCCTTTAAGCTGCATGGCTGTATGCTGCTTCTATGCAGAAAGATATCTAATCCATGCAAAATGCTGGCACAAAAATGTGTCAAAAAAGTGGTTAGTGGTGGCTCAGAAGGTTAAGACTCTAGGTTGCTGATCAGAAGTACCCCAGCACTGCCAAGCTACCACTGTTGGGCCCTTGAGCAAGGCACTTAACCCTCACTGCTTGTGGGGCAGTGGGGCTGTATCATGGCTGTTGACCCTAACCAACTGGAATATGCCAAGAAAAACATTTCACTGTGCTGTAATGTACATGTGACAAATAAAGGCTTCTTTCTTTTTCTTTTCTTTCTTTCAATGCAGTTTGGACCAGCCATAGGTATACTTGACTTGATAACAACATTGTGTTTTTATTTTTATTTGAAAGCCCAAAGAGGAAGGCATGTCAAAACAGACGGGGCCACTGCCACCCAAATACAGTCCCTGCCACAGCTAGCTTCATTAACAGTGAGCTGAACAAGCCAAGTTAAGTCAAGCCATGTCAAAACCTCTGACAATCATCTTATTAGCATAGCGGTGCTGCTGAGAGATGTCTTCCCAGCTAAAGCTAACCAGGCAGGGACAATCTGTGCAGCTCAGAGAGTATTTCTGCTCAAATGCCAGTAAGGTCTACCCAAGAGCAAGGAAGAAAATTAGAGGGAACTTTGGTCTCGAAGTTTAATGCTTTGTAAAAAATCAGTATGTTTCGCAACATGTGAGTTAGCTCCTGTTACATTATAGTAGTTATATACAATTGTCCACTCACCAGCTTAATGTTTTTTCTTAGACAAAAAACATGGCTTGCTTTATGTTTAAAAAAAAAAGGAAATTTCATAACAGTTCGACATAAACCACAATGTCTCCTTCTTGAATAAATTTAATTTAAAATAATTGAATTAAACTATGTTTGAAATGTTATTTCTTTGTGTTTATTGATATATTTCTCTGTCCCTTCTTCTTCTTCTTCTTAATAATGAATTTATTTATTTACTTTTTTCTTTTTACATTTTCTAATTTTATTTCTATATTTGTTTGTTTATAGTTTCTTCTGTTTCTCAATCTTCCTATTGTTATTATTATTATTTATAATAATTATATATCAATATTAATTATATATTATTGTTATTAATAATAATAATAAATTAATTCACTTATTTATTTGAGTTGCAGTTCTGCAGATGGAAACGCTTTATTGATGAGAGAGGTTGGAAGAGAAAGTTCAGACTGGTTTGAGTTGACAGACCTAAAGGCTAAAGTAACCTGGTAAACTAGTAAACAACCGCTTTACAACCATGGTGAACAATTACAATACATTTACAGTCTCAAGCAGACGCCCTTATCCAGAGCGACTTACAGAAGCACCTTGTAGTCTCTACGTACATTATAGTAGCTATAGCCTCTATGTACACATCCTCTTGCTAATTCAGTAGGCCATGGACTATGAATACCACCAGTCTAAATACACTGTTGGGAGTAATGTATGAAAAGAAAACAAAAGACAAGATTTTTATATATAAATAGTTTATAAATAAACTTGCTTTCGGCTGCTCCCTGTTCGGGGTCGCCACAGCGTACCAACTGGTCCGCACAACAACTTGGCACAGGTTTTACGCCGGATGCCCTTCCTGCCGCAACCCTCCCATTTTTCCGGGCTTGGGACCGGCACTGCAACCAGTGGCTGGGGTTGAGGCATTGGCTGGGAATCGACCCCGGGCCTTCCGCATGATAGGCGAGCAACCTACCACTGAGCCACCAATGCCTCTATATAAATAGTTTATAAATAAAGTGCTAATTCAACTGCTTGGTAAAGAGGTAGGTCTTTAGTCTTTGTTTGAAGACAGCCAGTGACTCAGCTATGAGGAAATCAGGGGGTGTTTATTCCACCACCAAGGTTCAGGACAGAGAAGAGTCTTGATGCAGAAAAGCAGCTCAGAACACACAACACATCAAACCCTGAAGTGAATGAGCTAAAACATCAAGAGATGAGCCGTTACTGAAATACACAAAGCACAGACAACTATGCTGCACACATTTTCCCTCATACTTATGTTTGATGTAGCCGTTAACTGAAGCTCTTTATCTGCATCTGTATGATTTTATGCACTGCACTCCTGCCATATGATGTGCTGTTTGGATAATTGCATAAAAAAAAACCGGGGTGCAGATGTTCCTAATAAAATAGTTTGTGAATGTATATATCAATCATCTTGAGCTCTTTTTTATGGTGGAGAAAAATAAAAAAAATAGAAACACAATCTGGCAACCTTGTCTAGGACGCTCGAGGGGTCATGCTTGCTGGGAGGATGGATGAGCTGATCATTACACTCGCTTTACACTGAAAAAAAAATCAATCCTGCCACAGAAATGTTTCATCAAAGGATAAAGGTGATCAGTTGGAAGAACCTTGTATTGATTTGAGGTGAAGTACCCCCTCAACCACCCCTGACCCCCTCACCCCCCATCACCAGACTCACCTGTTTGTCTAGATAGGCTAAATATATCGACACACATTCACACATACCTCAGACATGCACTAATCCCACTTCACACTCATGCCTCTACAGTGGAGAGCAAAGATCATATAGTGGTCAGCAGGCTGCAGCAATCCGGGTTCAAATCCAGAATTTAACACTGATGTTAATAGCCTATCTTCTTTCAGACATTTTCTCCTCATTGTTCTGTACTTAAGTACTGATATAAACATGATTCTTGTTCTTAAAAATGCTCAATAAAGCACATGTCTGTAAACAGTTTATTTAGTATGAATTAGACTTTATTCATAAATATGGTATCTGTTCATAAATGGTCATTTGGTTTGTGGAAATTACTAAAAAAATGCATTGTTAGTTGTGAAACAAGATTAAATGCCCTTGTTGTTATGTAAATTACTACACATGAATTACACACTAAGGATACTGCGTATTGTTGCATTTTTGGTACCTGACATAAAATGATCTTGACTTTAGAATATAGGACTCAAGTTGATGTATTGAAAACTTGTTTAGTGCTTTTAGCTTTTTGGGGGGTTTTTCACCCTTGAAATAGTCAACCATGTTAACCATATCATTCTCAACCCCAGGGAAACAGAATCCTGGGTTATCTTGTGTCATGGTTCACACTGCTCATACTTGACCCGATCCTGGGAATTCATGATCCAACGTTTCACACTGTACATTCTAAACCCTGAGTTAGCGATCTTAGTGTCAAAAAACGTGACTACATAAAAACATCATGTGACCACTTTACGCATGAGCTTGTCTCATGTGTAAAAATAATGGCACGTAAATCTTCCTCTCGCCCCATCTGACACGTTTTCCATCACCAGTTGATGTTATTTTTTATTTTCCCCTCAAACACAATGTTTGCACAACACGCAGGGTTTCTGTGAATGTGCATAGCATGTGATATGAGGCACACACTGTTCAGTTTCTGATTGGGCGTCTGTTGCTAAGCATCTACTCATAACTCATAACATTAATTCTAACATCACATCATTTCATTCTGTACACATATGACATCGCAGTGTGGGGTTAACATCACGAAAGTGCTGCTAGCCCTACTTCACAGCAGCGTTTCATAACCTAGAGTAAAATGAGGTGTTAACCCCACTTCTAAATTACAAGTGTGAAATGTTCCTCTATCCGGGGTTAAATGCAGGGTCAAGAACATCAGTAACTCGGGGTTAAGAGCGGTGTTGAAAAAAAAGCCCTATTTTTACATGTAATATTAGTGACTTACTCAGCAGTTTCTAAAATACTCTTAAAATAAATTGCAGGTCAGTTCTGACACGTTCATTATTAATAAGATTAATCATTTTGATAATTCTAATAATTTAGATGTCTAATTTCTGTTCATTAATTTACATCAAAGCATGTATTGTACTAATAATGCATTTATTATCAAGCCTTCATGTTAATTGTACACATTATCACAGATTGTATTATTAATAAAGGTAGCTGTTCATGAATAATATCTAATTCATACACTGTAAACTGTGAACAACTGTAAACAACTGTTTACAATAGTTTACTGGCAACAGGGTTGCAAACAAAGTACTGTAGAAAAATAAAATAAATAGCTGTAAACATATTTACAATAAAATAGATTCATGTCTTACACAGTAGAAAATATCACAGTACTCATATGGCTGACACTTGACACAAGTTAGGGAACTTCTTAGATGGAGGGGATCCTAGACACAAGTAGGCTATAACAAACATATACAAATAAACAAAACATCAATATGTAACATAATAAATACCTAACAACAAACAAACAGACAGCCTGCTCAGCCTCACACCCCCAAACCTCAACTACTGTACAACAATAATTATAAAACCCAGATAATACACAATTTGCATCATAAGGTCTTTTGTAACAAATGAATAAATAATAGATACATGAGAATAAAATGAGTAAAAATAAATTGTGAATTAAAACCACAAACAAGTTGTTTTAAGATGAGGAAATAAAGAGGATGTAAAGGAAAAGAGTGTTGTAATGCATGTTAGAGAAAAAGGAAGTCAGAAGGAGCTTTAGGTTTTAACAACCTATGTCTGACATCTTTAAAAAATAAGTGAATAACAATTAATGCGGGATTCCGCACAGCTGAAGGTTAAGGGTCTTCCTCAAGGACCACTGACACACCACAACTAGCTCATCTATGCAGCATTCATTCATGCATGCTGCAGAAGTGGGCAGATTGCATGAGCACCAGCTCAGAAAGATGCAGTCTAGTGGCTTGGAGGAAGCACATGATAGCCTTCGCCCAGTCTTTGGTGGATAGCTGCCATGTGACTTGAGAGAGGTGGGAATAGGTCATGACTAAATTAGGGAGAAATTTAAAGGAGAAAAAAAGACCCTTAACCTTCAGCTCAGCTAAATACTGTGCTGGATTATGTGTTATTTTAAATTATGTAAGTTATTACACTGCTTTACTGTAAAAAAAAAAAAAAAAAAAAAAAAAAAAAAAAAAAAAAAAGGCAGTACAATTCATTGTCACTTTTTGTAATGAAACAAAAATGTACATAATTTGGTTTTAGTATATAAAATACAATTAACTTAATTAACTTCTCATGTCTTTCTTAAAATAAAGAGTGGAAAGAACTGGATGAAACAGACATTGTACATGATGCACAGATGCTGTTGTACTTCAGTAATTGTTGTGTGGTAGCCCTCTGGGAAAAACCTTCACAAATTCAGAAATCTACAGAATTTCCTGAACAGAAATAGTCTCCTATTGGCACATATCACAAACACAAGTACAGGTCTAGCATGTTAAATCTGTTTTTTTTTTTTTTAATCTGTTTTACATTTAAATCTGTTTAACTCCTTTAGCAACTTGATCAAAGACTGACATTCCCTGGCATTAGCCTTAGGACTGCAACTGCTACTAGCAATTTTGCACTAAAATCTCCATCACTGAATAGTTGACAACTTTAACAAAATTGGCTGCAGGTTAAAACTGTAATGAATTTATAAATGCCTCAGTTGCCCATATTTATATATTGCTCATAAATCCCAGCTTGCACAATTGCACCTTTTGACCAAGTAGTACACAGTTATAGAAGAGCGATTATTTATAATATATAGTCTGTATAAATGTTTATAATTATATATAATCTGTTTTATCTCTTTTCACCCAGTTGAGGATAGGTTCCATTTCTCTGAGGTTTCTTCCTCATGTATGTTTTATCTTGCCTCCATCGCATCTGACTTCCCTATTACAGACACGTTTATCCATTTGGAAATGAAATCCAGAATTTATGTTGCTGTAAAACTGCTTTGTGACATTGTTCATTGTAAAAAGTAAAATTAAACTGACATTCACTACATGAGGAAATGACACTTAGCAAGGTTGTAGACATCAGACTGACTGCATTTATTGCTGCGTTTGTTAAACTAGCCTCTTATACAGCATGATATTTGGAGGTAGACAGCCAAAGCATTGTTAGAAAGCAGCCTAAATAAAAACATTTCCACACTGGTTGGTTGAAAAAATCCTAAAGTAAAACTGCTGGTGTATATTATTCGCAGACTCAATTTGGTTAAAACCAGGTTTTTCATACTTTATAGCTTCTCGAATTGAATTTGACAGTGACAACAGATTTTCCAAGCTACTGCATATTTCTTAAGATCGCTGTCAGGGGGCATGAATTTAGGACACACGTGCGAGACACGACAGGAGCTAGGTACAGAGTCTTTTAATGAAGAAAGGAGGAACAGAGACAGGAGTGCAGCCCATAACATACGCCTAACAAACTCCAGCACAAAATACAGAGACAAAGGTGAAGCACACAGCAGCATTAATCACAGAACAAGGAGAAGGTCTTCAGTAGAAGTTTGGAGGACACTGGGGCTGGTTGGCTCGCCGCTGACTCCTCCTTCAATGGCGAGCCCTGCCTCTGAGCGGCTGCCCTGGCTCATCTCGAACAACATCCGCATGGCATCTTGCTGGGGTACAATGGTGTCGAAAACCTTGCACAGCTCCCTGGTGAAGGCCTCATAGGAGGCACAGATCGTGGACTGCCGCTTCCACTCGGTGGTTGCCCACAGCCTGGCTTTGCCGGAAAGCAGAGATATGACATAGGCTACCTTGGAGCACTCAGAAAGAAATGAAGAGGGCTGCAATTCAAACACCACTGCACACTGCATTAGGAATGGTCGACAAAGTCCAGGTTCCCTGGTGAAATGCTCTGGATGAGACAGATGTGGTTCTCGGGGTGGGGCCGGCGAAGGCATAGGCGTCGCTATTGGGTAGCGGTGGTCAGGTCCTGGAGCCGGCGCTTGTGTTCTTGTGAGGTCTGTGACAGGGTAAGAAGGAGTTGCTGCATGTTTAATACGTCTGCTGGGTCCATGGCTGGCAAGATGATACTGTCAGGGGACACGGATTTAGGACACATGTGCAAGAGTACTTTTTAGACTTTTTACTTTTAGTGTTTTAATGAAGAAAGGAGGAACAGAGACAGGAGTGCAGCCAATAACATGCACAAGCAGTATAACAATAACAAGCAGCATAATCACCATACAAGAAGAAGTCTGAACCAATAGTTACCAGTGACAGGAACCGAGGAGAGCAAGCTAAACAGCAAAAGGTCCTGGCAAAGAAAGAGTCCAAGGAAACATAAAATTTGAACAGGGTAATCCAAACACAGCGTGAGCAAAAAGAGTCAGAAATCTAACCAAGAAGCGACAATAAAAGAAGAACAGCAGAGGCCAAGGGCGCGATGACTCGACAGCAAAGCAGAGAGATCGTCTGGCAAGGACGGCACGCCGACAGTGCCGAAGGGTGGTGAACCCGGAAGTGCTCCGTCCACGATGACTGCTACCATTGCACCACGATGCCGCAAACCCGGAAGTGCATGCCACGCTGGGCAAAAATGGATGCACGAGCTGATAATCACATTCATTGACCACAATTACACATTGTTGTGATAAAAGAGGAGAAGTTTTGGCATTTTTGTAATCTAGTGTAATCTAGTAATCTCTAATGCCACAAGGGCTTGCTGTACATATATGATGACCAGCTGCAGGCCTCAGAGCAAGATGCACAGCCAGCATAGTAACTGTAGTGTGTGTTTTTTTTGTTTTTGAGCCTCAATCCAATCATTGTCTGTTTTAACAAAATACAAACGAGTTCAAATTAATGTCCTGAAATTGGTCTTATTGAGTCCTCATCAGTGAAGACCAACCAGAGCTGCTATGCTGAGACAGCTGGAAAAAGCCCAATTTTGCCTCCATCATTTTTGTCCTCCTGTCTCTCCCCATCTGTACCGATCCCTGAACACCACTGCCTTCTGTTGTTTCAAAATTACATGTGACCCTCAGCCTGCTCAAACAATGGTCCCATACAGAGAGATGTACCCACAGTCACCAAGCTCCACTGACATAGCCATCTGCCACAGAGAACTTACACCACTTCCAAAAGCATTTCCAGACTAAAACTTGTCTGTGCTGTCAGAATTCTCTAACTATTTAATCCTCTAAACAATGCATGTTGTATTGATCATCAATACTGATAATATATTCATTTATTTATTAATTGTCAGTGACCACTTTATCATAGTCAGGCTGATGATGGATCCAGAAATTATACTGGGAACACTGTGTGCAAGACAGGAGTATGTACGTGTACTCTCTCTCTCTCTCTCTCTCTCTCTCTCTCTCTCTCTCTCTCTCTCTCTCTCTCTCTCTCTCTCTCTCTCACTCACACACACAGACACACACACACACACACACACACACACACACACACACACACCTAGGAGCAATTCAGAGTAATCCACTCTAAGCCAATTCACCAACCAACATGTCTTTGAAAGTTGGGAGGAAATCAGACAACCTGGAGGAAATCCACATGGACACAGCAGAGACCCTAGAGCTGTAATATTTACAAATTTGACATGTTTAACACTCTTAGAAACAGGATTTTCCAACGGTTCTTTGGATAGTTCAGGGTTCTTCCTATCCAAACAAGGCACTACTTAGAATCCTGTTTCATAGGAAAAGTCAGTGCTGTAGAGCTCTATACACTCACTATGATTCCCTTGAGAGACAAAACCTAAGGACCATTTTTATCTCTGTAATTGTATAGCTGAATGTCCTTTTGATGCTGTGGTATTTGAATGATATTGAGAATAATGTGTATTAAGTATACCGAGATCATTTTCTTCCTAGAAACATTGCACAATTCTATAGTAGAATACACTCCTGCAGCATCTGTCTCCCCGGTATAAAGCATCTGAATCCATCAGATTAAAAAGATGCAAATAGGAGAAAAACATGGCATGTCTCCCATGGCAACCTGAAAGCTTTAGCCTCTATGAACCAAACGCAGAACATAATGAAGAAAAAACAACCAGCATGTTAAGAACATGACACAGAAGGCACACAAGAACAACATGTGAAATAAACACATCAGATTTAAAAGCTTTACAGTCAAAATGACAAAACATGCCACTCCATCTTGTGGCTCCTTCTGATATGCCATCCATCTTTGTATTTTACTGTTCAATTCAGCATGATTATGTGGGCCGAGATCATCACAACACAAACGTTAATGAACGTTAATCAACCTAATGAGCACTGAGTCATGAGCAGAATGTAAACAATACACCTACAAGCACTTCAGATTCAGGTGTACAATCACATAAGAGCAGGATAAAGGCCTTGTTAATGCAACCACACCACACACACACACACACACACACACACACACACACACACACACACACCCCTCTACCTAATGGCTGTTAATGAAACCAGCTCACATCAATAGAAAACATGTTTTGATTCCAGTTTAGTCATTCAAATCATTATTAAATTATTTCTAAGCATTTTGGTTACATTTGGTTGAGAATGGTAATTTTGCTTCCCCCACCCCAAGATTGCAGTACATTGCAGAAGGGCAATGTAGGAAATTTTGCAGATACAGGTCAATGAATTTGTGCCCATGATTGTCTGAGGTTCCTGTTCTTGGCTGACAGGATCAGAACCCAATGTGGTCTTCTGCTGTTGTGGCTCATCCACCTCAAGCTTTGATGTTTTGTGCATGCGGAGATGCTTTTCTGCTCATTGTGGTTGTAAATAATGATTATATGACTTACTACATACCTCCTGTTAGCTCAGACCAGTCTGCTCATTCTACCCTTATCTTTATTAACAGCATTGCATTTTAGCCTGCAGACTTTTGATTTGTGCAACTTTCTGTTTTAACTCTAGACACAGTTTTGTGAGGAATTCCCAGGAAATAAGCAGTTTCTGAAATACTCAAACCAGCCCATCTGCTACCAAAATGCATACTACAGTTAACAAACTGCTATCACAGAGATCACACACAGTTCATGGGAATTCTGATATCTGATTTCATTGTGCTGCTATCATATGATTGGCTGATTGGTTAACTGCATAAATGAGCATAAACGTTTCTAATAAAGTGACTGTTGAGTGACTACATGTATATACACACATATATACCTCCATCTATATATCTGCATTGTAAATCATGACAGCCTGTTTAAGTAATGTGAACTGATTTTTGGTTTTCAATTCTAATTTTCATGGCAGGTTTTTGCTCTTATGGTCTTTGGTCTGAGTTGAAACAAAGGTTATGGCATTTGTTCTTTATGCCTGTACCTATTGACAAGCTGCCACTGAGCTAACCTAAAGAACCTAGATCAGTTAAATCAGCTATAAATCAATCCCAAACTGTGTGCAAAGCTAGTAAGTAATTTTCCCCAACTGATTAGATTATTTTATAGATTATTTGTATAGATTATACAGCAAAACATATTTATATAATAATTAATTAATATTTATGCATGCAGCATTTTTTATTTTTACTTTTTTTTAAAGATCTGCTGAAAACAGTGAATTTTGACTGTTACTTTAAAAATAATATATGGGTTTGCGATTGGCTGGGCCATTTATAATCCAGATTAATCGGACAGCTATTAATGTGTTTGAATACTTTTTTAAATGCACTGTATGTCCTTGAAATAATCATTGGAATGTGTCATATTATATACAAACACAATTGCAAAATATTTCCAAATATTTCAATATGTCAACTGTTTGATTGCGTTTATGAGGTATTTAGCAAACACACATGAATTTCTCCCAAAACACTAAGAGTACTAAAAATAAATCCACTAGCAGTCTAAACTCATCCTTACAGTTATGTGTCTAAATAGCCTAAGCAGGCCATTCTTCCACCACACACTGATGCATTTGGCTGACATAATTCCCTCCATTCAGAGCCAAAAAGGGGGAAAAAACAACACATTACCAAAATTGCAGCTTTGGTGATAAGTTGGCTTCCAACTTTGAGTTTTGTCATTTCTCTCTTCTTTTTTTCGGCTTCTAGGTGATTTGTGATGTGATGTGCTGTGCATAATTTATGTCTGACTTGTGTCACAAATCACAGCTTGCAACTTATTTCATCAGTCCGCAGTCATTTGGCAGTGCTGAGGTCTGATTGATTGTGTTTACTTGATTCTCTGGCCTGGCTTTGAGTGATAGGCAGAAGGGAGCACTACATGCTGAGGTTCAACTCCACTGCTTCTCCATGAGGAATCAAGCTACTGGTTCATGGAGAAATTTCTAAAGATTAAAGCGTGGATTTGGTGATCCTTACATTCCAGAAATACAGTGGG
Organism: Hemibagrus guttatus; assembly: GCA_033459395.1. Classification (NCBI taxonomy): domain Eukaryota; kingdom Metazoa; phylum Chordata; class Actinopteri; order Siluriformes; family Bagridae; genus Hemibagrus; species Hemibagrus guttatus. Next base: position 10,881,648 of record JAUCMX010000023.1, read on the forward strand.
GCAAAAAATGTATTTAGTCAGCCACCAATTGTGCAAGTTCTCCCACTTAAAAAGATGAGAGAGGCCTGTAATTTTCATCATAGGTACACTTCAACTATGAGAGACAGAATGAGAAAAAAAAATCCAGAAAATCACATTGTCTGATTTTTAAAGAATTTATTTGCAAATTATGTTGGAAAATAAGTATTTGGTCACCTACAAAAAAGCCTGAAGAAAAAGAAGACTGAATCTGCAATAGGTAAGCAGCTTGGTGTGAAGAAATCAACTGTGGGAGCAATTATTAGAAAATGGAAGACATACAAGACCACTGATAATCTCCCTCGATCTGGGGCTCCACCCAAGATCTCACCCCTAGGATTTTTGGTGAGCAAAAATCCTAGAACCACACGGGGGGACCTAGTGAATGACCTGCAGAGAGCTGGGACCAAAGTAACAAAGGCTACCATCAGTAACACACTACGCCGCCAGGGACTCAAATCCTGCAGTGCCAGACGTGTCCCCCTGCTTAAGCCAGTACATGTCCGGGCCCGTCTGAAGTTTGCTAGAGAGCATTTGGATGATCCAGAAGAGGATTGGGAGAATGTCATATGGTCAGATGAAACCAAAATAGAACTTTTTGGTAAAAACTCAACTTGTCATGTTTGGAGAAGAATGCTGAGTTGCATCCAAAGATCACCATACCTACTGTGAAGCATGGGGGTGGAAACATCATGCTTTGGGGCTGTTTTTCTGCAAAGGGACCTGGACGACTGATCCGTGTAAAGGAGAGAATGAATGGGGCCATGTATCGTGAGATTTTGAGTAAAAACCTCCTTCCATCAGCAAGGGCATTGAAGATGAAACGTGGCTGGGTCTTTCAGCATGACAATGATCCCGGGCAAAGAAGGAGTGGCTTCGTAAGAAGCATTTCAAGGTCCTGGAGTGGCCTAGCCACTCTCCAGATCTCAACCCCATAGAAAATCTTTGGAGGGAGTTGAAAATCCGTGTTGCCCAGCGACAGCCCCAAAACATCACTGCTCTAGAGGAGATCTGCATGGAGGAATGGGCCGAACTACCAGCAACAGTGTGTAAAAACCTTGTGGCGACTTACAGAAAACGTTTGACCTCTGTCATTGCCAACAAAGGGTATATAACAAAGTATTGAGATGAACTTTTGTTACCAACCAAATACTTATTTTCCACCATAACTTGCAAATAAATTCTTTAAAAATCAGACAATGTGATTTTCTGATTTTTTTTTCTCATTCTGTCTCTCATAGTTGAAGTGTACCTATGATGAAAATTACAGGCCTCTCTCATCTTTTTAAGTGGGAGAACTTGCACAATTGGTGGCTGACTAAATACTTTTTTGCCCCACTGTAGAAAATAAAATAGATATTTTAGCAACAGAATAAATGATTAAGTTATAATATTATTATAATCAAAATCTTAGAATTATAATCTATAATTCTAGGTTTAATGTAATAAATTAGTTAAATATTAGTCAAAAGATAATACTTTTTTGGAGATACTTTACATAACTGAGATTCAAAAACCCACATCACACCTTCATAAGCGCTTCATGTCAAACCTATAAGGAATAACACATGATAGATTGTGCTGGGAAAATAATCTATGACAAATACAATTTTTAAACTATTAATGAACGACATGCCATGTTTTTCTAGCTGTATTTAATTTAGTGAAACATTTGTGAAGCAAGTTGTTATCACTCTTTTCACTTTTTTGACCACGTGGACATAGCAGAAATAAACTGAGCTACAATAATTGTCATAATGTTGAAAACATTTATTGCAATTGGCATTAAAGTCTTATGTAGCCATATTCAAAATTCACTGTACAGGGTTTGTCCAGAAAAGGTCCAGCCATTGTTAATATAATGAGAACCGTTTGCAATGTAACATGGCAGCCTAGTGTGGACTGAAATACACGAGTGAACAATGACGACCCACTGTACTAGTCAGTGGGGCGCTAGACACTTCAAAGATTGTCGTGAATCTGTTGAAAGTGATCTATGTTCTGGAAAGCCTGCAACAAGCAGAGCACCCAAGAATATCGAACCTGTATGGGTTGCAATCAACAAAGATCAGAGACTGACAGTGCGAGAACTAGAGTCTGATCTGGGGATTCCAAAAACTACTGTGTCTGAGATTTTGACACAGGATCTTGTCATGAACTGTTTTGTGGCAAAATTTGTTCTGCAGTTTCTGCTACCAGGGCAGAAGGAATATCATGCTGCAGTTGCTAATGACTCAAAACCACTACTAATAAATTAGATTTCTTCAAGAAGATCATAACCGGAGATGAATCATGGGTCTACAGGTACTGTCCAGAAATGGAGGCCCAGTATACATTTCACTGGAAGTCGTCTGCTTCTCCAAACCAGTAATACATTTCAGACCATTGATGAGATTCACCATGAGGCAGTTGATGGCAATTCCAACAAAGGATTTTGCACAGTGGAAGAGACGCTGGGAGAAGTGTGTGAAGTCCCAAGGTGCCTACTTTGAAGGGGACTGAGGTGTCATTGTCCTATGTACAATGTTTCTTGTATCTTCTTCAATGAATGTCTCTATTGTTCATATTACAGGGCTGGATACTTTTATATATATTACCTCATATATTTTTATATGCCACTTTTAACAGTAGACATTGTCTCAAAGGAGCCCTAATAAAATCCCTAATGAGTAAGCCATAGCAAATAGTCTCAAAATTAAACCCATCCTCTTTTGGGTGACTCTGGATCCTACGAGTAATACGTAAATCATTACAGTGTACAGTTAAGAGGAAACGTCAAAATGAAACAAATATGTTTAGAGTATGTTCTTATGTAAAAGTCTACAGTATTCAGGGGAGAATCAAGCATTTTGGGGAAGTGCAAATCTTTAGGAGTATCCACTTGGTACCATCCACAATAGCAGAAGGTGAAAGTGCAAAAGCTCTTAGCAGAAGCAGAGCAGCTGAAGAGGATGATTCAGGCAGGCACACTGAAAGAAAAAACATAGCAATTAAGGGCAGAATATATATGTATATTTGATATACATGTTAACGGTGACATGTATATCAATATGTTAACATTATTTTACCAAAGTGGAAATCCTGCACTTAATTTAAAATATGTTGATGCATGAATTACTATCTACAGGGTATGGAGTGGAAAAAGAGCTACAGCAGTAGACGCGTGTCAGGCTTGGTTAGGCTTGGTCAGATAGTGTCATTACTATTACCACACATTACCTCACACTGTTATTTTAAATATGTACACTGTAGTTTGCTGAGAAGTTGTTAAAACGTGCTTTATATTGAAATTACCCACATTTTGAAAAGAAAAAGGAATCTTACTTCCTCAACATCTCCAGTGGTTGTACAGGCTCCTCAGTTGGAAGGACCGGATCTGTCTCTGGATATCAGTCAGATATTGCCGTCTGCATTTCTGATCATCATATGTATAAAGTCAGTGCAGACGTCTGTTACAAATGTATATGAGCTGAATCATCTGAAAATGTGCTGTTAACTGAGGAATCGGCTCTTAACACCATTACTACTCTCTTCTACATCGCAAAAATTGATTTCTGTCTCTGCAGCTGACTGCGCGTCTAACTCTTCTTCCCAGTGTGTTATTAGAACAAACTAACCTTTCACTAGATGGACCGTTGTCTCACAAGCACTAGTGTAATCTATCAATCCCCCCCAACCCCAAATTGGGCTCCACTGCTGATCCTGTACTGTTTGTGCACCTCAAGTCCAGTTTAAAGGACATGGCCGGGATCAAAACAACAGCTGCTCATTTCAGGCTTCTGTGCACAAGTATGGCTGCAGGCATTTTTTAAAAATCAGAATAGATTTGTATTGATTTTTTTGGCCTGCTCCATCCTCCACTGCGGGCAGGAGTGCTTCTTCACACATGGGCCAGATAGGTAATGACTTTAATCATGTGGCCGGTTAGGGAGTAGTGCTGCCAATTCCCCAGGCTTAAAGATCAGCCAGGAATCTTCCCACTTGGCTTATACTAGGTTCTCCTTCACGTTACATTTGTTCATTTGGCAGATAGTTTTATTTTAAAGACTTGCATGTGAGGCACAATACAGTGCAAGCTTGTAAAAAAAAAAGTGTCACAGCTTCAATAGGAGAGTTTAAGGATGTGCCACAAACACTAGTCATGAAGCAGTAAGGGAAACTATGAAGGGTATGTATTACATATCTAGCACTGTACCATAGTATACAAACATTTACTACTTTAAATATTACTGACTTAAATTTGTTTAAATTATGACAAAAAATACTTTGAAGTAAACTGTGTTTGCTTACATGTTTTGTAGTTACCAAAATAATTTGAAGCAGAGATGGCTAGAGCTCAAATCTACCAACCTGATAATGACATTATTAGGGTTGAGCAATGCATTATATCATGAAGGCTCATTGACGACTTAATAAGAATAAATGTGAGGCAAACTATTACACACTTACTCTCAAAGAGAGACATCACCTATCTTTGTCATTTATTTATTTATTTATTTTTGAAGTCTGCAATGCCCTACTGGCTTCATGCTTTGTTTCCTCAGAATACAAACATGGTAAATGGAAAAGCAGTAACCCTTTCATCACAGAAAGAAAGAAAGAAAGAAAGAAAGAAAGAAAGAAAGAAAGAAAGAAAGAAAGAAAGAAAAAGAAAGAAAGAAAGAAAGAAAGAAAGAAAGAAAGAAATACACTAATATTTTGTCTGTCCTTTTGTTTAATGGGACAGTGGATGCTCAGCCTATCAACATTTCTACTTCAAAGCATGTTGGCGAAAAAGGATGATGGAGACAATAAGACATCTCTTTTATGTTCCTTACACCTGTGACTGGATCTGTATTATGATCTGCTGATGAATTGACATGGATGTGTTAGTTGAATATAATATAATATAATATAATATAATATAATATAATATAATATAATATAATATAATATAATATAATATAATATAATATAAATGTCAATCAATAGGTTGATTGGCATCTCTAAATTGTCCGTAGTGTGTGATTGCGTGAGTGAATGAGAGTGTGTGTGTGCCCTGCGATGGGTTGGCACTCTGTCCAGGGTGTATCCTGCCTTGATGCCCAATGACGCCTGAGATAGGCACAGGCTCCCCGTGACCCGAGAATAGTTCGGATAAGCCGTAGACAATGAATGAATGAATAATGTCAATTGAATACATTAATACGCTTGTATCGCAATTTAGCACGTCAAAGATATTTAATGTGCAAGATACAACTGGACGCAAGTGAATTCAAAATAATGAACACAAATGCACCTAGGGGAGATCTAGGATTAATAAAAATTAGTCCTAATTTAGGTTGCTTAAGGGGATTGAATACTTTTCAGTTAATCTGTTTTTTATGTTTTATTTGGAAAATAAATATGAGGACATCTAATTGCCCACAGTATGGACAAATATGACCACAACCTTTTCTAAACCCAGTAATATGGAGCAGGTGGATTCTTAGTTACTATAACTGCCCCCACTATCCAAGGCTGCCTCCAAGGCTTACCACTAGATTTTGGAATGTAGCTGTGGGGATGAACCACTCAGTCACATTACAGAGGTCAGGCACTGATGTTGGGCAAGGAGGCCTGGAGTGTAATCAGTTTTCCAGTTCATCACAAGGGTGTTCAGTGAGGTTGAGGTCAGGATTCTGTGCAGGACACTCAAATTCTTTCAGATGAACTCTCGCATATCATGTCTTTCTGGACCTCACTTTCTGCAAAGGATGTTGTCCTCAATACATATCTTATTGTTCTTATGCAATATGATGCATATATTGCATGAGGTGCAATCAAGAGAAAGCAAAAATATGCTCAGTGTGGCAACATTAAAATATACTCTTCATCTCAAAAGTTTAGTTCTTGAAATAGTCAGGGTCATTCTGGTTTTATATAATGTTTAAAAATGTTTCTGTGACATTTCCAAAACCTTTTGGTTATAGGAATATTAATGTAATTATACATCTTAATGTAATTATACAATTATACACCTGTTATACATTCCCCCTTACCTGGTTATGAGATGGTTCCAGAGATGCACTATAGGAAGCACACGTGTGATGCTCTAGGCAATGTTCTGCTGGGAAACCTTGGGCCCATTAATGTTACTTTGACACATACCATCTAACTAATTGTTGCAGAGCAAGTACACCCCTTTTATGTCAAAAATATTTTCCTTAATAGCAATGTTCTCATTCAGCAGGATAATGCAGCTAAAAATGGTTCAAGAAACATGACAAAGAGTTCAAGGTGTTGATTTGGCCACCAAAATCCCCAAATCTCAATCATCTCTGGGATGTGATGGACAAAAACCTGTGACCCATGGAGGCCCTGCCTCACAATTTATAGAACTGCTGCTAATGTCTTGGTGCCAGATACCACAGAACACCTTCAGAGGTTTTGTTTAGTCCATGCCTTGAGTGGTTGTTTTGGCAGCACATGGGGCACACAGTATTATGCAGGTGGTTAATGTTAGGGCTGATTAGTGTGTGTAAACTGTAAACATGAAGGCTGTGTAGTCATTATGATGTCAATCATTATTATTGCTTAAGATTTCATAATGTTCATTTATATAACTATATTACAGTACTAATAATATTAGTATGTTACACCTTAACCTTTGTATAGCGTGTAAAATACATAACGTGAATGATATTGTTTTCTGTTAGGGTACATAATACTGACAGTTGTTCATCACAGATCTCACTTTGTCTTTTTTAAACACTATTAAAAGTTCACTAATAGCCTCACTATTATTCAGCTTATCAGGTTTGACCCTGAGGCTAGTTTAAGATGAGAATATTGCTTGGGAGTGTGTAGAGTAGTGTTTTAGAGAACAGCACGGTTGAACAAATGTGCACTTAAATCCTATATAAAGTTTATTTTAAGTAATTAAGGCAGGAGGACACAATCCCACTTAGTCATTCATTATAGATGACAATATGCAAAGCACAGTTATATCTCTGACTAACGGTGCAGTATATGCATACATTATATTTGTGAAATGAGAGGTTCTTATCCCATTCTACTTATGCTTGTTATATAACCAGGCTATATTTCAAAAATTCAAAGTTAACTACTTTCTTGAGCAGGTGAATGTAACATGATTTTTTGTGCAGATAAAAGGCAGATTAGAAGAGTAACGGGAGTACCAGCTACCTACACAACTTATTTGTGTTATTCCCAGAATAATTAGATTTATATTATTAGATTTGTGTAGTGGCGACAAGAAACTTGATTTATGTGGGTTTAGATGCTCTTGTGAGGTTACCACAAATCAGGACTAAATATGGTCCCTAATATAAACTCTTTTGTCATTTGTTTCTTATTGATTGTGCCCTGCAGGTGGTGGAAGCTACAAGAACTAGGGAAGTTGTTTTTACTTTTGAACGTGTATACACAATCTTTGCCTTCTGCAATCACCAATAACATCTGTATCACCTCTAACTATTTAATAGTGTTACTTCTTAATCTACTCCATGCAATCTCATCACTGTGCTAAGACAAGTTTCTAATCACGTAGGTTTGGTTGAAGCTGTCTTTGGTCTTGATTCTTGACATTGTGCTATCCACTTGGGAGCACCAAATTAATGGGCTGCGCTGTGAAGCGTACGTGTGAGCATCACTGTTAAAGCTGACAGAGCCTTCGCCAGGCGTTCTCTGATACATCCACATTCCAAATTGATTCCCTCACTTTGTTTTCAGCTGGCTGACAGCTCATCTCTGAGCTAATGTGCTACATGGAGCCATGGAGAGAAATCTAGGCAGCAGGGGGCCAGCAGCTCAATAGGCGAGACACACTGGCTGGCCTACAAGAAAGTTTATGACTTAATGACTCTATAATGAAATAAGGCACCAAAAAAACATGAGAATTAACAGTTAATGGATTTTTTATTCCATTATCTTTCATTTCATTTTGTTCGGTCTTGCACTGAGAAAAATGTTACCAGTGGAACTCAAAATTCATAGCCATGAATATTAAAGGAAATATAGTTTACTAATGGTCAAGTGGTTTAGTTTAGAGGATTTCATGATGCAATCATTTAAACAAGTTCTTGTGGGCTAAACCCTTGTCATTGGCTTCTACAAGAGAATTAAACAAAACTCTGCCTTTATTAGCCTACAGAGGAAAATCCAATCAGCACAAAGCTCATAGAGCTGTTTCTGTAGTCATCTAGGGCTCCTCTGTCCTAGGCCCTACTTTTAATTAGATTACATCTCAAACCCAGTCACTCTACTTAATGAAATGCCAAGAGAACATTATTGCAAGTATTAAACCAATCAATGGTGTTGTGTTTGTTATAGTGCACTATTTCAGACAGGCCTTTCGCTTGACACCAAAATCAACAGACTATCAGAAAAAGATTAGAAAGGCTGTTAAGCCATGTAAATATGCAACTTAACACTCTCTGATAATCAATATGTTTACAATTATTTCCCAATTGCCAAGTACCTTACACCCATCAGGCTTTCATGCAGAAACAAACAAACAAAAAAAAAGCATTATCATCTTTATGGGAAACAACTTTGTGAAGTCTTACGCAGTTTAGATCGGTAACAGCGAATCCCCTAACAAATCAGTCTATGGAGAACACTACTAATTGTTTTCAGTATGTACTGGGTGAATGTCCAAGAAACAACCAATGAGCCATGTTAAGTGTAGGTCTATGCATCCCTGTGGCACTTTCTGCATTTGCTGCCGGAAAACATCAGGCTGTTTTACTAACATGGGTACTCACTCTTGTTTCTCATTTGGTAATGAATGCCTCATGAATTCTTAATAGAAACCTCTCTCCATAAATCTCCACACCTCTGGGAATTGAAAGCTGTGTCTGACATCTACATCTACATCTGAATGAGGATTATTCCAGGGTGTAAATAGTGGCCTCACTAATAGAGGTAGAGCATGCTTACCTTGGGTGGTTTGATTTCCCATGACAATCCACCTCTATGTTCCTAACAGTCACTTTTAATCTATGTCCTAAAACATTCATTACACTGCCTCATTATTGTCCTGAGTGACTGGTGCACTTAGTAATCAGTACCTGAAAGAGTGCAAAGCCACTTCTGCACTTGTCAGGTCAAACCCAGCAAAATGTCCAGTCTTAATAACACATACAGGTTTCATTTAAGCCAAGTACAAGATAGACAAGATACAAAAATCCTCACAGACAACTACAAGAGATAACAACACCAGAGAACCACAACAATATTATAATATACAATAAAGGTCGCTACATCACTGATACACAATGCATGTAACACATTACAAGTTACATTAAACCTTTCTTAAATGCAGGTCCTCTGACTGAGAACTGCAGTGAATATTTGCTGGGTGGATTGTTGGTTTTTATGCACCACTGGGAAAAGGGTTTTGGATATATTCAATTTGTTGCTGCATCCGTCAGCCGTTGCACAAAAGAAAGAATTCATCAGTTTGGTCAGAAATACAATAGGCTTGGACTTGAATTTGTGGAGATGTGTTTGTATAACATAGTCAATATCTTTGTACTTTGGTGACCTGTCTATGCTTGATCAACACCAGAAGGCTTAACCATGTTAATGATTAGGAAAATAGCCAACAGGAAGCCCCCAATTAATGCTGCTTGTCTATTGTTTTTGCAATTGCCAACCCAAAAAAGTCCAGATATATGAAATATTTCAAATGCACTATTTCCAAATAGATTCCTAGCAGGTTGATAGTGATCTGGGCAAGTGAATTTTTTCTAGGCCTGTTCTAGAGAGAAATACAGGGGACATTGGTGGCTCAGTGGTAGGTTTCTCGCCTATCCTGCAGAAGGCCTGGGTTCGATTCCCAGCCACTGGATGCAGTGCCGGTCCCAAGCCCGGAAAAATGGGAGGGTTGCGCCAGGAAGGGCATCCGGCATAAAACATTTGGCAAGTTGTTGTGCGGACCAGTTGGTCCGCTGTGGCGACCCTGAACAGGGAGCAGCCGAAAGCAACTTCTTGTTCTAGAGAGAAATACATTGCTTTTCAAAGGTTTAGGAACACGGTTTATCTGCACATTTATGCAGTTATCTAATCAGTCTAATCATGTGGCAGCAGTGTAATGAAAACAGTCATGCAGATAGAGGTCCAGAACTTTAGTTAATGTTCACATCAAACAGAATGAAGAAAACTATGTGACTTTGATTGTGGCATTGTTGTTGATATCAGATATCTGGTCTCATAAATTGCTAATATACTTGGATTTTCTCACACAACAGTCTCTAAAGTGTTGAGAATGGTTCAAAAAACAAAAAACACCGAGTGAGTGACAGCTCAATGGGTGGAACCGTCTTGTTAATGGAAGAGGTTAGAGCTGTCAGGTAGGATGTAGTAACTCAATCACTCTTTATACCTGTGCTGAGCAGAAAGGCAGCTCAGCATGCAAAAAACATCAACCAACTACAACAGCAGAAGACTACATCAGGTTCCACTCCTGTCACCCAAGAACAACAATCAAAAAGCTAGGCCAAAAAAGGCTAGCATGAGCACAGATTCACCCAAGCTGGGAAAAAAAACAGGCAATTTTTTTCTACTTTTCAACTGTCCAGTTTAGACAGTTAGTTGGGCAAAAAATTTAGTTTCAAAGAGGTGTAATGGTGCAGATATCAATACTATACAAGAACTATTAAAAAACATCTGCCTTCCCTGTATTAACAAGGGCAGAAAATTACTAGCACTGAACATGGGAAGGAGTAGAGTGTAATAGAGGCAGTTGTCAGCACTGGACACACCTTGGTGCGTTCAACTGCAAGCAGGCATAGTGAAATATGAGGTGTCTAAGAGTTTAATGAGGACAAACTAGCCACCCTGAAAAGACCAAGAAAATCTAGAGATCATAAAACCAAGCCATGTCTCTTTCTAACGCGTGCTCTAATTGGCCAGGCATACAACCTTAGTTGTAATGACAGAATCTCACCGCCAGCGTTACTGGAGCAGGAAGTGTAAAAGCATTGCACAATGAGATCCATTCTGCTGCTACCTGTTCTATCTTATTATACTCACTGAAATCATGTCAAATGTACATCCATGTTCCTGTTGCTTTGTAAGGGTGTAATAATAAGGAAAAATCAGTTCATCAGGAAATCATCAGATGATTACTATACAACTTGGTATATCATACAAGCTATTCTACGTACCTTTAACAAATAAACAAACACAAAAAATACATTGGCCAACTCTGTTACATGGCCACAATACAGAGCAGTTTGTAGAAGGTTATCCCTGAGGAAAGAAATATTCTAAGGAACTGTTTACTTCCCCTAAATGTTCAAGTTGTGCGTGAAATCAGTGTGATTTTATTCATTATCATAATGCTGTATTTCTGCCCCTCAGAAACAATAATTGCAATAATATGCAATAGTTTCACTTTGATAAAAAATATTAGCCATTAAATTGATCTCTTTTTAATTATGTCTATTATTCAGGGATGAAACAGGAACATAAATAAGCCAGGAATAGACTCTGAATCCACCACAACTCTGACTAGGATAAAGCAGTTGACTGAAGAATGAATTTTTTTGTATCAGTGGTTTGTATAAAAATTCAAATGCATCACTTAACACCAGTGTGTTACGGCCGGTAGTGTCCGGCGAGATGGATCAGACTCAACGCGAGGGTAGACAACGACAGGGGTTTATTAACAAAAGAACACATAACATAGAGCAAACGCACGACACTACTCACGCCACTTCAAACAAGGACTAGCAAACAGAAAGAACACAGACACCACTTTAAATAGGGTAAGTAATCACAGGGAACATAGGGATCAGGTGAACAGAGGCAGGAACGCATTAGGATAAGGCGGGGCTAGAACGAACACATGGCAGACATAAACAAAAACAAACATGACAGGACAACTCCTGCAAAAAGCCCCCTAGTGGTCCTACAAGGGAACTTGCCCACCGTAACAGTACCCCCCCCACGGCGCGGCTCCCGACGCGCCAACCTCTCCCCATAGTCCCAAAAGAGTCTTCGGTCCAGCAAAACCCAGAGAGGAGTGAGGAAAACGGAGAGGCAACACAGGGGGGAGCGAGGGACCAGGCGAGGCAAGTGGGGGGAGTGAGGAGCAAGGCGAGGCAGGTGAAGGGAGCGAGGACCACGGCGAGGTAAGTGGGGGGAGCGAGGAGCAAGGCGAGGCAAGTGGGGGGAGCGAGGGGCATGGCGGTAAGGCCAGAGGGTCCCAAATGACGTCCACAGCCGAGCAGAAGCACCGAGCGATGTCCACCGCCGAGCAGGAGGGCCGAGCGACATCCACCGCCAAGCAGCAGAGCCGAGCAACGTCCCCGACGCGTAGTAGGGCCGAGCGACGACCTCAGCCCAGCTGGGCCGAAAACCCCCGAAGGGAGGGAGGGAGGGACCCAGGTGCTAAGGAGGAGGGAAAGGGAGAAAAAAGGTTCCAGGCCGGAAATCTCCTCCGCTGACGAAGAAATGGGGGCGGCGTCCTCCACGGAGAAACAGAGGTGGAGCCACGCCCCCCCAGGAGAACAGACGCGGAGCGAGTGCCGGAGGGAGAAAAAAAAATAAAAAATTCCAGGCGGGAAGTCTCCTCCGCTGACGATAAAATGGGGGTGGCGTCCTCCACGGAGAACCAGAAGTGGAGCCACGCCCCCCCAGGAGAACAGATGTGGAGCGAGTGCCAGAGAAAAAAAAAAAAAATTCAGGCCGGAAGTCTCCTCCGCTGACGATAAAATGGGGGCGGCATCCTCCACGGAGAACCAGAAGTGGAGCCACGCCCCCCCAGGAGAACAGACGCTGAGCGAGTGCCGGAGGAAAAAAAAAAACAAAAATTTCAGGCCGGAAATCTGTTCCACTGACAAAAAATGGGGGCGGCGTCCTCCACGGAGAAACAGGAGTGGAGCCACGCCCCCCACGGAAACAGACGCGGCGCGGGTGTCGGAGAAAAAGAGGAAAAAAAGGAAAAAAATTGTGCTGGAAACCGCCGAAGCAGGAAAAAAAAATCCTCGCGAAACTACCCCACATTGAGTCTGTACGGTTTCAGCTAGTCCTTCTGTTACGGCCGGTAGTGTCCGGCGAGATGGATCAGACTCAACGCGAGGGTAGACAACGACGGGGGTTTATTAACAAAAGAACACATAACATAGAACAAATGCATGACACTACTCACGCCACTTCAAACGAGGACTAGCAAACAGAAAGAACACAGACACCACTTTAAATAGGGTAAGTAATCATAGGGAACATAGGGATCAGGTGAACAGAGGCAGGAACACATTAGGATAAGGCGGGGCTAGAACGAACACATGGCAGACATAAACAAAAACAAACATGACAGGACAACCCCTGCAGAAAGCCCCCTAGTGGTCCTACAAGGGAACTTGCCCACCGTAACACAGTGCTCCACTTTCAGGATCACAAGCACTAGCGGAAATTCAGAAGCATTTGAGCACCAACATATAGTGTGCATCTGATGCATGTGAATTAGAGGTGAAGTGTGATACACAGCTAACTAGCCTAGCTAACTACTAGCCACTCTTCATTATAACAATTAGTACATATTCTGAGAGAGAGAGAAAAAAGCATGGGACTCCAGCAATACAAATTAGTTCTAAATAAAGGCTGATTTAAAAGAATGTTTAAACATTGACCTTGTTTAACTAACATTGTTAGGCTTTTATGCCAGAGAATATCGCCTTTCTCAATGTTGATGTAATTTGGAATTGAAAATGTAATATATTTTGAACACTTTACAGCATCTGCCAACAAATCTGAGAGGTAGTGTTTTATTAGTAGCCTGCTACATGGTGTGTGTGTAAAGATTGCTCAAGGGCCTTAAGAGACCCCTAGTCACTTTTCACATTGGTAGCTAGGATTTCTAGATAGTCAGGTAGCTACTTGCTTTGAATTACTTCAGATAACACTATAGCATATTTATTGGTCAGCATCAGATTGGATCCAGAGCTTTTCCTGAAAACACTGTTCCCTTTGAAGCTGCATACTTCTGACACTTCTGATGATGGTCCTGTGTAAAAGAATATAATTATTACAGAACACCACTACCTCAAATAAAAAAACCTTGTACAAAAAGTTATTCAACTAAAGTGACTAGTTGAAGCAGTTTGAACCAGCCACAGGTACACTCATAACAGCAGTGAATTTTTCTCCTTTTTTTCTCCACATTTAACACTCACCTGTTATATCTTGTTAGCATAGTGACGTTGCTAAGAGATGTCTTTCCAGGAAGGTGCAGAGCAGCAGCAATCTGTGTAGTTTTTGGAATATGCTCAAATTGCAGAAAGCTCCTGAAGTGGTGAAAGGCTTGTTTTAAACATAAACAATACATTTTCTCTACTGCTTATCCTACACAGGACAACCTGGAGAGTCTATCCCAGAGGACATGGTGCACAAGGTGGGACACACCATGGATGGCTTGCCAACCCACACAATGCACACACTAAAGACAATTTAATATGCCAATCAGCCTACAACACATGACTTTGGACTGGGGGAGGAAACCAAAATACCAGAGGAAACCCCTGAAGCCCGGAGAGAAACTGCAAACTCAGTATTAAATATTGATATTCAGTATGTCCTAGAAATGGCATTGATCAGAAGCAATGGATAATGCTGCAATGAATTCTCAAAGATTTTCAAGCTTCTGATTGCTCACTGTTACATATTGGCAGGTGATATTTGTCTGTCCAAATGTAATATAACTGCAAGCCACACCATTTAAACCAAATGCACATTCCATATTGATCTAGTCTCAAGTGAAGTGTATACATATAAAATGGGCTACAGGGATAATGAAGCAATAAAACTAATCTTCCAGATGATTGAAGGTTTTCTGGGTTTAAGTATAACATGGTAGGATGTAAATAGGAAGAGATTTACGTTAAACCTTACACTAAGGCAATGCTCAGGCTTTCTTTGGTATCCTGAGCAAAATATGTTGTAAAATGTGTAAAATACCCACACTGCAACAATCAAACTTTAATCTGGAGAATAACTGGGCACCTGATATCATTTATGATGCAAACAGCATTACAGGAGCTAATGACTATTCAAAAACACAGTAAAGTGATCTTTTTAGTGAGCATTTACAAAATATTCAATATTTCTAGTATTGTCTTTTCTGTCTGAGCAAAACCTCTCATACTTTCTTTCTCTCATAGTTCTCCTCTGATGTGAGTGCTGCCGAAAGTAAAAGAGAATGAAAAACTAAACATACACACAGAAAATATAACTATGTAAAGCATAATGTTAATTACAGTTACTTTTAGATGTATCTATTTGCAAAATTATTGGCAACCCTTCATGAACATGTGCAAAACTAAAATAAGTTATTACTCACAGTGATTTCAAATTTTTAAACAGCAAATGCAACTACATACAGTACATTTCCTTCATACTATCCTAGAAAGAATCAATATTCAAAACAATTTCGTAAAAAAAAAAAAAAACCCTCCTTGAACCGCCAGCTTATTGTGGTGGAGGGGTTTGAGTAATGAATCTAGGAGCCATGTTGTCAGGGACCTAGTGCTCCTGGTAGGGTCTCCCAAGGCAAATGGGTTCTAGGTGATGGGTCAGACTAAGAGCGGTTCAAAACCTTTATGGAAATACAATCAAGGACCGTTACATCGCCCAGACTGGCGTCACCGGAGCCCCACCCTGGAGCCAGGCCTGGGGTTGGGGCACGCAGGTGAGCGCCTGGTGGCCGAGTCTTTGCCTGTGGGACTCGGTCAGGCACAGCCCGAAGGAAAGACATAGGCCCACCTTCCCGTAGGCCCACCACCCGCAGGAAGGAGCATAAGGGTCCGGTGCAGTGTGTTTTGGGTAGCAGTCATGGGCGGGGACCCCGACGACCCAAACCCTGGACGAAGAATCTGGCTTTTGGGACATGGAATGTCACCTCACTGGGGGGTAAGGAGCCTGAGTTGGTGAGGGAGGTTGAGCGGTACCAGCTAGAGATAGTCGGGCTTGCCTCCACGCACAGCCTGGGCTCTGGAACCCAACTCCTTGAGAGAGGTTGGACCCTCTTCTTCTCTGGAGTGCTCCATGGTGAGAGGTGTCAGGCTGGGGTGGGCTTGCTTATAGCCCCCCAGCTCAGCCGCCATGTGCTGGAGTTTTCCCCGGTAAACGAGAGGGTTGTTTCCCTGCGCCTTCGGGCCGGGGATAGGTGTCTCACTATTGTTTCGGCTTATGGGCCGAATGGCAGTGTGGAGTACCCAACCTTCTTGGAGACCCTGCGAGGGGTGCTGGAAAGTGCTCAGACTGGGGACTCCATAGTTTTGCTGGGGGACTTCAACGCCCATGTGGGCAACGACAGTGATACCTGGAGGGGCGTGATTGGGAGGAACAGCCCCCCTGATCTGAACTCATGTGGTTTCCTGTTGCTGGACTTCTGTGCTAGTCACGGCCTGTCCATAATGAACACCATGTTCAAGCATAAGGGTGCCCATCAGTACACGTGGTACCAGGACACGTCGTGTCATCTGACCTTCGGCCGCATGTCTTGGACACTCGGGTGAAGAGAGGGGCGGAGCTGTCAACCGATCACCACCTGGTGGTGAGTTGGATCCGCTTACAGAGGAGGATGCCGGACAGACTTGGCAGACCCAAACATATTGTGAGGGTCTGTTGGGAACGTCTTGCTGATCTCTCTGTCAGGGGGGTCTTCAACTCCCACCTCTGGGAGAGTTTCAACCAGATCCCAAGGGAGGTTGGGGACATTGAGTCTGAGTGGACCATGTTCTCCTCCTCCATTGTTGATGCTGCCATCCGGAGTTGTGGCCATAAGGTCTCTGGTGCTGGTCGCAGCTGCAATCCCCAAACACAGTGGTGGACACTGGAAGTAAGGGATGCCGTCAAGCTGAAGAAGGTGTCCTATCGAGCCTGGTTGGCTCGGGGGACTCTGGAGGCAGCTGAGGCATACTGGCAGGCCAAGCGAACTGCAGCCCGGGTGGTCTCGGAAGCAAAAACTCAGGTCTGGGAGGAGTTCGGTGAGGCCATGGAGAAGGACTATTGGACGGCCCCTGGGAAATTCTGGCAGACCATTCGGCACCTCAGAAGGGGTAAGCAGCTCTCTGCCAACACTGTTTACAGTGGAGGTGGAGAGTTGCTGGCCTCGACTGGGGATATTGTCGGACGGTGGAAGGAATACTTCGAGGATCTCCTCAATCCCACTGACACGCCCTCCATAGAGGAACCAGAGGCCGAGGACTCAGAGGTAGATTCATTCATCACCCAAGATGAGGTCACTGAGGTAGTTCAGCAGCTCCTTGGTGGCAACGCACCGGGGGTGGATGAGATCCACCCTGAGTACCTTAAGTCTCTGGATGTTGTGGGGCTATCTTGGCTGACACGTCTCTGCAACCTCTGGACTGGGTGACCGGGGTGGTGGTCCCTCTTTTTAAGAACGGGGACCGGAGGGTATGTTCCAACTATAGGGGGATCACACTCCTCAGCCTCCCAGGGAAAGTCTATTTCAGAGTACTGGAGAGGAGAGTCCGACCGTTAGTCGAACCTCGGATACAGGAAGAGCAATGCGGCTTTCGTCCTGGTTGTGGAACACTGGACCAGCTCTATACCCTCCACAGGGTGCTCGAGGGTTCGTGGGAGTTTGCCCAACCAGGCCACGTGTTTTGTGGACTTGGAGAAGGCATTCGACCGTGTCCCTCGTGGCATTCTGTGTGAGGTGCTCTGGGAGTATGGGGTCCGTGGCCCTTTGTTAAGGGCTGTTCGGTCTCTATATAACCGGAGCAGGAGCTTGGTTCACATTGCCAGCTGTAAGTCAGATCTGTTCCCAGTGAATGTTGGTCTCCGACAGAGCTGTCCTTTGTCACCGGTTCTGTTCATTGTTTTTATGGACAGAATTTCTAGGCACAGCCAGGGGCTGGAGGGAGCCCGGTTTGGGGACCACAGGATTTCATTGCTGATTTTTGCAGATGATGTTGTCCTGTTGGCTCCTACAGGCCTGGACTTACAGCATGCACTGGGGTGTTTTGCAGTGTTTTGAGTGTGAAGTGGCTGGGATGAGGGTCAGCACCTCCAAATCTGAGGCCATGGTTCTCGACCGGAAAAAGGTAGCTTGCAACCTCCAGGTTGGAGGGGAGCTCCTTCCTCAAGTGGAGGAGTTTAAGTATCTCAGAGTCTTGTTTACGAGTGAGGGAAGGATGGATCGTGAGATTGACAGATGGATCAGTGCAGCGGCAGCAGTAATGTACTGGTCTGTTGTGGTGAAGAAGGAGCTGAGCCGGAAGGCGAAGCTCTCGATTTACCAGTCAATCTACGTTCCTACTCTCACCTATGGTCATGAGCTCTGGGTCAAGACCAAAAGGGTAAGATCCCGGATACAAGCGGCCGAAATGAGCTTCCTCCATAGGGTGGCGGGGTGCTCCCTTAGAGATAGGGTAAGGAGCTCTGCCACCCAGGAGGAGATTAGAGTAGAGCCGCTGCTCCTCCACATTGAAAGGGGACAGTTGAGGTGGCTCAGGCATCTGTTTTGGATGCCTCCGGGACGTCTCCCTGGGGAGGTGTTCCGGGCATGCCCCACCGGGAAGAGGCCCCGGGAAAGACCCAGGACACGCTGGAGACACTCTTGGCTGGCCTGGGAACGCCTCGGGGTCCATCCAGAAGAGCTGGAGGAAGTGTCTGGGGAGAGGGAGGTCTGGGCATCCCTGCTTAGACTGCTGCCCCCGCGACCCGGCTCCGGATAAGCGGAAGACAATGAATGAATGAATGAATGAATGAAAAAAACCCTAATAACATATGTGGCAAATTCATACCTGTAAAATAAATATAAAACAAAAGTTATTGCCGTTCTTGAAAAATTGTTTTACTTTTAAATTGCTCTCAGTCTTTCCAAACTCCAAAGATTTGACGAAGAAGGAAAAAATATATAATAAAGAAGGTGAGTTTGAAAAAAAAGGAAAAATAAAAAAAATGCACACATTAGCAAGAGCACACATTGAATAACTCACTGTTATTATTTCACAACTATTAGAGCAGAGTTGAACCTAAGTTTAACCTTATTACACATAGACACAGGAACACTCTCTGAAAGATGACTTTTTAAGTCAAGTGATTATCCATAATGATGCCTCTTGTCTAAATAGAAAGTTTAAGCCAGCTGTTTGTTTGTTTTTTTTACTTTGAGTAAACACTTAACAACAGTTGATTACAGGCAGAATCTACAGTTAAGGCTAAAGAGATATAAAGTTAAGCCTCAGCCACATCTTTTCTTATGGCTGTCGCTGGAGCAGCTGATGATCATAGATTTTGGTTGGGCAGGACACATTTTAGTCATGCAACAGACTACTATCTAGTGAATTTATAGAGTAAGCCCATAACAGGCAATATACACTTATGCATCACACAGTCTGGGTCTGGTTTTAGACTTTTATACGTATACATTTGTTCAGCCATGTCTGATACAGCTGGTGTGTTTGCCAGGTTTCAGCAATTTTCTAGCAAACTACACCACAAAAGGCACATGAATCTTGCCCAAAAATATTTCCACCATGATGCACACACATTTCTACACATTTATTTGATTTAATTCTGATTATTTTCTTTAAAACAAGATCCTGTTGGCAGCAGAGTACTTTTAAACTTTAAAATTTACCATAAAACACAAACCTATTTATTGAATTTATTCAAATCAAACAAAATTTCATGTGACAACTATAAAGCTTTATATAGTTATATAACATATATATGTAAATGTGTTCAGTTTCATGAAATCAAACACTGAAACTGTACACTTTTACACTGCAAATGTCTTATTTTTTCCTATTATGAGTGTCTATCAGAATTGCTGTAAAAATCCGTAAATGCACAGAGACAACAGGACAGGCTTGTCAGTCTCATGCAAATGCAGCAGATACATTTATCTAACAATGTCGAAGGGAGCTCATGGCAAACAGAACGAGTGCATTCTGTTATTGTGAAGAGCTGTATGTCTTTTGCTGGCTTTAGTGTTGTGTGCTGTGCATTAACATCAGCTCCTAGTCAGTGCAGTCTAATAATAAGAACCATAAGAACAGTAAATTTCATTTGTAAGAAAGCTCATTTCTGTTCAAGAAGACTCAAAAAAAGTGGTAGAAATAATAATAATGACAATGGTGAAATATATATATTGGATCATATCATGTGTATGCTACTTAAAAAGTCCAGCACTCCCAGTGTAAACAGCCTTCCCATATCTGTTAATAGAAACTAATGATACTCAGATGAAGAGCTAGCAGCACTGCTGAGGTTCCACTGATGCGCTACACATACAAAGAGCTACTCTTTTTATTGCAGAAAACTGCATATTGTCGTCATTTGAAAATAGAACAATGAGCAGATGATAGCACAAATGAAATCTCAGCCAATATACAGTACATTGGATACTTAAATAGAATGGAATTCATTGGGTTTAACAGCGATCATTGCCCACTAAAATGACTGTGTTGCTTTAACTATCATCACTACAACTGTTCGGGTTTTCTCTGCTAGAAAAATTAGTTCTTTGGCTTCAGGTTTTCTTCTTGAAAAATTTTGCTGTCTTGCCACTGACTGCACTTTGCCTGCTTTTGACCTGTGCCTCTGGATTATGGTTTAGACGCTATTGTGTTCATTTGCATGGCCCAGTTTCTGTGACTGGATTTTTGCATTCACTGCTTTGGTGTTTTTCCTGCCTTTTTTGCATGCACCTACCCTAACACCAAGGACAATTCTTTTGTCTTTGCTACACACTAAAATCATCTAGAAGATATTTCAACTTGAATTTCATGATATTTACATATAGATCTGTTAAAGAACTTAGAACTCTCACATTTTTCAAGAGGAATTTCTTGTATTGGCTATTGGCCTCAAAATGGCTTGTTTCTCTTCCATAGACAGCTCTCTAGACTTCCAAGTTTGTTTATCCTTTTGAATAACAAATACAGACAAAATGTAGGGCTCAAACCAAAAGTAGACATTGTTTAAACAATCAAGAAATCACGCCAGTCACATGCTCCAATCTTTTTTAATCACTTGAGAGATGGTGCCATGTTCAATATTGTTTATCACATCTTGGTGTAAATATCAGGAGGTGAAAACTAAAATTCTGATCTGTGATCTATTATTCATTTTTGGTCCCAAAGCCAAAATTATTCAGTGTATAGCAGAAACTAAAGAACTGACTTTGCTGTTCCAGTCCTGTGAAATTATATTGACATTATGCTATATTAATGCAAAATACATTTTTCTGAGATTGTGGATATTGTCATGTATCATTTTATTTTCATCTAGAAACAACTGTAATTGAAAAATGTATTTCTGTCTTGTAAATAACTGTATAAACTTAATCTAGCCATGGGGGTCACAGTCCAGTGACTTCTGTGCCGGTCCCAAGCCCGGATAAATAGAGAGGGTTGCGTCAGGAAGGGCATCCAGCGTAAAACATTGCCAAATTTAACCATGCGAATCGTCAGTACGAATTTCATACCGGATCGGTCGAGGCCCGGGTTAACAACGACCGCCATCGGCGCCGTTGACCTACAGGGCGCCGGTGGAAATTGGGCTACTGTTGGTCGAAGAAGTAGAGGAGGGAGGAGAGTGCGCAGACAGAGAGAGAAGAGGAAAGGTAAGAGTGTAGGACTGAGAATAGGAACTCTGAATGTTGGTACTATGACAGGGAAAGGTAGAGAGCTGGCTGATGTGATGGAGAGAAGGAAGGTGGATATACTGTGTGTACAGGAGACCAGGTGGAAGGGTAGCAAGGCTCGTAGTATAGGAGCAGGATTCAAGCTGTTTTATTATGGTGTGGATAGTAAGAGAAATGGGGTAGGTGTGGTCCTGAAGGAGGAGTTTGTGAGGAATGTCCTGGAGGTGAAGAGAGTGTCAGACAGGGTGATGAGTCTGAAGTTAGAGATTGAAGGGGTGATGTTGAATGTTGTTAGTGGTTATGCCCCACAGGTAGGTTGTGAGTTGGAGGAGAAAGAGAGATTCTGGAGTGAATTAGATGAGGTGATGGAGAGTATTCCCACGAGTGAGAGAGTGGTGATAGGAGCGGATTTTAATGGACATGTTGGTGAGGGGAACACAGGTGATGAGGAGGTGATGGGCAAGTTTGGAGTTAAGGAAAGGAACCTTGAAGGACAGATGGTAGTGGACTTTGCTAAGAGGATGGACATGGGTGTGGTTAACACTTATTTTCAGAAGAGGGAGGAGCATAGAGTGACTTACAAGAGTGGAGGTAGGAGAACACAGGTAGACTACATCCTATGTAGAAGAGGCAATCTGAAAGAGATTAGTGACTGTAAAGTGGTAGTGGGAGAGAGTGTAGCCAGACAGCATAGGATGGTGGTGTGTAGGATGACTCTGATGGTCTGTAAGAAGAAGAGGTCAGAGATAGAGAAGAAAACCAAGTGGTGGAAGCTGAAAAAGGAGGAATGTTGTGAGGAATTTAGAAAGAAGTTGAGCCAGGCTCTGGGTGGTCAGGTAGTGCTGCCAGATGACTGGGAAACTACAGCAGAAGTGATCAGGGAGACAGGGAGAAAGGTGCTGGGTGTGTCATCTGGAAGGAGGAAAGAAGATAAGGAGACTTGGTGGTGGAATGAGGAAGTTCAGGATAGTATCCAGAGGAAGAGGTTAGCCAAGAAGAAGTGGGACATGGACAGGACTGAAGAGAATAGACAGGAATACAAGGAGTTACAGCGCAGAGTGAAGAGGGAGGTGTCTAAGGCCAAGCAGAAGGCATATGACGAGTTGTACACTAGGTTAGACACTAGAGAAGGAGAGAAGGACTTGTACAGGTTAGCTAGGCAGAGGGATCGAGATGGGAAGGATGTGCAGCAAGTTAGAGTTATTAAGGATAGAGATGGAAGGGTGCTCACAAGTGAGGAGAGTGTACAGAGGAGATGGAAGGAATACTTTGAGGAGCTGATGAATGAGGAAAATGAGAGGGAAAAAAGAGTAGAAGGGGTGAACTCTGTGGAACAGAAAGTAGATAAGATTAGAAAGGATGAAGTCAGGAAGGCTTTGAAGAGGATGAAAAGTGGGAAGGCAGTTGGTCCTGATGACATCCCGGTGGAGGTCTGGAAGTGTTTGGGAGAGGCAGCAGTGGAATTTTTAGCTAATTTGTTCAACAGGGTTTTAGAGAGTGAGAGGATGCCTGAGGAATGGAGAAGAAGTGTGTTAGTGCCGATCTTTAAGAATAAGGGTGACGTGCAGAGTTGCAGTAACTATAGGGGGATAAAGTTGATGAGCCATACAATGAAGGTATGGGAAAGAGTAGTGGAAGCTAGGTTAAGGATTAACGAAAGGTTAACGAGGTTAACGAAAGGTTGTGGAAATTTGTGAGCAGCAGTATGGCTTCATGCCCAGAAAGAGCACAACAGATGCAATTTTTGCTCTGAGAATTTTGATGGAGAAGTATAGGGATGGTCAGAGGGAGTTGCACTGTGTGTTTGTAGACTTGGAGAAAGCGTATGACAGGGTGCCAAGAGAAGAGCTGTGGTACTGTATGAGGAAGTCAGGAGTAGCAGAGAAGTATGTCAGAGTGGTGCAGGACATGTATGAGAGGAGCAGAACAGTGGTGAGGTGTGCTGTAGGTCAGACAGAGGAGTTCAATGTGGAGGTGGGACTGCATCAGGGATCGGCTCTGAGCCCCTTCCTGTTTGCTATAGTGATGGACCAGTTGTCAGAGGAGGTCAGACAGGAGTCTCCTTGGACAATGATGTTTGCAGATGACATTGTGATCTGTAGTGAGAGCAGGGAGCAGGTGGAGGAAAACCTGGAGAGGTGGAGGTTTGCGCTGGAGAGAAGAGGGATGAAAGTCAGTCGTAGTAAGACTGAGTACATGTGTGTGAATGAAAGGGAGGGAAGTGGAACAGTAAGGTTACAGGGTGAAGAGGTGAAGAAGGTACAGGAGTTTAAGTACTTGGGGTCAACAGTCCAGAGTAATGGAGAGTGTGGGAAAGAGGTAAAGAAGCGAGTGCAGGCAGGTTGGAATGGGTGGAGAAAGGTGTCGGGAGTTCTGTGTGATCAGAAAATATCAGCGAGAATCAAGGGGAAGGTGTACAGGACAGTGGTGAGACCGGCCATGCTGTATGGTTTAGAGACAGTGTCACTGAGGAAGAGACAGGAGTCAGAGCTAGAGGTAGCAGAGCTGAAGATGTTGAGGTTCTCTTTGGAAGTGACAAGATTGGACAGGATTAGGAACGAGTACATCAGAGGGACAGCTCATGTTGGACGTTTGGGGGACAAAGTTAGGGAGGCCAGATTAAGATGGTTTGGACATGTTCAGAGGAGGGAGAATGAGTATATTGGTAGGAGAATGATGGACATGGAACTGCCAGGCAGGAGGCAAAGAGGAAGGCCAAAGAGGAGGTATATGGATGGAATTAATGAGGATATGAAGCTAGTGGGTGCAAGGGTTGAGGATGCAGAAGATAGGGATAGGTGGAGAGAGATGATTCGCTGTGGCGACCCCTGAAGGGAGAAGCCGAAAGAAGAAGAAGAAATAACTGTATAAACTTCTGTTCCGTTCCTGCTCAGTGTGGTTTAAGTCTGATTGTTCTGGCAATTCCATGATATGAAGCCTACCATCTTGTTCTTGTCTATGGATGAACCCCTGACCAGGTATAGAGCAGAGGGTTTTGCATGGTGCTGCACAATGCTGTACTAGCCCTGTCACCGACACTGGATCCAGCAAAAGGGCCCCACAGACCATCATGCTTCCTCCTCTATGTTTGGCAGTTGGTGTAACACAATGAGGAAGCATCATTATCACCTACTCTGTGGCGTACAAAAACCATGTACAATGAACCCAAAGATTTCACCCATTCACTGAGCTGGGCCAGACAAGCCTTTTTTCTTTGCAATGGCTCTCTTACTGCCATCCGACTTGTCAAACCTGCAACTTAAAATCTTCTCTTCACAGCTGAAGCTAAGACTTGCTTATTTGGGACTGGGGTAGTGGCAGTTCCACAGCTCTATGCACCAGTGGCATAAAAATTAACCTGCAGACTGTGAAATAAAATAATATGATCATGTAAATAATGAAAAGGAGAGGACCAAGTCCTGATCCCTGAGGAACACCTTCTTCACCTCCTTTAATGGTGTCACTTAACTGTATAAAAGTTTCTGTATCCCATATATGATTTTCATTATTAAGCTGAAAAATAACATCTAGATAAACAATAATTAATGAGTTTATTTAAAATTCATCTGCAAGCTCCACATGCTGAGTTGAGGCATTTTTGATGATATCATATTTGATTAGACAAAATTAATGTATCTTTTAGAAACCCATGTATCTTTGTATATCTATGGAACAGCCATAACATTAAAATCAGTCACAGGTGAAGTGAATAATTATGTTCTCATTACATTGGCTGCTGTGAAGGGGTGGGATATATTAAGTAGCTAGTGAACAGTCAGCTCTTGAAGTTGACATGTTGAAAGCAGAAAAAATGGGCAAGCATAAGGATCTTTGACAAGTGCCAAATTGTGATGACTAAATCGTGGGGAGATCTGTAGCACAAATTGCTGAAAAACTGCAGATGCAGTGTGATGCTCTGGGCAATATTCTGTTGGGAAATCCTGGGTCCTGATATTCACATGGATGTTACTGACCACCTACCTAAACATTGTTGCAGACAAAGACAATGGTATTCTCTAATGGCCGTGGTCTCTTTCAGCAGGATAATTTGTCCTGCTACCCTGCAAAAAATGTTCAAGAATGGTTTGAGGAACATGAATTCAAGACTTCAAGGTATTGACTTGGTTTCCATATTCTTCAGATCTCAATCTGATCGAGCATGTGTGGGATGTGGTAGACAGACGAGTCTAATCCATGGAGGCTCCACCTCACATCTTAAAGGACGCTGATTATGTCTTGGTGCCAGATACCACAGCACACCTTGAGAGGTCTTGAGAACTCCTTGCCCCAACATCAACCAACACAATATGAACCAGGTGGATTTCATGTTGTGGCTGATTGTTATTCTTATTATTGCTTTATAGTTATCGGGAGTTAAAAGCTCTTTGGGCATATTCTACCTAATGTGAACACATGAGTATTCTGTAAACAAATAAAAATTTCAAGAACTTTCAGTAAAATAGAAACTAAAATAAAGTAATTGTATTGTAAAATAAAGTAATTAGATTTGTTATTTTTCAGTTGGAATTGTTTTATTTGAGGAAATACTTCACATGTTGACAGAAAACAACTCTGCAATACCAAAAATAATGCTTTATCACAGTGAATGTTTTACCAACACTGAATTAAATCAGAAATTTAACTCATAACCACCTTGTTAGGAGGGATTTTGGATTATCAGTTAATCCAGGCTTAAGGTGCCCCATTGTATAGCGAATGTTAATTCTGTCTGTGACTGAGGAGTAACTCTCGCAAAGTTTTACAATGCCAGAGTCACTGTTATTATGATTTCTTTTGACCTTGATTTCAACAACTAAAAGTGAGTAATTTGCATCAATTTTTAAAAAATAAGTTACAAATATTATGACCACTAAAGTAATGACTGTTTCAAATAACACATATCAGACAGATATGTAATCTACATGTTCTTTGTGGTGAAATTTTATTTACTAACTTTATTTACCAGATTATGGTGGGAACCAGGCCTCAAATTTGATCTGTACACTCCTTTTAGTAAAAAAAAAAAAAAAAGTCTGCGTAAAAAAGAAATACCAGAATGCTTTAAGATTTTATCAGAAAAAATAAATGGAAAAAAGAAAAATAGATCATTTCTGTACACTTACTGTAGAATACACCATTGGACTATGTTAGCTCATGGGAAGCTGCCAGTGAGACCAGCAAATTGTGCTGCACTTTTTATCAGTGCATTGTGTTGAATGTTATATGAATGTTATTTTGCTTGTAAAATGTCCTATAATGTAAAGGTTTTTTTTTTTTTTTTTATTTCAGTGAGATTAGTGAAATAAAATTTTCTTGTAGGGTTTCTTCTATTTATTACAAACCAGATTCATTGTTTTGTGGTAGAGTTTCAACCAAAAGTTGTTTTCATTTAATAGGAAAATATAATATATATATAAAATATAAAGTACTGATTCCCAATGACAGTAATGGTCCCCCAATTTTTGTTCACTAAACAACAGCAGAAAGATTAGTACTCAAATAGAGTACTAATAACTAGTAGCTCAAATAGATTTGCTTTAAACTAGTTGCTTTTTAATTTCTGGTCCAAAAATAATTCTCTCTCAAGTAATTATTTCTTTTAGTGCTGAGGGTAGAATATCGGACAGTGTAACTGATTATTTATAGAAGTTGTGTAAAGAAGAAAAAGCTAGTGGAGATTGATACCAAGATCTTTTCTGTTGTACCATCTCTAAATTTTTCACAGTGCAATCCTACTATATGTGCTTGCCATAAATGTGAAATATATTTGTTAGTAATTCAGGATTACAGGATTTACAACAAACAAGGCACAGTGGGTAGCCTCACAGCTCCAAGGTCCCTGGTTCCAGGGTTGCCTTGTGCTTTCTCCTGGCTTCTCCTGTGTTTTTTCCCTCAACTATTCATAATATGGCCTCAAATTGTCCCTATGTGTGAAGGTGTGGGTGCATGTTGCTCTGTGATGGACTGATACCCCAGGTTCTATTCCTGCCTGACAGCCAGTGTTCATAGTATAGCTTCAAATCCCCTCTGACCAGCATAAAGTACTTATTGAAGATGAATGAATTAAAGACTAGAATCAGCAATTCCACTAGCAGGGAGATGGGGAGGAGTATGTCATGGTTTCTTTATCAAAAGCAGCACTATGAGGAATAATATAATAAGGGCACTAATGTCTGGACCAAAGCAGTACTTGTGGCATACACAAAAAGACAGACAGAAATAATTTGAAAAGATTGTTATTGATTATGAAGGTTTTCATCGGTCCCTGTAGGGATGCAGCTGAAAGAAGACAGAATGCTAGGCTACTACCCTGCCCATGGTACTACCAGAACACCTTTCTAAGAAGAAGAGCTTACAAAACTGTACAACTGTGTGTTTCTGTTATGTTTGAGATTTTTTTTTTCTTTGGGACAGAACGAATCCCGGCAGAAGACAGCAGGAGCTTTGTGACTCTTGATAAAAAGTCGTGAAACACAAGCCATATGGTGGAGTTAACTACAAAAGCTGTTATCTTCCCCTGCCATCACATGCTGCGACAGTGGCTTGTGGGAAAGAGAGTGAAGACCAATGGTAGAACTTGTAAAAGAAAACAGCCCATTTTCCTGAGTTTTCTCACAGGTCTGGAAAACTTCACACTTTGAGCACATCAAAGTAAGCATGAATCATAGACTAAGATTTCCCCTTACCAAGTGCAGTGAAGCTACAGTACAGCACTTTGTCAGCTTAACAGAAGAACAGCAAATGGTCCCCCCCCCCATCAATCTGCTACTGAACAAAAAGAAAGCCTTTGTTTGACACATGTATATTGTATAGAATAGTGAAATTCTTTTCTTTCACATATCCTGTTTTTTTTTCCCCAGGAGCTTAGGGTCAGAGCAGAGGGTTAAGGACTTCACTCAAGAGCCCAACACTGACAGCTTGGTGGAACTTGAACCTATGACCTTCTGATCAGTGACCCAGAACCTTAACGACTGAGCCATCATCATCGTCTGCGTATCTGGCATTCCATATATTCCTCCCATGCTCATAATCACTGCAGTTAAAATAACTAATTTAAGCATGCTTTTATTAAGAGAGACTTGGATACTTGGTACATCAACATAACATGCAGTCTCAATAAAACAATTAAAATATTTGTACCAGAGGCCAAAAAAATTTTATTTGTTCCTGTTTTGGTGGGGTCCATGTTCAGCATTTAATTTGTTTGTCATGTCCACATGACATGTTTACTTATCTAGACTACTAGGGCCAATGTATTAATAGAAAATTTCCAAAAAATTGTTTATACTTTCAAAGTAAATGGTGTCCTGACTAATTTTATGAGGTTTGCAGTCATAAAAAATAATGTCTGATAAGTCAATTTCCATTTCACAGGCAGAATGGAACAGCAGTGTGATGGTAAACAGGGTTCAGCTCCTATTAGGGCATCAGAAACAAGCCTAGTACAATGTATTTTAGTTTTCAAAGCTAAAACCTGCCTATGTTTCCAGCCTACTGAATAAATATCATTAACATCCTAGCTAACAGGTTGACCCTCCCACTCCAGATGGTCTCAGAACTTGAAACAGAACTCTAGTTAA
Source organism: Hemibagrus guttatus (assembly GCA_033459395.1). Lineage (NCBI taxonomy): Eukaryota > Metazoa > Chordata > Actinopteri > Siluriformes > Bagridae > Hemibagrus > Hemibagrus guttatus. Next base: position 10,910,856 of record JAUCMX010000023.1, read on the forward strand.
ACAAGGTGTAAATCAAAGCAATCCTCATTTAATTACAATCTTAAATTACTTTTACTGTAGTCCTTCTTGGTAAATGCTAGATCACTATACTACGAAGAAATCTTTCCCAAAAGTACCACTTGTTTCCAATTAAGCCAAAGGTTCCCAGTTAATCTTTGTTGATAAAAACAAAGACAGATAGATGTTAAAGTAAGTGTGGGCCCTTCAAATTCATGTTCTATTGAGATGAGATTGAGATCCAGAGATCATGGGTGAAAATTGGTTCATTGTTTTCTGCTGTGTCAGTTAAGCTTAAGAGGAGTGCCAGATAGTCAATCCAGTTTTCTTCAAGATGTTGGAATGAGAAGAAGTGATTAAAAATACTAGATAAGCTGCTATAACACTGACTCTAATTTAATGTGAAAGCCAGCCTGTGATTCATTGTTCCTTCTTTACATCCCAGGCCATGTAATAGATCAAAAGTTAGTAGAGTTAGAAAATGATACCAGCTCACACTTAGCACTTCAAATGAGCAATGACGAGCAGTAACACTGCAGTGAAATTTAATGGATACAGGAGGTGAAGTAATGCTTCGCTGGTCCTTAGGTGAAGCCAGAGGCCATTCTAGAGACTAATGCTACATTCACACATACAGTACAGCGACTCGCATCGGCAAAGCATCCAGAGATCATTCTTTCACAATGAGAGCAGGCGACTTCCGGGGACATGAGCAACTGTTTCTGACTAGATGTGGACGTGTCCAGTTATGCAACAAAGTTGAAAAAAGTTTAACTTTACAACTTTATGCAAATGGAGTGATAAGGTGCAGCGACTACCATCAGGAGTAGTGTTTATACAGTACACATACATACATTACATACATTACATACATATATATATATATATACACACACACACACACACACACACACACACACACCATGTTCCAAATTATTATGCAAATTGTGTTTAAGTGTCATAAAGGTAAAGTTTTTTGTTTTCCAGTAAAAATCATGGATGGTTTTGTGTCTCAGGGTTCTTTGGGTCAGTGAAATCAATCTCAGACACCTGTGCCAATTAGTGTGCCAGGTAAGTCCAATTAAATGAAAAACTACTTAAGAAGGACGTTCCACATTATTAAGCAGACCACCATTTTCAAGCAATATGGGAAAGAAAAAGGATCTCTCTAGTGCCGAAAAGCGTGACATAGTTGAATACCTTGGACAAGGTATGAAAACCTTAGATATTTCACGAAAACTTAAGTGTGATCATCGTACTATTAAGAGATTTGTAGCGGATTCAGAGCACACACAGATTCGTGCAGATAAAGGCACAATGAGGAAGGTTTCTGCCAGACAAATATATCGGATTAAGAGAGCAGCTGTTAAAATGCCATTACAAAGCAGCAAACAGGTATTTGAAGCTGCTGGTGCCTCTGGAGTCCCGCGAACATCAAGGTGTAGGATCCTCCAGAGGCTTGCAGTTATGCATAAACCTTCTATTCGGCCACCCTTAACCAATGGTCACAAGCAGAAACGGCTCCAGTGGGCCCAGAAATACATGAAGACTGATTTTCAAACAGTCTTGTTCACTGATGAGTGCCATGCAACCCTGGATGGTCCAGATGGATGGAGTGGTGGATGGTTGGTGGATGGCCACCATGTCCCAACAAGGCTGCGACGTCAGCAAGGAGGTGGCGGAGTCATGTTTTGGGCCGGAATCATGGGGAGAGAGCTGGTCGGCCCCTTTAGGGTCCCTGAAGGTGTGAAAATGACTTCTGTAAAGTATGTGGAGTTTCTGACTGACCACTTACTTCCATGGTACAAAAAGAAGAACCATGCTTTCCGTAGCAAAATCATCTTCATGCATGACAATGCACCATCTCATGCTGCAAGGAATACCGCTGCATCATTGGCTGCTATGGGCATAAAAGAGAAACTCATGGTGTGGCCCCCATCCTCCCCTGACCTCAACCCTATTGAGAACCTTTGGAGCATCCTCAAGCGAAACATCTATGAGGGCGGGAGGCAGTTCACATCCAAACAGCAGCTCTGGAAGGCTATTCTGACATCCTGCAAAGAAATTCAAGCAGAAACTCTCCACAAACTTACAAGTTCAATGGATGCAAGAATTGTGAAGCTCCTATCAAATAAGGGGTCCTATGTTAAAATGTAACTTGACCTGTTAAGATGTTTTGATTGAAATAGCTTTTGATTTCAGCAATATGCTAATGCTTCTAATTGAAAAATAAACAAATGACCATTTTCAGTTCTTTACAACAATAACATGGTTTGAAACTCTGTTGTGCATAATAATCTGGAACAGTGCGTTTTTATTTTTGAAAAAATACTGTTATCATTGGGAGGTTTGTTCAATAAAATTCTAATTGTACTCTAAAGGTTGATGACTTGAAAATTATGATGACTGTCATTTATATTGACTATTTGGCAAAATCAGAGAAAAATATAATTTGCATAATAATTTGGAACGCAGTTTATATATAAATAAAGTAAAAATATATATCAATCAGGCATAACATTCTGAGCAGTGACAGGTGAAGTGAATAAGACTGATGATCTCATCATGGCACCTGTTAGTGGGTGGGATATATTAGGCAGCAAGTGAACATTTTGTCCTCAAAGCCAAGGCTCATTGATGCACGTGGGGAGCGAAGGCTGGCCTGTGTGGTCTGATCCAACAGATGAGCTCAAATTGCTGAGGAAGTTAATGCTGGTTCTGATAGAAAGGTGTCAGAATACACGGTGCATCACAGTATGTTGCGTATGGGACTGCATAGCCGCAGACCAGTCAGGGTGCCCATACTGACCCCTGTGCATCACCGAAAGTGCCAACAATGGGCATGTGAGCATCAGAATTGGACCACAGAGCAATGGAAGAAGTTGGCCTGGTCTGATGAATCATGTTTTCATTTACATCATGTGGATGGCCGGGTGTCGAGGGGAATGCTAACTTGACCACCCACTGATAAAGAAACACTGACTGGTGACTTCATAGTACAGTAACTGGTACTTGCAGTGATAAAATCGATATATATGTGTGAAATTAGCTTAAATAGACCCTGGGCAGGAAAATGTAATGGGCCCCACTGCCATGTTTTTCCAAGATGCCTTTATTAAGAATTAGAAATTCAAAAAATTTATTTTAGAATGTAAGCTTTTTTTTCATAGTTTTACAGTAATAGAAAAGGCAACCCTTTGAGCTAACAGAATGTAAAATATAATTTTAAATATGTACATTCAATAAAAAATAAAAAGATGTTCTTCTCTTTCTTTCTCCATAAAAATCTCCCTAATCCAAACTACAGGCAAGCAGATTTATATTAAAAATGGTTCACAATGATAAGCCAGGTATAAGGACAACTGTTTGAAAGTGTTATATTCTGACTGCTAGATGAAGCTTTCCATTTAGATAAATCATCATTACTTTAATACATCACTTAGGCTACAACAAACACAGTAGTAAAGTGTTAGCTTTGATACTCTGTATATACTTTATAATTCAGAGCTATCAATGCAATATGAGAAAAATTCTACCAAGAAAACTAATTAAGTAATTAACATTAAATGCTTTAAACAGGAAGGGGTGAGGTACTGCCTCAAGCAAAGAGTTTAAGTATCTTAGGGTCTTGTTCACGAGCGAGAGACGGATCAGTGCAGCCTTAGTTATGTGGACATTGTACCAGTGAAGAGAGAATTGAGCCAAAGACGAAGCTATCAATTCACAGGTCACGCTACATCCCAACTCTCACCAAAGGTCACAAGCTTTGGGTAGTGACCATAAGAATAAGGTCATGGATCCAAATGGTGGAAATTAACTTCCTTTGCTGGGTGTCTGGGCTCAGGCTTAGAGATAGGGCAGGGAGCTGAAACTAGAATCACTGTTCCTTTGATTGAAAGGATCCATTTGATGTGGATTGGGCAACTGGTTAGGGAGGTGTTTCAGGCATGTCCAATGAGGATAAGACCCTGTGGCAAGGAGATGGAGAGATTATATCTCTTGTCTGGCCTGGGAGTGCCTGGAAATCCCTGTGGAGGAGCTGGCTAGGGAGAGGGAGGTCTGGGCATCTCTGCTTAGACTGCTGCCCTCTCTACCCAGACCTGGATAAGCAGAAAAAAATGGATGGATTCTTTAAACAGAGTGCCATAATACCACATAATTCTTGAGTCATCATCAGTAATTATTTCGTTATTGGATTATCTTCTCTTAAAGCAGTTCTGCTTGCTCTTCTCTCCTTGTCTCATTTTCTCTTTCTCTGTTCCTGCAGACCTGCTCGTGATCATTTTAAAGGGGATCTTTGTATAGCATTGACAGCATTATACAGTACTCATTAGATAATTTGGGGAGTCCTATAATATGAGATTTGACATTTTCAAGGAATTAGTGCCAGCCTTCAGTCTAAAAAAAAAACTTCAAACAACTGTCTGCCTTCCTAGTTCTGTAGCTATGCCTAGAAAAGAGAGAAACAGAGAGATATATATAGAGAAAGAGAAAGGCTGACCACATCTTCGTTTGGATAAGGTCTATGTAAAATCAGATAAAGAACTTCTCTCAGATCATCAGATACGAAAAGACTGGGAGGCATGCTGCCTCACTCATATATTAAAACTAGTCAGACAGCAGGGAAGCCGAGACCAACTTTACACAATCTCTACAACACTGAAAAGCAGTTAAAGGGAGAAATCATTACACCAGGAGTCACTCTTACCTTATTTTCAAACTCACAAGCTGCTCATGTTACTTATAGGTTTTCTCTTGTGGGCGTGTAGCGACTTCTTCTGTAGTCACTTGTGGGCGTGGCCTGTCCAACATTACGCTGAGAAAAAGTTGCCACTACAGTTCACAACCTCAAAATCTGAACACAAATTAAATAATGTATAAGTCACTGTGTAAATGACTTATTTGATTTACATGTTTCATGCTAGGCTTCGTAGTAGCTTTGTTGTCAAATTAGCAAAGCGAGCTAACTGCAATAGCTATGTACAATCACCAGAGGCACCTACAATCTCTGCTGCTCCCTTCCAAGCTTTGTAGTGTCTCTAAACACATATAATGAGCCAAATGTTACAGGACAAACTGCAACCATTTCTACCATTGTTGTGCATCAAAGAGTAATTAGGAAATATCTGCATGTGACAAGGCGATCGGCCTTGCCTTGTAGGGGAAATTGCTATGTGACCTTGGAAGACCTAAGAGCGAAAGGATCCTAGTCCCCGCCCTGGATCTTTTAGCCTCAGTATGCACTATATGTGTATGTGTTTTAGCTTACACTAAGGTGAACTATAGGAAGAGGAAAGACAGGCCTCAGGCGAGTGAGTGTTTGTACAGTGGCTTCCTGAAGTGTGATCATGGGAGGTAAACCATTCGATCACCCACACTCCCACCCTCCTAAACCTAATAGTGTAAGTGAGACGCCCCTACTCCAAGGTAAGTTACACAAACAATCATAGGCTGTACGGCCCGTTAACAATTTATAATTTATTCTTTTCTTAGAAAACTGGGCTTTTCTTTTAAAGGAAAGGGTTCTAGTTAAACAAAAACAAATAAAGGTGAAATAAAACAAATTAACAGGTTATCTGAAATTTCTGCTAGCTTAGAGAAATCATTCAACACTCATTTAACTATTCATACACAGATCTCTGAGAGTTAAGTTCAACATTAAAGCACACGTTGACACAATAACACTGGACATATCAAACAAAACTCAACCAAATAAATAACCCTTGCAGTTGTATTCAAACAATCCACTCTTAGTTCACATTTACAATTTGTCTCAACCTATGTCAGTGCACAGTTCATGTGAGTGTGTGTGTGTATGGGCAAAGGATGTTGGTACCAGTCAGTAGCAATCATGAAATTGATGAGATGACTCGTGATGACTTGGGATGACAATGAACGGTTGGTACGAGACAGCAAAAGAGATGTCACCGGGATGGCAGGGCACCAAAAGTAACACTCGAGCAAAACTCCGCGTGGCCTAAGGAAACTCGAAACTTCCTCAAAACAATTAGCGCAGCTCCGACACGATGTGCACGGACTTGGGCTCTTAAAGAAAAGTAATCCTCCAAAAGGGAAACGGGCCGCAGGCGGTACACAATCTTGACAAAAAAATAAAAAACCCTCAGAGAAAGCAAAGGTAAAATATTAACACTCCGTTAAAACTCGCTGTCAGTTCAGACACACCTTTTCGCGCGCACTACCAAGTGCATTTAGCAAAGCGCGGGGAAAAAAACAGGCCTCCGCTCCAAATGTCGGCTCGTGAACAGCTCCAACGACAGCATTCAATTACGGAAACTCCGGCTCTAGTCTCACACAATAGCTTCAGCGCTCACTTAATTTGCAAAACTCAAATTAAATGCGTATTACTACTGACTCACGTTTTCCACTGCAAAAATGATCGACTTCCCACTCAGCGACCGGGGTGCACCCTTTTTAAGAGATGAAAACTGAAAAAAAACTCCTCCCCTTTTCCAGGCGCCTTTGCATCTTCCTCGAACATACGGAAAATGCGGCAACTTGTCAAAATGAAAGTCTCTTAAAAAATACTTTCGTTACATTTCCCCCCTGTGAGACTCTGTCATACCATCGACATCTCCCGTCAGCCTGGCCCTGGAACATAAACAATACACAACTTTAAAGTGCAACAAAATACACGTCTTCAAACTTTTTAAATTTCAACAAGTCCATTCATACTTATCACAATCTCAGTTAATTTTTCTTTTATGACATGGTTTCATAAGATAATCAACTCTATACCTCGCAGGTGATTTCCCACTTTGGTCTTTGAGAGCGCCTGAGCTCCGGAAAATTTCCACATTCCACATCTGAAATGTCAGCATCATCAGAAACTTCTTGTATCTCCAATTCCCTTTCTGGGATTTCACCTGGTGATTCTTCCCCCTGTTCTTGCACTACACCTCTGTCTTCGTTCTACGTCACTTGTCCCCACTGGTGTTACCTCTCTATCCCTATTCTCTCTGGGTACAGTGGCTGGAAAACACACAAGATCTGGAAATTCTGTTTCTGAATCTGACTGGTTTACAGACCTATCTCTGGTTTTAGGTGACGTAGTAGATGGCGAAATGGGAAATGTGCAGTGGCGTAGTTGATCTCTGTGTATTACCCTAGATGGACCCCCCTTTCTAGGCTTGACTGTAAATACAGGTAATATACAAGTAAATATAAGAATGATTCTGCTTAACTACAGTGTACAGCGTGTGTTCTCACTTGTCTTGGATTTTGTTCCTGCCCCTGTGTTTGTGATTGCGCAGTAACACGCGGTCACCAGGCCTGACGAGCGCTCCGTAGGACTTACAATCATACACCCTCTTTCGTCTTTTAGAGGTCTCCTGTGCAACTGCGTTCGGAACTTCTACAGCAGTCTTTAGTCAACTGTGGTGATTCTTCACCCAATCATCCAAGTTCTCCGCATCACTCTCCTCCAAATCCTTCCCACCCAGGACATCTAATGGAAGGCATGCATCCCTCCCAAAAATTAAGTAGAAAGGAGAATAGCCGGTGGACGTGGTTGTTATATGCCATCACTAGCTCTGGTAAGTGAGTTTTCCAGTCCTTCATCTTCTCCGGTGTCAATGTTCTCAACATATCATGCATGGTGCGGTTAAACCTCTCACATTGAGAGTTTCCCTGAGGATGGTAGGGACTTGTACGGCTCTTCCCAATACCATAAACTTTGCAAAGCTCCCAGATCACTTGTGCTTCGAAACATCTTCCCTGATCTGAATGCAGGCGATCTGGACACCCATAATAGACAAACCAATGTTTGATAAGGGCTTTTGCAGTGGTATTCACTGTTTGGTTCTTGGTTGGGACAGCAACGGTAAACCGAGTAAACATGTCAGTTAGAACAAGTACATTTTCATACCCCCCAGAGGACATTTCCAGCTGGGTATAGTCCATGGCCAGGAGTTCTAGGGGAACTGTGATGTTGCTGCACGTCATTGGGGCGCGAATCCCTGGGAAGACATCTTTCACAAGAGTACATCTTTTACACTGCTCTAGCCACTCTTGCACGTCTTTAGACATGCTGGACCAATAGTAGTTCCGTCTCATCAATATCAAAGTACTCTTCCATCCAAAATGACCCCCATGTTCATGTTGGCCGTCATAAACGTATATACCGTATAAACGTATATAAACGTGTTCAGGTGATCGAATATACACCTGAACACCACTCCATGATGCAACTGTAAATGCTCAAGCTCTCTGCAAAGCTTTTTCAACTCGGGGAGTTTGTTGTCCTGCTCGGCTTGGTCGTTCGTTTTTGAACGTGGCATGGTATATGGGACCTATCAAAGGATCACTCCTCTGCAACGCCCTAATCTCATCCCAGTTGTAACCATTCACCACTTTCTGGATGGATGCTTGTACAGCCAATTTGATGTCAGTTCTTCCCTGCTTGGCCTCTTGACCTGGCCACAGGCATGCATGCACTTCCTCCGAGTTCATTCGGATGAAATCCTTCTCTGTGTCCTCTTGTTCAGGGGAAGTCTAGAGAGGGCATCAGCGTTGGTGTTCAATCGCCCAGGCTTATACAGGACCTCGAAATTAAGCTCCGCTAACTGAGCCACCCAGCGTTGCTCAACTTCCCCAAGATTAGCCATTTCCAGATAACACAGTGGATTGTGGTCAGTGATTACAGTGAACTTGGAGAACATTAAGTACTCTCTGAATTTTTCTGTTGTGGCCCATTTGAGTGCCAACAGTTCCAATTTGAATGCACTGTAGTGCTTGTCATTTCTCTCCGACCCTCCCAGACCCCTGCTTGCAAATGCAATAACCCACTCAACTCCTCCTTGCTTTTGACTCAACACAGCCCCGAGGCCCAGGTGATTCCATCTGTCATGAGTATAAACGGGAGGCCAAAGTCGGGGTAAGCGAGGACGGGAGGTGGCATAAGGCATAGTTTCAACTGATCAAATGCAGCCTGACATTCACTACTCCACAGGAGTATTTCTGAGCTGGCTTTCAGATCTAAAGTAGAAAACAACTGAGCGTTCCCCAGCGCGTCCAGGGACTCTTCCACTCTGGGGAGCGGGTATGTGTCTTTACATGTGACCCGATTTAGCCTTCTGTAATCGCAACAGAAGCGCACACTGCCATCTTTCTTCACAGCTATCACGGCTGGAGACGCCCAAGGGTTCGTACTCTCCTTAAGTATGCCCTGGGACACAAGATCCTGTACATGTTTTTTGAACTCCTGAAAAACATGTGGTGGTACCCAACAGTGCCTCTGTTTTATTGGCGGGGCATCACTGGTGTGAATGTCGTGCGTCACTGCCTGTGTATACCCGTAATCATTGTCGTCCTTGGAAAAAATGTCTCTATACTTTGCCAGTAACTGGTTTAATTCCTCTCTCTGGATGGGGGTGAGCTTTTCATAATTCATCTGTACTGGAACTGGTGGACAGTCAGAGGTCTCAACTGCTTGAATGCGTGCTACTTGTCTAACATGAAGCACTCCTTCCTCTTCCTCAAACTCCAGCGTGGGCTCGACTAACACCTGTTGCGGCTTAGACAGTACTGCTACTCTGCACCTTGGGTTAAGCCTGATGGTTCGCTTGCTCAAATTCATTACGCACACAGAAACTTTCCCCTCCTCGGTTTTCGTCAGCACACTGGCCACCAGAAGTCCCTAGGGTAGACTGGCACTAGCGGTTGGCTCAATTAACACCTGGCACTTCACCTTAGGTGGCACTCTGCAACGGCCCTCAAACACGTTTTCACTTAGTGGGGGAATGGTGATGGCCTGCTTTCCACCAATTTTGACAAATCCAATCTTGCCATCAGGACCCAGGGATTCAGTTTTCTGGACACTGGCTAAAACCCTTCTTATCTTTGCTTCTGCCGGTGGTCCATACTTATTGTCTGTCTTTATGCCCTCTCCCATGGCAAACAATGACTTAAACTCACTGATTATGTTCATCCCAATGACTCCCGACAACCCTCTCATCTCTGCTTCTGCTTCTGGGCTGGTGTCTGTTAGCACAAAGATACACTTCCCCGGGAGAACCTTCCCCATGCACCCCACATCAGCTTGCAAACATCCTAGGACAGGAATGTCAAGCCCATTAGCTGCAGTGAGCCTAACCCAATGGGCAGATGAGAGCTTAAACTCCTGTTCCCCGAAGTACTTCCTAAAGTGTGACTCTGTGATAGTGGACACTTCCGAGCCTGTATCCAGCAAACAGTTTGTCTCGACGTCAGCTATGCTAATTTCAATAGTCAGGCAATCCCCGAATGCACCTCTTTTCAATGCCTCGGTCACCCCCTCAGTCGATTCAGCTGCATGACTCCTTATAATAGATGGTCCGGCTTGCGATGCACTTACTGGTACATTGGCTATGTTACCTCCAGCTGTCCCAATAGGACAACGCAACTGATCAGACACCTTAGCTGCTTCAGAGTGTGAACAGCGTCTGCTAGTGTGCCCTGGTTTACCGCAGGAATAACATATCGGCCATCGCTATCCTTCAGTGGCTGCTTTCTTGGATGGCTTGGTTGAAGCTGTACTCTGTTATTATCATGTACTGTCTGGTAAAGCTGTTCTTGACGGGCTGCAATTTTCTGTATGGCTTCATGCAGTTTCTCTAGGTTTAGCATAGATGAAGCTTGTTCTGCATCTGCATTAACTACCCTGACACGGGTGCTGGTTTTTTGGTTGTTCGCTGTTTGCGTCTCCTCTTCCTCAGACCACGTAATCGCAGCTTGCATCACCTGAACAAAAGTCAAACTTGCATCCTCCTTAATTTGTCTTCTCATTTCACGCTTCAGAAAATCATCCGGAAGACCCAGTATGAGTTGCTCTTTTAACACACTTTCGGCATCTGGAATGCTGTTTGACTCCCTGCGCTGAACTCGGCTGAGTCTCAGCTGTAGGTCATATGAATATGAGCGGATCGTCTGCATTTGCTTCCGTTCATAGAAATCCTTCAGTCTGGTTCCAATTGGCACTTTGTCTCCATATGGGTCTAAAAGGGTCTTAAAAATATCATCAGCAGATTTTTCCTGACCACTCAACATAAACCTCACGGTCGCTTTGGCTTCTTCTTTGAGGTGCTGCTTCACGAATTCTACGTGATCTTCGGTGGGTACCCTCATTACTCGAAAGGCTGATTTCATTGATGCAACCCATTCTTCGATGCTTAGCTCTCCGGCATTAGTTGAACGGCCACTGAATTCTGGAAGTTTTCTATCCCTGGGGATATAAATGGTGGCTGGGGTCAATGGAGTGGTGGCTTGATTCTCAATAACAGTTCTTGCAAGTGACAGGGCTTCCCTCTGTTCAGCCCTAGCTTGCTCAAGTGCTCCTGCCTGTTCTGCAAATCACCATTGCATCTCTGCCATCTCTAAGTTCTTCGAGCTCTGCCATTCTTCAGCTTGTAGGCCTGGGCCTGGTAACACACTAAGGAAAATAAATGCACTAGCTGATGATCCTGTTCATGACGCCAAATGTGACAAGGCGATCGGCCTTGCCTTGTAGGGGAAATTGCTATGTGACCTTGGAAGACCTAAGAGCAAAAGGATCCTAGTCCCCGCCCTGGATCTTTTAGCCTCAGTATGCACTATATATATATATATATATATATATATATATTTATGTGTGTTTTAGCTTACACTAAGGTGAACTATAGGAATAGGAAAGACAGGCTTCAGGCAAGTGAGTGTTTGTACAGTGGCTTCCTGAAGTGTGATCATGTGAGGTAAACTATTCGATCACCCACACTCCCACCCTCCTAAACCTAATAGTGTAAGTGAGACGCCCCTACTCCAAGGTAAGTTACACAATCATAGGCTGTACGGCCCATTAACAATTAATAATTTATTCTTTTCTTAGAAAACTGGGCTTTTCTTTTAAAGGAATGGGTTCTAGTCTTAAACAAAAATAAACAAAAGGTGAAATAAAACAAATTTACAGGTTATCTGAAATTTCTGCTAGCTTGGAGAAATCATTCAACACTCATTTAACTATTCATACACAGATCTCTGAGAGTTACGTTCAACATTAAAGCACACATTAACATACCAAACAAAACTCTTAACCAAATAAATAACCCTTGCAGTTGTATTCAAACAATCGACTGCAAATAAACTCAAAAATAGTTCGTAGTGTAGTTCTAACAACTCTTAGCTCAAATTTACAATTTCTCAACCTATGTCGGTGGAGAGTTCATGTGAGTGTGTGTGTGTGTGTGTGTATGGGCAAGGATGTTGGTACCAGTCAGTAGCAATCATTAAATTGATGAGATGACTTGGGATGACAATGAATGGTTGGGACGAGACAGCAAAGAGATGTCGCCAGGATGGCAGGGCACCAAAAGTAACACTCGAACCAAAAACTCCGCGTGGCCTAAGGAAACTCGAAACTTCCTCAAAACAATTAGCGCGGCTCCGACACAACTCGGCCTTTTAAAGAAAAGTAATCCTCCAAAAGGCAGGCGGGCCGCAGGCGGGCCGCAGGCGGGCTCGCTAACAGCTCCAACGACGGCGCGCAATTACGGAAACTCCGGCTCTAGTCTCACACATTAGCTTCAGCGCTCACTTAATTTGCAAAACTCAAATTAAACGCGTATTACTACTGACTTTCACGTTTTCCACTGCAAAAATGATCGACTTCCCACTCAGCGACCGGGGTGCACCCTTTTTAAGAGATGAAAACTGGGGGGAAAAAAAAAAAAACTCCTCCCCTTTCCCAGGCGTCTTTGCATCTTCCTCAAACATACGGAAAATGGGGCAACTTGTCAAAATGAAAGTCCCTTAAAAAACACTTTCGTTACATGCAGGTAGGAACTGAAGCTGTGAGTGGGGAAATATCAGACCACACATGCCAATTATTTGATCATTGGTATTTGTTGCTTTACCACATCATTCCTAAATTGCATATAATTGACAAAATATCATTGCAAATGTCACTCTTGTTTTGTCATGCTGTTGCCGCCGGAATCGTGGCTAATACACTGAAAATAAATACACATCTGTCGCTTTGTCACTTGGTTGTGTTACCACAGTTAACAGATGCAGATACTGGGGGGCATCAGTATTTCCAGTTCACATGACCTTTACTTAACTTAATCTGGATTCTTTTTCTCTTCAAATCAATTTATGTAGATTCACCAATCAAATAAGTTTTAAATTACTGGATGACTCACAGCCTCACACTGGAATTTACTTTCCTAGAAAAAGATTCTATCTAATGCCTTAAAGTGTTATTTAGTTTGTCCTTCAAGGTGAACTTTTAATAATTCCTTATACATCAGTCCCTCCAGGATCTGGTTGAGCTTGCAGAAATCAGCTGAAAATCAAGCAAATTACGGCAGATTTTACACTGATTTGGGTCAAGCCATCAAACATCGTAAAATTCACATGCATCAAACATGAGTACAGCTATCATAAAAGGTAATTACATATGTGTCTTTACTGGTGGTAGTTTACATTTCTATTTCAATTGCAATTTCACCAATTTCAATAAATCAAGTAGTTTTCTACAAAAAAGCACAAAAAATCAAGTCAAATAAAAAACAATTACAGCAAAAATCAAGTATGTTCGGATGCAACAATCATAAAAATAAATAAAATCCTGAAGGGACTGATATATAACTATGTACCAGAATGCTTTCCTTTAAGAAAAAGTCTGAAATGGACACTTTTTAGGATAATGGAGCCAATAAGCATCAAAAGAACACTTTGAGGTGCCTTTTTTCTCCTTATAAATGTATTTTGTTTTTACTTATATGTTGAAACAAACACAGAAACTTTTTTTTCTGTGTGCATTAAAACATTTCTATATTTGCTGTACACAATTTTCATAATCAGAAATCTATTTCTTTGATGATTTCTATGACAAATGCCACTCCCTGCTTGTCTTTGGTTTCTCCATCACAGCTCAGTCGAGATTAGTACCCTGCATGATAATTAGTTCAATATTTTAAATGGGTAGTTGAAAAGATCAAATCAAATCTTTAAGATGAGTTGTTATTGTGTCAGCACTCGAGTTTCTCAGAGAGTAAGCTTCCTGTAAAGCATTACTGAATCACTGCTCCTGAAACAGCCTGGTGTGGAAGGTTTTAAAAAGACCGGAGGGGCAACTAAAATTCATCTTCACAGAATTCGATATATTCAAAGATAAGAGTGTGCTCCATAAGTGCAGCTCATAATATCAGCTATGACTCAAGATCTTCTCTTTTATGTGCTGTTAGATTATGGAAGCTTTTTAACCCAAAACACATTCAAGGATGTTTTTACAATGTGAGTATATTTAGATTATATAATCACTCTGGGGTCTTGTGAAGAAAGTGTCAATAGAATGCTGTACATGAAAGCTTTGAATAAAAAAGAAGCTCTTATTAAAAAGCAAAGCCTAAAGCAACACTAGTCCCGGGTGCTTGAGTCAAAAAGTTTGGATGAAAGATGAATTGGGGGAATAGAAAAGCTTCTAAAAATACAGGAGTAGCGAGGCTATCTGCCGACCCGCTTCAACCATATCACTGTCAGTGTGTCTGGTCTCAGATGATCCCAAGATGTTAAAGTACACACACTAAAGTGTGAATTAGGCTCATTATCTGTTCCCGTTTCCTCATTAGCTGCACAATGCTATGAAGGTTTCAAGCATCAGAGAGAAGAAACCAGAGTATTTTCACTCTATGGGGAAATCAGACTGCTTATAGAATCTTCTAGTTTGCATATCTTCTTAGTGTGTGTGCATTTTAGATTTAGTTCTCCATCTATATCTTCACTTCTGTCTGCAGTAGAGCATTCAGGACAAGTTAGATGGTGTGCATTTATATTCATAATTTCACTAAACTTGATGCAGGCTAATGGGTTGATGTATAGCTTGTTCTCCTTTGTTCTAAAGGATAATTCATTACAATATCCTTAAATTAACTACACCTTCAATAACATAGGCTACGGCAATTTCTGCACTTGTTTTATTCTTATTGCTCATCTTATTACCCCAAAACCTGAACCTCACATATGACCACTAGGGGGAGATCAATAAATCTGCACCAGCACTATACATCAAACCCTGCATACACACACAGCTAGTGCTCCCACAGACAAATTAACTGAACTTTAATCAAATTTTATTTGAAATAAAAATATATCTTGTGTGAAAGTATGTTTATGATGTGTGTGTATGTGTGTCTATATATATATATATATATATATATATATATATATATATATATATATATATATATATATATATATATATATATATGTAGAGAGAGAGTATGCATACATACATATATCCATACACACGTCATCATCATCTTCATAGCTTTGTTGTGATTATACTGCCACAGACTGGACTGTGGTGTAAAGTTACTCAGAATTAATAATGTAGAAGCAGGTATCAATGTACCTTGCAAGTAGTCCAGGTGCACTTTAAGCCTCAGTGAGTACACTCTCTGTGTGTTCTTTGCATTGGACTATTCAGTAATGGATTAGAGCTAGAGATTCAAATGTACAAACCCTTAAACTAAAACAAACCAATCTGTCAAACAACCCATCATACAAGCAAAAATAGTGCTCTCACAACAATAAAGCACATTTTAAAGCATGCATATGAAAGTAGGAGAGTAAAGCCTGAGTTCTTACCCAGCAGGCGAGTGCTTGGGCAAGTGATTCTTGGCATCATTTGGTCCTGATATTAACCTTTCTCTGTGTAATAAATGAGACTGCCTGCTGAACTCCTCCATCTGGCTGCCAAAACTATTCCACATTGATGAGCCCATATCTCAGGTATACTATGAATTAAAAGTTTATGTAATTCTATTTTCATTTCAAAATTAATATGCCTCCTGTGCTGGGTGATAATTGAGCCTGTTCTTGGTTGTCTTGGTTGAGATTCCAAAAAACATTAAAAATCCTAAAATGGCTGTTTACACTTGGACCCTCAATACTGTCAACATTTGCCTTTGTTATAACAAACTCTGCCTAAACATAACGATTTGGTCATTAATTACGGTCTGCTTTATGGGACATCTTTCTCATTTCTCCATTGATTTAATTTGAATCAAATTGAGTATTCCTCCCAGGATGGTCATGACTCCCCAAAACGCAACGTGTGACGTAACTTCCCATTACCTTTAGGCCTTCAGTCTACTTGTTGATGTAATAAATACCCTGCACTTGTGATTTATGACTAGTTTAACACTCAAATACTCAATGCCAGCACGTTGTACACTGCTAGTGTGGTTTATTCAAATGATGCAGCTGTGGACATTAAGCACGGAGGCTGCTAATGTTCCTCCCGTTAAAGGGTTAAACGAGTTTCTCCAACGGAGGAGCGCTTTTCCTGAGGGCAGTTATTGTGGCGCAGAGCCTGTGGACGGCGCGCTGCTGCAGCGCAACTTCTTCAGTCGGAGAGGCGATAAGAGAGCAGCGGCGTAAACAATGGGCGAGCGCGCCGCGGCGGATTGGGACGGAGCCTGTGCGTGAACGCGCTGCGGCGTCCACAAACCTGTCTCCATGGACGGGCGTCTCACGCATGGCGACATGGAGAACGCGACAGAAAACCCCAGCAAGGCAGCCGAGTACCTGAAGGAGCTCAACAACATTATCGAGACGCAGCAGGAGTTGCTGGAGAAGCAGAAGGGTCGCATTGAGGAACTCGAGCACCAAGTGCACGATCTGTGCGAGGAAAACGCGTGCCTGAAAGAGCAACACCAACGGCACCTGGCTACCTGCAGACTGCAGCAGCTCAGCTCCATAAAGGAAAATGTCATGCAAGAAAAGTAAGTCCATACTTTTGTGTGTGTGTGTGTGTGTGTGTGTGTGTTTTTGTTTGTTTGTTTTGAGAACCCAACGGCGCTTGTTGCGTTTAGCGGCGTGCAGCATAACCTGGCGCTGAACGCGGTGGATCTGTCGCTAGTGTGTTGTCATTAGAGGTGGAAAGTGTTGCCCGGTTTTGTGTAAATACAAACACAAATCTAGTGCATTGGTACAGGATGAAGTGATCACAAGTACAGCGCACACACCAGGCTTAACACACACTAATACACTAATCCGGGAAAACCGAGGCTAAGTCAACAAAAATACTTTTGTAAAACCCCATGGTCATGGGTGCAAAACAATAGCGTAGCAATTCCATCCAAAGCCTATTATTATTATTAGTAGTAGTAGTAGTAGTAATAGTAGTAGTAGTAGTAGTACAAATCTCCTCGATCCACTGTGGCAAGCAGACGTGGTCCGTCTACAACCGCATGCTGCCGTATCACCATAGAATAAACCAGCTTCACTGCGTAATGGAGAAGGACTGAAGCATAACCGTATACTTCCGATATGAAATTTGGGAAATAATTTGAAGCTATTTGTGTCCATTTATTAAATCAGCCACGTTTTCCGAGTAGATATCAGAATACAGTGATCGTGTGCATGAACGTGCGTCCAGCTGTGAGTCTAGTGCTGAGATTGACGGGTTTGTTGTGTGTGAGTGGAAATATCCATGCAGATGCTTTATCCCTTAACGTTTCTGTGATAAACACCGTGTTGATAACTATGTGCTTTGAGGATTGCCATTTAGATGTATGTGTAATTGCAGATCTTCTTCCCAATAACTGTAAATTGTGATCCAGAACTGGTCGTTGTGCCTGTAAAAGCTGGGGAGTGCAGGTCCTGTCAATAATAAATTAAGAATGACATTCAGTGGATTGCGAAGCAGCTTTTCCATTTTGCATGAGCATATTTACTTGTGTGTACAGCCTCAGAGCGTCACTAAACTCTCCCATAGAACGCTTTATCTCTGTATTTTTTTCATTATATGTTAATCCCAGTAATGCTCTGGCCAACCCGCCCTCTTTCACTCTATCTTTCCAACATGCTGCAATGTTTGAGTCTTTTATCTGAAAGTGAAGCAGAGAGGTAATCCTGGGATATTTATGGCCCACTTCTTAAGCTTTTGGATGTGAGAGATTTAGGTACTTGATACTGATTTGTAGAAATATATTTGATTCATAAATTGTTGAATTGATGCTTATTTGCACTGGGCTGTCTTTTTCTTCCATTGGAGACTGAAAAAAGGCTCCATCTATCATTCTATCTAGCACATTCTTTTAAAAACGGCTTCATCCATTGTCACATTGGTTTTGTAGGGAAATCCATAAATGTCCTATATAGAAGGTTTTACTTTCACATAGGCTACAAACTGGAAGGGTCCATGGGTGTGTGCATGTGTTTGTGTGTATACATACTGTATGTATTTATGTAAGGTAAATAGAACCTGTTTTAGAAATCTATAATTGCTCTGATGTGTGGAGGTCTGTTTGTTGCCCTGTACTGCCAGTCTGTTTGACGGCTGACTTGAATTGGCAGAGCAGCAGCACCTGCTTACAGTGCATTCTCTCTCTCTTTACTGTAATACAATGCTGAACAGATGCTGAGCTGATGGCTTTGGCCCAACCCTCTGTACGAGTTTGTTTCTCTCCTCAGACTCCGTCAGCCAGCACATCTTAACATAACAGTACACTATGTGCAGCGCATCTATTTCCTCTCAGTGAAAACTGTGAAAATTATTTAACTGGGAAGTAAAATATAACTAGCTTTCTATCTATTGGCCAACAGTCATTGGAGTTTGGTATTAGTAATTCACACTAGACCTCTGAGTGAGTCATACATTTTTTTGTGCACTGTAAGATCTTCAGAAAGCTGGTCAGCTTTACAGTCACCTTTTACCTTAAGATATCATAAGAATATTAAACAACAGCTAACCCATGAGTGCCCACCTCCAGTACTGGATCTGCATGAATCTAGTTAAGTTTGATCTATTGCACTATGTACATCTGAGTGGGGGAAACAACAGACATTCTAAGTGTTAGCTGTGTATGTGGTTTCAGCTTTGAATGACATGCAAGTCAAATCAGTAGGTAATGGTTAGTTTACCCATAATAGACCATTTGTTTGCAGAATCTTTAAACATGCATTGTTTCAGGTATAGGGTTATTTTTAAAATTTCTGACTCTGTGGCTGGTGAATTCTCAATGAAGAAATAATGGAACTAGAATTAAAAGCTGTGCATTTTAGCAGCTGCAAACTTCGATCATAATTATAAATACAGTTTATGCTGTAATACAATTATGTAGTCACATGATTTTGGATGCACTTTTACCTAATTAAGACTAGGAAGAATAAATTCTGCTTTAAAATGCTCTGATGATCCCATCCATCCATCCATCCATCCATCCATCCATCCATCTGTAGCACTTATCCTACATAGGGTTGCAGGGAGCCTGGAGTCTGTCCCAGGGGACTTGGGGCACAAGGCAAAGGACACCCTAGACAGGGTGCTAACCCATCCCAAAGCATAATTACACACACTTGCACCACTATTTACACACTACTTACCATTTAGCAAGGCCAGTCAGCCTGCAGCGCATGTCTTTGGAACAGGGTGGAAGGTGAACTACCTGGAGGAAACCTCTGAAGCACAGGGCAAAACTGCAAGCTGGGGAAAAATGCATGGGGACAAAAAGTGTAAAAGGTGGGATTCGAACCCCCAACCCTGAAGGTGTGTGCTAACATGAGGCAAATGTGCTAATGCTCAGTCATTATTCATAAATCATGATTCAAGTCATACAGGACATGTGAGGTTTGCAATGTGAGATGAGGAAAAACAGTGAAATGGTACATAAATGTATAAGCAATCCATGTGTGCAATGGTCCATAGAGATGAAGATGAATTACAGGGCTCCTTAATTCCCAGCCATACCCTCCTTCTTCTCTTCCTCCTCCTCCTTCTCAGTTTGCATTTTCACTTGTCTGTACATAGATTGCCAGCTCCAACACATGAGGTGTTGTGTAATTATGAAATTGTATTGATTTCTTTGAGCTTTGGGATTTTGAGGGGTTTTAAATGCCATGATGAAACTCACTATGTACGGGTATGTACTGTGTCTTTGCCTTGTATTTGATTACTCAATACTGGTGTAAAATTCATAATAAATTCTGATTAAAAATGTAATAAATATTCAAATGAAAAGCTGAGCTGAGCATGTGTATTTTGAAATCCACTGATAAGTTGTGTAGTGTATATCGGGCTGTAGTCATCTTCCTGGACAGTTGCACTGATGTAAACTGGCTTGTCAGTGTTGTCAGATACAGATGAGGTTTCAGCAGACTGACACAACAGATGTGCAGCAAAGATCTGGGTTCACTCTCCTGACCTTTAACCTCACAGAGTACATGTGGGTCAGCCTGTAACCCTCTCCCTGCCTTATCTGAAAGGGAGAATAAAACAACTGTACACTTGGATGCTTTTCAATTTTCAGTGTGAGACATGTAAGAGGAAGACCGAACACACAAGCTACTAAAGGAGCAGGATGCTTTGTTTACATTGCTATTGTTTTCTTGTAACCGTATTCATGTTCACAATAGTGTATAACGTGTGTAATCTGTAGAATCAGTGCGTAATGCCGCTATAGTTTTTCATTAAAGTCCGGTATATGGAAGCTATTTTGCACATACACCATTTATTTTATGATTACAATGATGCATGTTCTTTTTGTTGGTGATAATTTAACAACAAAATTGTCATATTTTATACCACAGCAGTGTTGAAATTATCTAATCTGATTGTTCAGAAGGGATTAATTTTCCCTCACAGCCAGCAGGTTTGTGTGATTCATAATGACATAGTTTAGCTACAGCTAGTACCATTTATCACAAATTATACTTTCTGCCAACCATTACACTTTTTTTTTTTTTTTTTTTTTGGTAGAACCTCCACAGGGAGCATCAGCACATGCTTGTAATGAGTTTTCATTCTGAAATGCACTAAAAGACCAGTCTTTTTCTCTCCGGACAATGAGAGCTGAGCTAACCAGCATGGGAAACTGGAATAATTTGCTCAGGTGTTTTAAACTCTTCAGTGTTAAGATGCTTCCTGGAAGCCGCTCCCTTCCCCCAGTCTCGTAGGCACTCAGTTCGTATGAAGCTCATGCCCCGATGCGTTTTATTCTTTACTTATCACAATGAGCAGGGGTAATTTCTGAATCAGTGACTGATATTTGTATTGATTGGCTCTGGCATCCTGTGTTGTATTTAAGACTGCATTTGGCATTGGAGGGTTTCTTTTTGAACATTCCTTTTGTGATGGCAGAGAGGGAAAAATATCCTCCCTAATTCAGAATGGAAAAGTCATGCTTGTCAGCAGCTGTTCATCTCTATTTGCCTTCCACAGTTTCATATTGTTACTGCACCTATTCACTAGGTCATGTTGGCAAGTATGTTTGATTTTGTGTGCTGGATTTCTGTGATGTGCAATAAGAGAGCAGGCTGTTGTAGTGGAGCAGATCGCTAGTCTTCGTTGCTTGTGTGCTTTGCCACGTCAGCTCTCAGCCTTGTGCTGACCACAGCAACCACAGCAAGCTGCCAGCGCAGTCCAAGCCCTGGAACTGTACGTGGTGTTTAAATGCAACAGCATGCGGTGTTGAATGTGCCTGTGTCAAGCAGTGAATCATTAGTGCAGCATCGCTGCTGCATCCGAGCTGAATTCTTTGGAATGAACTTTAATATTTGAGATTCCACTGTGAAGTCTGGAGTCTAGAATGACATCACAGTGTTAAACCTGAACCCGGCCTGAGCCACTGCAGTATTATGGTGAACCTTTTAAAGGGATGTAATTAAAAGCTATTTAGTAAAAAACAAACCAATTTTTTTGATTAACACCAAAACCATAGGCTTGGAAAGTAGGATGTTTGAAGGAAAAGGCAAAGGCTAGCACTATTCATCTATCTATTCATCAGCATTATGCATTATTAGGCCTAGGATCTTTAAAAATGTATATCATCTTTCCAAAGGTCTGAAATATTTATAAGTAGAATTAACATTAGGACCTAAATTTCAATATTGTAACACTCCCTTGAATTTTTGCCCTGCCCTTATTTGAATATCATGAGCTTTTATCAGGACAAACTTTGAAAGACGTATTTTCTGAGATGGACCCAGGAAAAATCTTTACAACTTTGATCTTGAGTAAAAGAATCTTTTATAGAGTTGTCATGTACATACTTTGTTTAATGAACTAAAATTAAATAAAAATTAAAATTCAGACATATGAACAGAATTTCATTGAATGTTTGGGTAAAAATCTGAATTTACTTTAAAATAGCCATTAAAGCTGGTATGACAAACTTAATATTATAAATAACAGCTCAAATACGCTTAGTGGTTCTCTGAGTGTTTGCCGTCTCCTTGGTCTTCATACTCAATGAATTATATCTATAGAAGTGTTTCTTGCTTTTTTAAGTGTTAGCTGCAGTTCTGTCTCAGGCCGTGTGTCATGAACAGTGGTGCATGTAGAACCCAGTGGTCTCTAAGCTACGAGTCTGTTCATCAAGCATATTAAAACATTTCCAGCAAAATATTTTGTAGAGGGAAAAAAATCGTTCTTTTGTCAGCGCGTAATTGAACATGGATTGTCCAAGGTTATCTGTGTTGCGTATTCATCCTGAATTATAAAGCCAAGTTGTATTTTTTTTTAAAATTTCACAGCAAAAACAGCACAAGAAAACGACACCACAGGAGACTAAACTGCCTCTCGGTCATGATGTTTATGTGGTTAATTTATTTTCAGCCAAAATTGCCATATAGAAATATTTAATACTGAGGGTAAATTAAGTTTTATTCAGTTTGTCTTTATGTGGGTTGCCGAGTCATTTTTATACACTTGCACACAAAATTTCCACGTAGTAAAAAAAAACAACATTAAAATCTGCCTTTCACCACATCAGCATGCTATTCATGATCTCTCTGTCAAATATAATTGTACCATGGAGCTGTATTCCACCTTATTGGACTGGGGGATAATGTGACCCCAAACTACCTTGTTATTGTTCCTCTTTCTCTTTCATGTTACACAGGTTTAGTAATGGTGATTCCCAGACAAATCTGAGGAAAGGAAATGAAAGACACCACATCTACAGTTTTTTTTTTTTGTGCAGTGTATAAAGGATGCTGCTGTGCCACAGCCAGGTTTATATCAGGTTAAGGTAAAAACACCACTCAGGGGAAGCCCATACAATCTCTTTTCATCTTTTCAGTAAATTACATTTCCAACTCCTTGCTTGACTGACTAGCACTGGATTCTGACTGAAACCGAGATGCGTTCTTACTCGTAATTGGGTTTTTTTTTTTTTTCCCCTTTTCCTCTCTAAAGTTCAGTTGTCATGTTTCTTCAGAGTATCACATCCCAGCTGTTGCAAAGATCAAAAGCAATAGATCCTATTAAATAAAAGCGGCGCAACTGTGCGTTTAACGTGCACTGCAAAGACCTCCAGCAGCTCATCTAATGATCCCATGGGTGCCTTGTTCAGCATCCTTATTTTCTTTAGCTGCAATGCAATACGGTTGCCTTATGTTTTGCTTTCAGGTTGAGTTTGCTGCCACCAGCACCGCTGAAAGAGGCATTTTTGAATATCATGGTGATGGATAATTGTGGGAGAGAGTAAGAGTGCATAGAACTAAATGCCACCCATCACATTTTTTTATGTGTGTATTTGACATTCTGGAGTTCCTCTAGCCATACTTTTTCACATTTTAAGATGAAGACAGAGCATGGGCCTGCAAGGCTTTCCAAACTACCAGAACAGACTGATCTAAAAGCTCTCTTCATGGCTCTGGCTGTTTGTCTGCAGTCATCATGGGGTGCAAATAGCATTTGATTGTCGGTTTCATATGCAGCTGAAATGTGTTTTGTATTGCTGCTGGAGTTTTTATTTTTTTCTATTTTTTTATTTATTTTAAAAGCAAAACATTAAACCAAATATTTACTATAGGGCTTAGAAATGGTACTATGACAGAAAAAGGTCATGGTACAGGATTCTGATCCTATACAGGTTCAGAAGGTTTGATCCTGAAGGTGTTGTCCTGAAGGAGGAGTTTGTGAGGAATGTTCTGGAGGTGAAGAGAGTGTCAGACAGGGTGATGAGTCTGAAGTTAGAGATTGAAGGGGTGATGTTGA
Organism: Hemibagrus guttatus; assembly: GCA_033459395.1. NCBI lineage: Eukaryota > Metazoa > Chordata > Actinopteri > Siluriformes > Bagridae > Hemibagrus > Hemibagrus guttatus. The sequence continues at coordinate 10,934,830 of JAUCMX010000023.1, forward strand.
ATGTTGTTAGTGGTTATGTGGTAGGAGCACACAGATGGACTACATCCTATGTAGAAGAGGCAATCTGAAAGAGATTAGTGACTGTAAAGTGGTAGTGGGAGAGAGTGTAGCCAGACAGCATAGGATGGTGGTGTGTAGGATGACTTTGATGGTCTGCAAGAAGAAGAGGTCAAAGATGGAGATAGAGAAGAAAACCAAGTAGTGGAAGCTGAAAAAGGAGGAATGTTGTGCGGAATTTAGACAGAAGTTGAGGCAGGCTCTGGGTGGTAAGGTAGTGCTGCCAGATGACTGGGAAACTACAGCAGAAGTGATCAGGGAGACAGGGAGAAAGGTGCTGGGTGTGTCATCTGGAAGGAGGAAAGAAGATGAGGAGACTTGGTGGAATGAGGAAGTTCAGGATAGTATCCAGAGGAAGAGGTTAGACAAGAAGAAGTGGGACATGGACAGGACTGAAGAGAATAGACAGGAATACAAGGAGTTACAGCGCAGAGTGAAGAGGGAGGTGTCTAAGGCCAAGCAGAAGGCATATGATGAGTTGTACACTAGGTTAGACACTAGAGAAGGAGAGAAGGACTTGTACAGGTTAGCTAGGCAGAGGGATCAGGATGGGAAGGATGTGCAGCAAGTTAGAGTTTTTTAAGGATTGAGATGGAAGGGTTCTCACAAGTGAGGAGAGTGTACAGAGGAGATGGAAGGAGTACTTTGAGGAGCTGATGAATGAGGAAAATGAGAGGGGGGAAAAAAGAGTAGAAGGGGTGAACTCTGTGGAACATAAAGTAAAGATTAGAAAGGATGAAGTCGGGAAGACTTTGAAGAGGATGAAAAGTGGAAAGGCAGTTGGTCCTGACGACATCCCGGTGGAGGATGGATGGTGGAATTTTTAACTAGTTTGTTTAACAGGGTTTTAGAGAGTGAGAGGATGCCTGAGGAATGGAGAAGAAGTGTATTAGTGCCTATCTATGAGAAAAAGGGTGACGTGCAGAGTTGCAACCACTATAGGGGGATAAAGTTGATGAGCCTTACAATGAAGCTATGGGAAAGAGTAGTGGAAGCTAGGTTAAGGAAGGTAGTGGAAATTTGTGAGCAGCAGTATGGCTTCATGCCCAGAAAGAGCACAACAGATGCAATTTTTGCTCTGAGAATTTTGATGGAGAAGTATAGGGATGGTCAGAGGGAGTTGCACTGTGTGTTTGTAGACTTGGAGAAAGTGTATGACAGGGTGCCAAGAGAAGAGCTGTGGTACTGTATGAGGAAGTCAGGAGTAGCAGAGAAGTATGTCAGGGTGGTGCAGGACATGTATGAGAGGAGCAGGACAGTGGTGAGGTGTGCTGTAGGTCAGACAGAGGAGTTCAAAGTGGAGGTGGGACTGCATCAGGGATAGGCTCTGAGCCCCTTCCCATTTGCTATGGTGATGGACCAGTTGTCAGAGGAGGTCAGACAGTAGTCTCCTTGGACAATGGATGAGGGAAGTGGAACAGTAAGATTACAGGGTGAAGAGGTGAAGAAGGTACAGGAGTTTAAGTACTTGGGGTCAACAGACCAGAGTAATGGAGAGTGTGGGAAAAACGTAAAGAAGTGAGTGCAGGCAGGTTGGAATGGGTGGAGAAAGGTGTCAGGAGTTCTGTGTGTTAGGAAAATATCAACGAGAATCAAGGCTTGCTCACTATGGAAAATTTTGTCTAACATCTAGGACTGTTTGTTTGTATGTTTATTGTTTATGTTCTGTAAAGCTGCTTTGAGACAATGCTCTTTGTTAAAAGCGCTATACAAACAAAATTGAATTGAATTGAATTGAATATATATGTACAATGAGGGGAAAAAATTTTGTATATTTGCCCACTGACCAAGATATGATCAGTCTATAATTTTAATGGTTTATTTGACCAGTGAGAGACAGAATAACAAAAAAATCTAGAAAAATGCATTTCAAAAAAGTTATAAATTGATTTGCATTATAATGAGTGAAATAAGTATTTGATCTCCTATCAATCTATCGATTTCTGGCTCCCAGGTTTCTTTTATACAGGTAACAAGCTGAGCTTAGGAGCACTCTCTTAAAAGGAGTGCTCCTAATCTCAGCTTGTTACCTGTATAAAAGACACCTGTCCACAGAAGCAACCATTCAATCAGATTCCAAACTCTCCACCATGGCCAAGACCAAAGACCTACACAAGGCTTGAATGGGCTACAAAATCATTGCCAAGCAGCTTGGTGAGAAGGTGACAGCAGTTGGTGTGATTATTTGCAAATGTAAGAAACAAAATAACTGTCAATCTCCCTCAGTCTGGGGCTCCATGCAAGAGTTTTAGTGATCATGAGAACGGTGAGGAATCAGCTCAGAACTACACCAGAGGATCTTGTCAATGATCTCAAGGCAGCTGGGACCATAGTCACCAAGAAAACAATTGGTAACACACTATGCCATGAAGGACTGAAATCCTGCAGCGCCCGCAAGGTCCCCCTGTTCAAGAAAGCACATGTCAACGTCAAAGAAGCTTTGTCACTTCAACCAAATATAGCTGATGCAGTACATGTTGAAATGAAACAACGTTCCTCCTGGACCAGAGGTGCTACACCTAACAAAAACAAAACACAGGGTGACACGGACAAACATGAAGCTGAACTAAGGTGCAGAATTTTTAAACTAAACATACAACAAAAGTGCAGGGAATGACGAGACAGTGCAGACAAACAAGACACATAACGCTGACTGTGCAAAAAGAGAACAGTATTTTACACTGAGTGCAAAAAACGGTGTTGTGCAGTGAGTGCAAGAGTAACAGCAGCCGAGGTATTTAACACAGATATAGTGTTCCAAGTTATGGTACAAATACAAATATTAAAGTGGTAAAGAGGTTGGACACAGTAAGACAGTCATTTTAAATTTCTTAAAAGGTCCTGAGAGTTATGGGACAAAAAAATCAATTGGTAGACCAGTTTCATCTGCACTGAGCCGGAGGACCTGCCGGGCTGTCCGTGAAGACACCGACAGATCCTCGACCCAAATTAAGGCCCTTACTGACGCTGACTGCAGCTCAATAACCATAAGACGGCATCTGCGAAAGAAGGGCTTAAAGAACAAAAAACGTCTTCGAAAGCCACTTCTCCTCCCACACCACAAACTTGCCCATTTGGATTTAGCAAGGGAGCACCAAACATGGGACATTGAAAGATGGAAGAAAGTTTTATTCTCGGACGAGAAGAAATTTATACTGGATGGTCCTGATGGCTTCCAACGATACTGGCATGACAATGAGATCACACTGGAGGTTTTCTACGCAGCACAGTGGAGGAGGCTCCATCATGATCTGGGCTGCGTTTTCCTTCAATGGGAAAATGGAGCTTCAGGTTGTGCAGGGGTGTCAAACGGCGGCTGGCTATGTGGACATGTTGCAGCAGGCATCCCTCTTGACTGAGGGCCCTCGTCTGTGTGGTAATGACTGGGTCTTTCAAGAGGACAATGCTGCAGTTCACAACACCCGGCTGAAGAAGGACTTCTTCCAGGACAATAATGTTGCACTTCTGGACCATCCTGTGTGTTCCCCTGATCTAAATCCCCTTGAGAATGTTTGGGGATGGATGGCAAGGGAAGTTTACAAAAACGGACGTCACTTCCAGACTGTGGATGCCCTTCGTGACGCCATCTTCACCACATGGAGCAACATTCCCACAAGCCTCCTGGAAACAGTTGCATCAGGCATGCCGAAACGAGTCTTTGAAGTTATCAACAAGAACGGTGGGGCTACTCACTACCGAGTCCTTTTTTGACACTTTTAGTTCTGTTGTGGGTATTTTTGGGCTATGGTCTTAAACTTTTGATCAGTTTAAATGCAGTTTTCAATAAATTGCCAATCTCTGTTTTTTGTCTCTTGCTACTTTTTTTTTTTTCTTCTTTTGACATTTTGAAGCAGTTCTTACAACCTGGTTACGATCCAGTAGTGCGAAGTGTGAATACTTGTAATATTTTCCCTGGTCTTAAGATTTTGTTCAGGTGTGTGTGTGTGTGTGTGTGTGTGTGTGTGTGTATGTATGTATCCATCCATCCATCAATCCATCCATCCATCCATCAACACCCTTAGATGGAATTAGGAAGAAACCTTGAGAGAAACCAGACCCAAAAGGGAACCCATCCTCATCTGGGTGACACTGGACAGTGTGATATGAACAATGTCCTTTCTGCATTAGTTGTGTGATGCAGATACAGCATGTGTAGAAAGTTATGCCTAAATTAATTAGGAGGTTGTCGTCCACATAGGGTTGGCAGTGCTGCTTTGAATACTCCAGTCCTCAGAAAGCAGAACCCAGCTGGAGCTGGCAGAATCTCTGTATGTCTCGGGAATGGGTAGAAGAAGGGAAACAAATGGAAAGGAATTAGCGTAGATGCTGTTCATAATATTAGCAGGCACTAATATATATATATATATATATATATATATATATATATATATATATATATATATATATATATATATATATATATATATTATCTATATTATTATAATTATAATATATTATTTATATTATATATATATATATATATATATATATATATATATATATATATTATTTATATATATATATTATTTATATACATGTGTGTGTGTGTGCGTATATGTGTGTGTGTGTGTGTGTGTGTGTGTGTTATATATATATATATATATATATATATATATATATATATATATATATATATATATATATATATATATATATATATATATATATAATATATATATATATATAATATAATATAATATAAAATCTCACATTTATTGTTTTTATATTAGATTTTATAGCATATTATTTATATATGTATGCTATATAATCTAATAAACATTTTGCCGGTGTAAAAAACAACAGGTTTCAGTATGTAGTTATTTTATTCCCTAAAAGGAAGCTAACATTCAAAAATGAAGTGGAGAAAATTGAGCACAACCTATAAAATTCATTGCCATGTACAACTACCTTTTAAGAACAATAACTAGAATTTAATGTTTTCTGTAGAAGACTATTATTTTTCCACATCATTTTGGAGAATTTTGGTTCACTCTACAATATTACTTCAGCACATTAATGTTTGATTGTATTTGTTTATGCACAGCTCTGTTACGTTCCTGCCACAACATGGAGTGGTTGAGGTCTGGATTTGACTGGGCCATAGTAACACCTTGATTCAGATGTCAATTTGCTGGTGTGTGTGGGATCATTGTCCTGTTAGGTGACCCAGTTTGGCCCAGCTTAATCTACTGAACAGATGGCATCAGATTTGTTTCAAGAATATTCTGGTATAAAGTGGTGGTCATTGTTATCTCACTGACTTTTAGTTTACTTTTTCTGTAGCTTTAAAACAAGCTCAAATAATCCGACCACCATGCTTGACATTGTCTATATTTAATGTTATTATATTGTACTGTGTATAATATTATATTGGCAGTTTATATGCAAGGTGGTGGAAGTGGATTAAACATAAAAACATTGCATGATCATGACCAAACGTCTCCACCTTGGTCTCATCAGTTTCAGAACTTTACAGGTTTTTCTGATGTCATGTCATAAAATGGGAAATTTCACACCGTTAGAAGATGGCAGTATGATGCTTATGGATTATGCAGTATGGATTGATGATCAGTAACAGTTGCTTCTCTGAGCTCATGGATAACACCTCTTTCTTCCTGGCATGACACATGCCTAAGTTCTGCACAAGACCAAAGTGGTACTTTTGTAGAGGTAGTCATATTTCATGATGATGATGATGATGATATAATAACCATTGTAATTTACGAAGTGCAAGAGAAACACTTGTTCATGCTGCTGTGTCTGTGTTGTTGCTGTTACAAACTATATGGCTTTTTTTTTTTTTAAAGAATTTTTGAAACATTAATGGTCATTAGTCAGGGGACCATATTTAGCTTTGTGTCATCTTGGTGATGTAGCCCAAATGCTATTTTTCATGACTGTCACAACTTGTATAAATCTCCATTAAGAACAAACTTGGCCTCAGTCTCACACCTATCATGAAACTCTGTTTGTACTTTTATCCACTTTTCAACTTCAAGATTTTTTGTTAGAAAAAATTGTTGCAAACATGACAATTATACAGATTCGAATCATATAATACAAATCATGATATTGTGCTAAATAAAATGAAGCAGAGAGCTGTACTGAACCCACAAGCCTGTGTTTGACACTTGAGTGTTATGAGTGTTGCATGTTGTGTTACTTTCCACTGAAGAAGTGTTACTTTGTGTACTGTTTGTCATTCTGCAGTTCTTCTGGACCAAGCCGATGTTTATTGCTTTAGAGACGGGAATTCTGTTATTTGTGCCAAGCATAATTAACATTCTAATAATGTAATTCATCATCCCTGGAGTGAGAATTCCCTCTGGATATTGTGGCTTAGAAACGTTAGCCTAAAGCCAGTTCACTATTTCACATGTCAGCACTTTGGTCTCGTGTAAATTATTACATATGCACTTTATTAACAGGAAACCATCCATCTGTAATTAGAGATGAGTTTTAGACTCTGTGTGACTCCAGTGTACTAATAGTACCTTGAATTATTCAGCAAGCAGAATATCCTTTTAAGGTGTCATTTAAGACGTTTTTAATATGATTACTTCCGGAAATGTACATTACTACTCTGGAGCACTCGCTTGTGATACCTTGTCCTTTTTATGTGCTTGTCAATATGCACAGTAATTAAAAGAATTTTCCCGGAAGTATTTGCTTTAATAGACCAAATCTGGAGTTTTATCCACAGAGTTTACTGGATAATTTGAATAGCATCTATTGTGTATTATTTCATGTAGGAAAGGTAGATGCCAGCATGTATTGCATCTTGACATTTGGCATTTATTTGTAAAGCTGGATTTAGGCTTGTTTACTGGATAGAGGAACATTTTCAACAAACCTCAGGCTTGTGATCGGGCTAGCCCACATGAAACACACACACTGTGAGCACCAATTATTTTATTTGTTTGTTTTATAATTTTAGTTTTTTTTAAATATTTTTTGTTCTTAACTCGAGGAGGAATTCTGCTGCCTTCATGTGTTCTCATGCAAAAATGTATTTGTCAGCGAGAGCTCTGGAAAAATGGATTGATAGTGATTTATAGTGGTGATGTTTTTTTTTACTTTTCCCTGGGGAAGATGTGGATGGTTGATGTGGTTTCAGTTGATGAAGGGTAATTAATTGTTTGCTCATTACATTAAGAACATTTTAGTTGTTCTAAAATCCAGTTTTTATTTCTATTTATTTATTTATTGATTTATTTTACTGCTCACTGATTTAGTTCCTGTGTCTCCATTAGGGCAAACTTTATAACAATTTTATTTGTATAGCACTTTTAAAGATGAACAAATGTATAAATTAAAGGATATAAAGGTCTTCATTTTTACCTAATAAGCAGGTCAGAGGCAATGGTGACCAGGAAAACCTTAAAAGGAACCAGACTCAAGAATGAACTCCCCTTCATCTGGGAGACACCAGATAGTGTGTTTCTAAATCATTTTCCTTTTAGAACTGTAACTATACAGTCAAAAAGTGTGATTATGTAACCAGGAAATTCTTTGTAGTTATAACAAAGTCTATCTTGTTGAAGTTACCATCTGTTCACTGATGTTAAACTGTTCATGGCAATTGCAGTCCTAAAGCTATAATAGAAACCATGAAGATGACTTTGGACTGCAGTTGCTGGTGCCATCCACACTAATCTCATTTATCTTTAGGCTGTCCACGTGGATCCATCCTCAGCAGCAGCGAGTGGTTTCCAAAAAACTAAAATGAGTCCAGCTAATAACCGTGATGAACTTTTAATAAATAAAAAAATGAATAAAAAAAGAATTAAGTCTGCTTAATTATGACTTTGCAAAATTACAAATGAGCAGTTCTCATAAAATAGAAAATGAACCAGTTGGACACATGAACCTGGGATGATTTGTGCAGGTGTTTTTGAGCTCTCTGTAAATAAATGGTTGCATCTAAAACCTCTTCCTTTTCTCCAATCTTATATTTTATCTCTTGCTTTCGTTTGGACTTGGACATTTCTGTGTAATAAAAGAGAATTAACAAATTCTATATACAGAAATTAATATGAAAGATTTTCAGTATTAATATATGTTGGATTTAAATTAACGGTATTTCTATATTAACTGTAACATTAGACAAGTATATAGTTAACATTCGGTTAACTATTAGCGATGGCAAAACTAGTCAAAAATCTGATTTCAATTGAAGAGAGAGAAGATTTTATATTCAAAAATATTTAATGATAAATCTTTTAATTATTTAAAGATAAAAATGTTTTTTTTTTTCCCTCCCTACATGTGCCCTAGCCGAGTTTTTGGGTTTTTGCTTTTGATGCTTGTTTTCCTTTATGTTTAGGCTGAATTTATTTATTTATTTATTTATTTATATATATTTTTTTATCCTAGCCTTTGTCCCGTACAATGGCAGGGTCCGCATGATTTGGCACAGGTTTTACGCCAGATGCCCTTCTTGTCGCAACCCTCCCATTTTTATCCGGGCTTGGGACCAGCACTGAGAGTTAACCCTTTAGTGGCTGGGTTGGCGCCCTGCCTGGGAATCTAACCCGGGCCACGGCAATGAGAGCGCGGGATCCTGCTGCTGGACCACCAGGAGACCTTGTATAGTTTGATTACATAATTTGTAGAAAATGACAGTTCATGAGCAGGGGAAAAAACAGTATCACACAAGCCTTCTTTTAAATTATATGATAAAAGGTAGTTGCTGCTCCTTGGAGATCCTCAGTGTTCATTAAATAGAGTTATATCGTCATGATCTGACCTAAAATTCTCTACTTAAAGGTGTGATTACCGGTAACTTTTTAGCTACACACATTGCCGTGTTCGGTATAAAATGCATTGCTCTACCATGACTTGTGCTAATTAAACAATACTAGTCTTCCTGTATTGATTTTCTAGAGTAGACTGCCTGATCCTGCAGCACACAGCACATGTGCTCCTCCTTCATTTGGTCAGTAAAATCCAGGAGCATGCCCCAGACCTGACAGAGAAACACCTTTATTGGATTTTGTCTGTTGAAAGTCCAGTGAGAAAGCAGGGCTTTTCACATGCTGTTATAGCAGACAGAATTATTGGAATTTGAGCAGCAGGTCAGTGAGGGTCATGAGCGCTCGTTTAGCTCTGAGTGGAGATGAGATGAGGATATCGCTGCTGGATTTGCTGGAATGTTCCATGTATGGTGATGTTACTTCTACCAAAGAGCCATTACCAATGTTAGCAATGAAGATTTTCAATTTCACTGGTTAATAAAACCGTCTTTCTGATGGGCATTTCATTTTTAAAAGAAACTGCCTTTACACCCTGCAGTGGATATTTAATGGAGCATGGCTTTTTATATTCAAATCTAGATGATCAAAAATGATGTGCTTGACCTCTTACAGGTGCCTCACAAGGTTATTTAACCCATGTGGTCTTATCTAGTGAGAAGTCAGGATGAGATGTCCATCAATAAAAGAGATGGTTTAATAAGCTGTTTAAGCCAGACTTTGTCCTTCACAGGAAGGAAAGTTAGAACAATATGACAAAGGAAAATCTACAATTCTGCAAGTAAAATCTGTCTATACAAAAAGGTAACCGTTCATGCATTATATTCTGAGATAAAGTGATAACGTGCTGATGAATTTTGATTATAGATGCATTTAGTGGTGACACAAAATCCTGGGCACGTCCTACAGTTGAAATATTATGCCAAGTGCATGTCTTTTTCAGCTTTTACAAAAGTCTGTTATCCTGATGCTGTTTTTCTGCTTCGGGTACTTCTGCACTTTTGACTTTCTCTCATTCAGTTCAATTTGATTTATACTGCACTTTGAACGATGGTAATGAATGATATAAAGCCGCTTTACAGAAATCCAGATAAAGATCTAAAATTAGGATAAGGTTACGGATGGTCTCATCCTTGTATCTCACTTGGATGCTGTAGAGTTGTGTGGAGCTGCCGTTGTAGTCATAAAAATAATATTGAGACCCTTATTCACAATCTAAACTTTATACTGAACCTCCTCACTCTTATTACTGTTTGATTTTATACTGTAGTATAGAGCTGTGGAAGAGTAATGACCCGGCGATGGCAAGAAGTTGGCTTCCCTTTCAAATCTTCTCAAGGTTTCTTCTTGTTTCAGTGAGATTTTCTTCACCACTGTTACCTCTGACTTGATCATTTGGGATCTAAATCTATAATCAATAATTTTGTGTACACAGATAAAATTGAATCCACTTTCTTGGACCTTTCTTTGATCTCTGCACAGAGACCAATCATTGTTCTATGTCCAGTTTTAAATGAATCTCAGAAATGAAAGCACTTTTCCCACTTGGACATTCCTTTTTTAGTACAAGAAAGCTTTTTCTTGTTAGACTGTAAACCAAACCCATTCATTTCCATCGTTCCCCGCAGTACTGCAATCACACACCATTTATTTTTCAGCGCTTGCTCATTTATGGATTTTTTTTTTTTTCTTTTGGTTAGATGAAATCCATATAAGATCGGCACTGATGCACGCTATAGAGCAGCTCATCCAGTCATTATTTAAGCATGTGTGCAATGCCACATGGTGCTGCCTTTTCCAAGCTTTTAGATGTTCATATTACCATTTTCTTCTTTATATTTTTATTTTTTACCATTAGGTCATGCTGCGTTTGTTAAAGATTTTACACTGAGCTTGGGCACTGACTTGTATCATGCATGTTTTTTAATGACTCCTTTGGAGAGTTAAAGCACTTCCATTGTTAGGATGTTCTGAATCATACTTCATAGAGAGAGAAAAGTGATTCATATTCTTTTTACTTGAAGGCATAATCCATCATGCGCTTGTTTCCGTGTGATTTATCTCTTTTAGGAGCGGCTGTTGGAATGATGCGTCCGTGTTTTTTTAAGAGATTAAAAACATGCTACGCCACAAACATTTAAGGTGACTGAAATATATATATGGAACAAAGAGAATTCTCACCATCAGTAGCAGAATTGAGTGAAATACTCTCAGATTTGATTCTGCTGATCCTCAGTCAGGGTTTACATTTGGTCTTCACTGGAACTGCGCGTTATAAATCCACTCAGGTCCCATCTGCCAGGCTGGAAGTCAAGTTATTCCATTAAAAGTAATAGTTTCAGCAATTCCTTCTCCCACTTGTTTATATTGTACTCTGTTTGTGTGTTCTTATTAGGTTTGTCCAATATTGATTTTTTTTTCCCCTGCTTTCCTTGCAACTTATCCTAAAAAATTGCCATAAAAGATTTTATTGCCCACAACCAACACCCTAGCACCAGCATTTCAGGAAAGTAAGGGAAGCCTTAATATTACGCTGTGCTTTCAGGAACTGCTTGCTGGCAATCTTGACAACTCACGTGGTGCTGAACTCAACTCTACTGATGCTGCAGTGTAATGTGCAGAAAAGGGCAAAAAGAAACCCTCAATAACAACACATTTTTGTATCATCCTTTAACAGATTGATTGTCTCCACACAGCTGACATTTTCAAAGTGGAAAGGTGTTGCTGCTCAAAGTGTTTGAACTTATCTGAATGCTTACTTGTGCAAGAGCGTGCCAAAAAAAATACACACACAAAACAAAGAAAGTATTGCTAAGAGTACTTTCTTAGCCATATCACTATTAATATTTATTTGTAAAATGTTAGATTCGATCATTTATTGTCAGATTATTTAGTCTTTTTAGGTCCGAATTTTCATTGTTATTTTGCCCCCAAGCTATGAAGCTTTTATTATCATTTTAAGCAAATGCAGCTGGTCTAGTACACTGAAATGAAACAACATTCCTTCAGGATCATTGTGCTACATAAAACACAGAGCTACCTAAAACAACACAGCTCCAAATATACTATCCACTAGTTGTTTCACTCTAAACCAATAAAAACAGTGCTATATACTGTACCTCCAGAAAGTATTTAACCCAGATGAGTACGTCTCTTTCTGCTAAAATGAAGCATCAGATTTAATCCTAGCAGAATGATTTTTTTTGCTCTTTTTAAAGTGATGCTCTACAGAAGTAAAAATTATTTAGGTGTCCTAAAATAATTTGGGGGGAAAAAAAATCCTAAATTGATATGTATTCACTCCCTCAGTGTGAACTGTCCATTTGCATCTGTTTAGGATTTGAGTCATCATGCATAAGAACTTTTGAGAACTGCACATTTTAATTTTGGAAATTTTCTTATTTTCATATTTTTGTCAATCCCCAGCTCTGTCAAATTAGATGAATGTTGGTGAGCAGAAATTTTCAGGTCCTGGGTTTTTAACCGGATTGAAGTCTTTTAGAACACAAAAAGTCTGTTGTTTTTAAGTCATTCCTTATCTCTGTTTTCTGTGCTTTGGCCGATTGGTTGGGAGCTAGATTTTCAGCCTCAATGCAGATATCTGACTATAACTGGTCTTCCTCAAAAATGTGCTCCATCCATGTTGCCTGTGATGGTAATGCCTTTTCCACATCCTCCTGCTGAGGAGCTGCTGATGCTTCCAGCACTCATGATATTAGGAATGGTGTTTCCTGGGTGTTGGGCTGGATTTGATGTACAGCAAATATTATAACCAAATGGCTCAACATCTGTGCTCATCACACCACAGGATCTTTTTACAAAAGCTCTCAATTTTTCTAAAATGGCCTTTATTAGTAATGGCTTCCTTTTGGTCTCCCATCCAGAGACTGGATCTGTGAAGAGCTGATGATATTGTTAAAGGCAGGTTCTTCTGTTTAACCAGTGAGCTCTGTAACCCTGTTTGATCTTCTCGGACAATTGGCCTTCTTGCCCAGGCATTCAGTTTGACCTGACCTTGGTAGAGTCTGGGTTGTGCTATATATTTTTTCCACTTTGTTAAAATGGATTTCAGCATGCTCCTAGGTAGGAGCTTTGCTATTGTTTTAATATCCTTGTCCATCTGTTTTCCCTCTTAACAGGAAGGTTCCTGGGCAGTTCTGTGGTCTTTGTGACCGCAGGACTGATCTGATGTGATGTTTTAGCTTAGAGACCACTGACATGAAAGCTTTTTATTGAGGAAGCTTTGAACTGGACACAGGTTTAATGTGAGCTTTCAAAAAAAAAAAACCACTAATCCAAATTTAGATCATCCACTTTTATTATTATTATTATTATTATTATTATTATTATTATTATTATTATTATTATTATTTTAAATTTAATTTAATTTTAATACTGTAAGCCTCCTGGTGGTCCCGTGATCCTGTGCTCTCATTGCCGTGGCCTGGGTTCGATTTCCTGACAGGGAGCTAACCCAGCCACTGAAGAGTTAAAGCTCAGTGCCTGTCCCAAGCCCAGATAAAATGGGTGGGTTGTCTCAGGAAGGGCATCCGACGTAAAACCTGTGCCAAATCGAATATGTGGACCAGGTACTCCACTGTGGCAACCCTGATCAGGGAGCATCCGAAAGAACAGCAACAACATTTTAATTTTAATTCTGAAGACAGGCAGACATGGTGTCCAGACACTGTCAGTGAATATCAGACAGTTCAAAATGCCTGCACAGGTCATTCAGGATGAATATGCTGATTGGCTCATATCACATCTAATTGTGGAGAAAAAGACTGAGTAACATTTCATATGCTTAAGTGAAAACTTCTACTAGCTATAGCAATTGCTTTAAGCTCATCTTCCCCCAAAGTATCAATATTATTCCTCACTCATGGTGAAATTCAATTAATCAAATGAAATATCCCACTGCAGTATTGTGCTGTTTGCTAATTTAATGTAGACTGTTTTTGGTAGACAGAGCAGCCTGCCTGACAATCTCCTTTCAATCCTGTGAACCAGTGCTAATTAAAAAAAAAAGATTTAAGCAGATTCAAGCACATTGTGTTTTAATGGAAGCAAATATTAACACCTATTGGATGATTTGATGTATCAATTTGAGTCCTGCTCAGAGGAGTGCGTCACTGAGACTGACTGCGGGAGTATGAGCAGGTGGAGTTTATGTAGAAAACATATGTAGATATTTATTGGATAGTGTACTCCGATACACAGCTTATAACTGGGAGATCGTTTAAAGGGGGAGGAAGCACCTCAACAACTACTAATCAATGTAACTCTAATGAACATGACTGACATCTCAAACCAGTCCAAATCACTACACCAGTGGCTAGTTGAGTAGCTTAATCCAAACCAGTTTTACATACTAATATAATGTAAATAAATTATAAGTGCAAAGTTCAGCTTGTGCAGTCAAATTACACAGTCATTTATTGTCATTAATAATTAATTATAGTCATTTATTATCTGCATTCAGATTTGTTGTTTATGAAGTCTAGAGCTCGCTGCTTTTTACGTAGCCCGAAATTGCAGATACTGCTAATACTGACTTGATTTTTGAAAAGTCTTTGAATGCTCATGCTTGTGTGGAGATGAAAACACACATGGCTTCTCACTAGCTGCTGGTACTGGTGCACTCTGGACTCTGGCAGCATGTGTAAAAGCTTGGCAGATCTGCTAATACAGTATAGTCTGAGTGAACCTCCGTGAACACAGTGATAGTGTGAAATCATGTAGAGACGAATCATCGACTCATTATAATGCCCAAGCACTACTGTTTATTCTGTTTATTTATTTTTTTGATGATGTCCTTGTGTGTATATTCTGTTGCATGTAATCCCAAATCGTTTCATTCTACATGTCTTGACGTACCATGCAAATGATAAGGTGACTTCATCATTTGTAGCTCATCACAGCTCCAATCAAGCTTTTCACCAGCTCATTCATCCAGGAGCACATGTTGGAGCTTTGCAGCTACACTGCACTGGTTCTAACCCAACTCTGAATGCCTTGCTCCAGCCTCCTACACTGGATTTAGTAGCATTTTACAGCAACCAACCCATGAATAATGTTGGGTAAGGCATTTAGTAAATACCAGCAATCAATATCAGAGTGCAGTAAGACAAATAGGAAGCAGTTGTCTTTTCTGTCATGGGGAGACCTTATTTATAACTTTATCAATCAACTTGACCTCCACAGTGCTGTTGATCTGTGACGGCTCTCTGTTTCCGGTCATGGTGGACAATCCGATTTCACAGTGAGATACAGTGCACAGTGCTGCGGAAACATATGGGCTGGATTTAATGTGACGGATTTTATACATTGCCAGTTATATAAACGGCGTCCATGCGAATCTTCTTTTGTTTGCACACTTGGACCTCTGTTAGTTGTGTGTTTGCCGATTGTGTTCCAGCTTTTTCCCCCAATTCTGTAATAAATGGGTTCCTGCTGTCAGATAGAAGCTCTAGCCCACTGCTTGTGTACCCCAAGTTCTCAGTGGCATTTTGATTTGAGCACCGTTTCCTCTCCTGTGACTAGTGCGTCAAAATCCTGTGAAACGCTAGCTGTAGCTCGTTCCCCAATCTCTGCATTCAATTTGGCCCCATTACTCGTGGAAGTGGCTGACGGGAGCAAGGCTGTGTGCTGAGAGGGGCAGGGGAGATTAAATCCAGCACTCATGTGCATTCGCTAAATCACAGCCTGAGGATGGAGAGATTAGTCCTTCGTCACCGAGTGCTTTCACACACATGCTCTTGCTCTCTTAAACACACTTTTGCACACACTCGGGTGCCTTAAACAGGTGACATTCTCCGAAACAGCCACTATCCTCAACTGCTTTTAATTTCATGATCATCTGTTTGAAAAATCGTCATACGAGCTTGAAAGCGATTAGAATGTCCTCCTAACGGTCCATAGACCACGTCTAGACTGTTGTGGTGTGTACTGCTGTCATGCATATCAGAGAATGATGTTGGTTTCAACTGGTTTTTATAAGCCGCACTGATAAAAACAGTACCGTATCACAGACAGTACCATGATATTGCATAAGCCACATGGTTGACACTGTTGGATTAAAATCAGCTTCACAGTCCTCGCATTTATCTGTGCAAGTGTCTTTATTATTTCACTGTGCTGTAATGTATGTGACAAATGAAGGCTTCTGTCTCTGCCTCTCTTTCTGTCTCTCTGCCTTTCTGTTTGTCTGTCTGTCTCTCTTTCTGCCCGTCTGTCTGTCTTACTTTTATCTGCATATCACCACACTATAGCCAGCTACAGACTTGTTAACCAAACATCTAGCTTTATCTAGATGATGGCATGCACATTGTAGGGCTACGAATGTACATACTTCCTACAGAGGCCAGGGGCGTGCCACGCCCCAGATCCCAGGAAGAATATTTTTTTGTGAAAACAACACCAGGCCATTCAATACTGGTGCTTTTGGTTTTATTTACTCACTTACTTAAATCAACAACTAGCATTGTAATGAGCAAACTAACCAAGTAGCTTTCTAAATGAACAAATCACATTAAAATGCTTTCACTGATGATGACTAAATCTTTGTTGGTGGCAGAATGGCAAATTAGAAGATAGACAAGTGTTCTTTTAGCAGTTAACAAGCTAAGCTAGCGTTATCAATAAAGTCAGTGCCAGAGACATTAGATCTGGACAACAGTCCTTAGCTACAGTGTTGCATGTTGAATTATCATCTGATTTCCAGACTGGGATATTCCATGGTGAAAAGTGATGGGGAGGAGGAGCACATTGAGGGGGTGGGGCTTATCATGGAAGAAGATGGGCAGGATATTTTCTCTTCAGCTGCTGTTACAATCAGCAGTCATGTTTCAAATGGCTTAAATGATAATATTGAATGAATAGGAAAGCCTTTTTTTAAAGACAGATCTACTGCCATCTAACTCATCAGAAAACGATTTCTCAGGAAAAGGGTCTAGCGACGCACATGCACTAAAGTATCATCAAGCTGCAGCTAGCAGTTTGTTAGCTATCCTATACATTACATCTGATGAAACAGAGAAATGTATTGTGGTGATATTTCTGTCACCTAAAAAAACCCACACAGTAAATTTACCATGAAGACAATAGATTACTAAAGTCATTAATGTGACTAGATAATTAGTCATTTATGCTTTCCCCAAACTTTAGGAAAAATCTATCCATCTATCCATCTATCCATCTATCCATCTATCCATCTATCCATCTATCTATCTATCTATAATTAAAAATGCTCGTTCATGCAGGTGCTTGTGCTCACATTTCCTTTATGGACAAGCCTAATTTAAGACAAAATCCAAATTCCAAACTCTTCATGTGTATTTTCAATGTTTAACCTGCTGTGATTCTGTCGTGTATATGAGAATTTCTTCATATGATATTGCACATTTTCATTTTCTTGGCCAAAAATGAAATGCCTTAACAATTCCATTTGTTCCATGCGCTTCTGTGTGATGCGGTTCTTCAGTTTTAGGGATTTTTTTCAGAGCTGTGGATCTGTGCCTTGTTCCAATCAGGGGAAAAAACTTCAATTGTTTCCGAGTTGCATTTTCTTTTTGGCTCAGTTTGCTTTCATACAGTAGAATTTTAAAGCATACCAAAATGAGTTTATCTAAACTGTCCTCTCTTTGGTCAGAGTGAACTGCTTATGTTCTGGGTCTCATATCGCTCATCCATCATGATGGATAGCCAGCAGATCCGTGAGTTTATTGTGCCTTTCTTTTTAGCTCTAGTGGTAGTGTATCAATTTCAACAAAAATTGTGGGTTGCATCGGGGCAACATTGTTCTAATTCACCTTTTGTAGAAGAGCCATTACACATCATTTTAAAATGAATAGGCATGCTTTATTTTTGATTTGATCAACCCCTGAACTCTCTCACCACAGATCTATCAGAGGCATTAATCCATGATGCATGTTGCGCGCTATTAGCTAACCAAACTCCCTAAAGAATGCAGTTTCCCCCTCGCATTACTGTACAGATTGGTCTGTTGGTCCATTGGCTTGGATTGCTTTCTCACCACAAGGGAACCGCTCAAGAGTTCATCTGCAGTTTGTTTGTTTTGGTGAGGATCCGAGCATGATTATTGCTTTCATAAAATGTCTCAATGAACCGAACCAGGGTAGAAAATGCACCAGGACCTGAAACAAATGCTCCAAATGAGCCAGGTGTGAAAATGCCTTGCCCCATCATGGACAATATGTCCTGTATCTTGTTTGTATTGATACTTGTGGTATCAATACATGTGATGTGGAGGCCTCCTGAAGAGAAAATGTGAGCGTGATGGTGTGAGAGAGTGATGGTGTGAGTGAGAGAGTGATGGTGTGAGTGTGAGAGAGTGATGGTGTGAGTGTGAGAGAGTGATGGTGTGAGTGTGAGAGAGTGATGGTGTGAGTGTGAGAGAGTGATGGTGTGAGTGTGAGAGAGTGATGGTGTGAGTGTGAGAGAGTGATGGTGTGAGTGTGAGAGAGTGATGGTGTGTGTGAGAGAATTTTAAAATAGTATGATGTGGTAGTTGCAGTGTTGTATAGAAGTCTGAAATCATGACTGTGTTGTAAAGTATTTTTCCATGCAGTGCAATCCTATTTGAAATGCTGAAATGTAATCAAGAAATGGCAAATGACTGAAAAGTCTTGGCTTTTTCTCTGACACAGCCTCATTAGAAGCAGCAATATCATCAGACCATAACAACCTTTTTACCTTTTTCTGTTTACACACACACACACACACACACACACACAAGTATTGTTATTTGGAAGATGTGCTACTTGTGGTTTAATAGCCTGGCTTTCTCTTTCATCTCAGCTTGTTGTCCTGGATAGCAGTAATGCACTACAGAGAGTAATGGTGAGAGATAGATAGAGAGAGTGTTGCATTAATTGGGGAGCAAATTAAGATATGTCTACAAAGCTGCTTTGGCTTGCTAACATGCATGCGTGCTTGGCGAATCTTTTACAGTTAATTCTTTAGAAAATTGCCTCAGTATAAAACGTCCACAGAATTTCAATTTCAGTTTATAATGTGTTCTTATTAATGCACTGTTGTGTTTTCAGCACCAAAAGCAAAGTGGGAGGGGGACAATCCCTCTTTTTTTTTCATAATTGCTGGGGAAGTCTGAGTGTATGCGCTATAGTTAAGTTAATGCATATGAATGAGGAGGAGCATTAGCTGAGCAGCTCAGCCACTGAACATTATGTATATTACAGAGTGTTAAATATTTATACATTAACAACCCAATAGTAGCTAATATTTGGCTTATGAATATATGTGTTTATGCATTAAGCCTTGGTATAGACTGGAATTGCTTTTTCTCTTGCCTTGCCTTGCCTTTGTTACAGTTTGTCTACTGAAACTACAGCTTCTGTAACTCAGCACTGCATGGGTTTTTTGTTAATGAGGCTGCTTGTGCTTCAGTAAGAGTTACAGTCTTTAGTAACATTCCAGTTGGTTGTAATCTTGCGCAACTTTCTTTCAGCCGAGCTTCAGTTGACAGCCAAATTGCATCCCCAAAATGTATAATTGTAGCGCTTAGGCAAATGTTGAAATAGTAAATATCTGCAGATCATCTGTTTGCCTTCCTTCAGAAGGAAGCGCCATTGTTTCTAAAAGCTGCTCCGGCATGAAGAATCTGTTTACTTATCAGATGAACATCTGCACAGCGCCTTCAGTTTATTCATTTTCCAAAGTGATGCTATCTGCAGGCAGCTGCGTATTTCTCTTCACCGGCTGTTCCCTCAAAGACGCTGTTTTGAGCAAGATCTTTTGACGAGTGGGAAGGTTTCAGACAGCTTACAGATAAATATAGCTCGTGATGTCATTAACATAACACGGATCGGCGGCTAGAACACACGCAAACTATTCAGCGCGTCAGTCCCTCCGTCTTGCGATCAGTTTCACCGCTTCATTTCCACTTAGCTGCATCACTGTATGGCATATTAACTGCTTTTTATTAGCTCTCATTGCCACTCTGAGGATGTTGGAAAGTTGCTTAATAACAAAGTGGGCACAAATTTACAACACTCCAGGTCATATTGAAGGGAACCCTTCAAGTTGTTTGATATTTTATGGGTTGTATGTTAGACCCACACACTTCCTGTTGACCTCAAATCAACTGCAAAATTCTCCAGGAGGAGACTCCAGGACTCGGCTCGGGTCTGAGCTCAGCAGTCACGAGTAATTGCTGAAGCTGTTGGAAGCAGGCTTGGTTTCCTCCAGTGAAGTAAACATGTTGTAAACATCTTTCAAATATCTTTTAAATTAGCCCAATTTAAATTGCGAGGATTATTTTTTAACATTTTAAAAAATTCCACAGTATTCTGCTCAAGCTAGCAGTGTCACATTGCATGCATTTGACATCATTTGCCACTGACTGGGAAAACCGCTAGCATTCCACTTGAGATGATCCTACACTTCTAAAATTCATACACTGTATGGTACCATACATATAGTGCATAGTGTGGAGTATGTCATTTGCAGTCTTTTCAGGATTTTCTGATCACAGAAATGAATATAAAATCAAACAAACTCCGCAATAGCTGGAGGGGTTTCCTGCAGATTTTCTGCAGCCTTGGGCCAAGATACATCATGTGACATCATCCATGCGTTCAACCAAAACCCTCTTCGATTTGCGTGAGTCCAGCTATCAGAGAAAGTAATTACATATGCGTCTTCACTGATAGTTGTGCTTGCACAAAATCCTGTGCTTACAATTTGAAAATATTGGAAAAAAAAAAAAAAGAACCACCTCAACCCTATACCTTTTATACCCTGTGGATATTGTTGTTGTCTATATGGTCGACTAATTCTTTTTTACGCACTTTAGAGCGGTTGTTGAATTTCTCTGCACCTTTGAATAAGTTAGCATTGTGCTTGGGAAGTTTTATAAAGTTTCAGGTGCGTATCTTCATTTGAGATTTGAAGCTGATGTGTTTTAATCCTCTGTTATTTATACTGACACTTATTTTTCGTCTTCCATACAGATTTGATATAAACCTCCACCCTGAAACCCATTAAAGTGACTTGTATTGAAATGTTTGTGATGTGCTTTGATGATCTGGTGCTGGATTGTCGTTGTTCTTAGGAGCAGTTTCTCGTCTCCTGCACTGATGCAACTGTTACAGTGGTGTTTAATGGGAGAAAAATTTTCAGCAGTCTCCAGTATAAATGTTCAAGGCCCAGTTTTGTTTCCAGCTCCTAAAAAATAAGCTTCTTTTCTCATTTACCATTTTTCAGCTGATTTCAACATCCTATTAATGTGAATGTGAAATATTGATGACTGCAATCATTTGATTCAATGTTAGAGAATGTGATGCAGCTACAGAGTTGCAGCAGAGACTCAGCTTGGCTAGTTAGCAATCCGGGATGAAGAGCACATTGGCATTGCCTGTCAGGAGCAACAAGGGACCAACAATCGGACCCAAATGCAGGGATAAAATAACAAACTGGGGATTAATTAGGAAAATAACAAAACTACAGACATATGGAAACACTAGGCAAAACTAGGTGACTGAAATACAAAAAAACAAACACAAAACAAAGAATAGGAAACAGGCAGCAGAAAACAGGAGACAAAACCGGGCAACAAGAAACAAGCACTCAGGAAAAAACAAGTACAAGACAGCAGGTATGTATAGGGAAGGTAAGAAGAGACACCTAAGGAACAGGTGTGCAGAGGCGGGAATGGGATAAGGATTGGGTGGGGTGAACACACATGAGAACAAAGAACATAAATGTAAGCACATGGCACAGGACATGACAAAGAAACACTGTCCAAGCTGTCCTTGACATTGCCGGCAGCTTTAGCATGAAAGTTGAAGCTTCGGAAGCTGACCTGATTGAGAAGAGTGTACAGATGAGGAGATGAGAAAGCATGACTAAAGCCCTGCTGCATCAGACTCTTCAGGTAGAGATGAGGCAAGAGCTAATTTCCACTGCTATTGTTGTGGGTTATGCAGGAAACTGTAAAAATAAATAATTAAAAATAATAAAATGAAAATCTTAGAATTTAATTAACGTATAAATCTTGTAAATATGCTAATTGTTTAGGGTGGAGCTTTTTTTGAAATCTGCCTATCATAATTCTATTCCTGTCTACACTTTCCCAACTACCAATATTCCAGGCATTCATTAAGTGATGTTGAGATGGTCTGTGCGACTCCCCACTGCAGTTCTCAACTCCCGCAGGACTTCAAAGCATAAGAGAAGACTGCTGGTGAGATCCTCTGTATGCCAAAAGGTCAAAGGTCATGAAGATGAACCGTCCCTCCTCTGAGAGGTTCTGATTAGGCTGGGATATGAAAAGGCCTCAGCGTGTGCTCTCGATATGAGCAGCCAATTAAGCAAGACTGCTTTTGCTCGGCTCTGCCACTTCGGTAATTACACCACGATTAATGAGGATCATTTAGATTTTTGTATCAGGTTAAGTAGACACAATGTGTGATGCGGACGCTCAAGGAAAGCGTGTGAATGTCCGTCAGTCATGCTGATGAAAGATGGAAGCCAGATCCCATATGTAGTTTTATTTTATAAATGACAATACAGGAGTATAGTTACCAAGACATATTAAACTGTCGGTATTAGTGCAGGCTTCAGCTCTCAATATGCTCTACGTTTTTAGGTAATCAACAGAATGTTTATTAATCCATTCAATCATTATTACATGTATTTTTTCTGACAATCCTCCTATTAGCATGTTTTTAGAAGAGACAATAGAATCTGGAGGAAACTCATGTGTGGTCATGTTCTCTCTGTGCCTACATGGCTGTCCTCCAGGTGGGTGGATTAACCGTGCAAATTGACTTTAGGTGTGAACGAGCGTGTGAATGGTGCTCTATGAGGGACTGTTTTGCCATTAAGTGTGTATATCTGCACCAAGTGTTCTTGGGATAAGCAACATACCTACAGTGATTATGTGCAAGGCAAAGTGGTTTCTGAAAATGAGTGAATCAATCAGTGAATCAATGAATCAATCAGTGAATCAATGAATCAGTCAATCTCACCAGGTGCACACTACTAGCTCTATTTAATTTATTTTAGAGCTCGCCTTTGCAGCAAATTTTGATATTGGAAAAGTATTTTCAGAACCTTATGGATGCCAAATTCAGCGCAGATTTGGGTAATGTGAGAGATTAAACATGTCTGGAACTTTAAGTCCTCGAATATCACACCTTTTAATTATGTAGATCCAATATTTTCATACTAGACTGGTAGCTATGTAGTCAGACGACTGTAAGCTTGGACAAAAAAAATAACGCTGTGTGCAGTGAACTACAGAGATGAAGAACAAGCCTGTGTAACAATGTGAATGATGTGTGCTTTTCCAGCCACATTTTCATATACAATTTGCTATTTTTTTTTTATTTCTGTTCATCATGTATGTGTATTAAAGGCCAGCTTTATCCTACTTTCTGTCAAGAGACATTATCTGCCAATATGTGAGGAAAGCTCTACACTTTCGTTAGAGAAAGGCAAGAGACTCTGTTAAAACCAATGATGCTTAGTGTATGTGCAGGGTTAGTAATGTAGTTTGACAAGGCTGTTTGTTGTGTGACTGAAATCTTAAATAGATGATTTGATGTTTAGGCTCTTGAGCAACACCCCTGGCCCTCAGCAACCCAGCTTGTGTGCTTGGACTGAGTCCTGTCTCAATTGTACAATCAGTGAACACTATTAGGAACACCTGTGCACCTACTCATTCTTATAAGTGTCTAATCAGCCAATCATGTGTCTGCAGAGCACCACTTAATATCAGCATATACACGCAAGTAGCTTTGGGTAATGGTCATACTAAACATCAGAACATGATCTCAGTGACGTTTCAACGTGACATGAATGCTGGTGTCGGACGAGCTGGTTCGAGTTTTTCTATAACTGATGATCTCCTGGGATTTTCACGTACAGTAGTCTCTAGGTTTTGGTTACAACAGCATGAATCCATGGACCTAACCTGCCTTGTGTCATCAGTGCCGGCTGGGGAGGTGGTGTAATGGTGTGGGGAATGTTTTTTGGCACACTTATTGGCCTATTAATACCTCAGTCATCACTTGAATGCCACAGCCTATTTGAGTATTGTTGCTGAAAATATGCATCCCTTCATGACCACAATTTATGCATCTTCCTGCATGATAATGCACCATGTCATTTCAACATGGACCAGAATCACAAAGGAATGTTTCTAACATCTTGTGGAATCCATGCCATGAAGAATTGAGGCTGTATTGAGAGTAAAATGAGGCTATACTCATTATTAGTGTAGTGTTCCTAATAAAATGCTCAGGGAGTGCAAGTGTCTTTCAGAAGAATGGGAAATATAAAAATGATGTTTTAAAACCTTATGGGGTTTCTTCCTTTTCTGTTTAGTTGTGTTTTCCGTGTTTGTTTTTTGTAATTAACAATCTAGCTAATTAGGTTTACAATCTGTTTAAAATCTTTAGGGATATACTCAGATCAGTGCTTCTCATTTTTCTCAAAATAAATTTGCCTGATGCTCCATCTCAGCATTTTTGCCCACACCTTTAGGAAATAAAGATAATATTCTGTTAAAACTACTCCTGATGCTTAGTGTGAACTTCACAGGCAGTAGTGGAAGTGACGTGTGCAGATTTTACAGCTAGCACGGACATATTTTGTGCATTTATTCCATTTTGATGATCTATTCCACCAACTAGCTATGTTAATGAAACTCTATTCTAAGTACTACTGAGCTCAGGTTACTGTCTGTGTGGAGGTTTGTGTCTTCTCCCAATGTCTGTGTGGGATTCCTCCACATTTTCTCAGTTTTCTCCCCAAAGCAGTAGTTGCTTGGCTACATGAATTGGAGTGTGTGAGTGTGTGTGGGCACATTGTGGCTCATCCAGGGTGTGTTCCTGCCAGACACACAGTGTTCCCTGGAAAGCTCTGGATACATCATGACCACCGAAGACGAAACAAAGTTCATTTTAGCTAGTAAATTAACTAGCTAACACTAACTCAGTTTAGCGTATACTGCAAGGTAACACTGCATTCATATTCTCCATATCCTTTAATGTGCTTATTTATTGTGTGTTTTGTTGGTGCTTGTAGAGTTTTAGGCAATTTGTAATATAAATATTAAAAGTATAAGCAGTCCTGCCTAAACTCTTATATCACTCAATTAATAATTTGCTTTAATACAGACGGTATAGAGAGCCATCCCCAATATATTACCTCACGCGTTTCCCTGAACTTATGAACGGAATATCCTCTACTGGCAAGCAAAGACAAATAGGAAGTTCATACATCCTGTACCTGTCTAAAAAGAGTTTCTTGTCATTGCCTGATTCAGCAGTCTTGTGCTTCAAAGCTAAATGAGCACAGTACATCCTCCACATAGCTCGCTTCCACAACTTACAGAACATGTTCTTTTTCAGCCTCGGATAATGAGCCATCTGCTCATTATCCAAACACCCCATGTTTGTAATACACTATACCTTTAAATGTCCTGCTAAAAAAAATGTTTCAGTAGACTGCATACTGCATGCTTTAACAGTGCTTTAGCAACCGAGTGCAAAAGTGCTTAAAGTCTACTTGTATTTTGCAATTTAAGTACAAAAAATAGAATCCTGTCATGTTAAATGTGATGTGGGTAGTCAAGTTGTCATATCCTTGTATGCGTGTATGTGTGTATATTATAGATATATACACACTATGTCTTGTACGATTTAAGACCTCTGATTGTCACACTTTTATTTGTACATTATTATATACAGTACAAACTACAGTATACTTGCAGCCACAGCGGACCAACTGGTCCGCACAACAACTTGTCAAATGTTTTACGCCGGATGCCCTTCCTGACGCAACCCTCCCATTTTTCTGGGCTTGGGACCGGCACTGCATCTAGTGGCTGGGGTTGAGGCATTGCCTGGGAATCGAACCCGGGCCTTCTGCATGATAGGCGAGAAACCTACCACTGAGCCACCAATGCCCCGGGCTACTCAGGCATATAAATAGACTAAATAAAAATGAAAATAGAATGAATAGAAATATTAATACATAAAAAGTAGTAATAGAATATGATGTGCAAAATTTAGCCAAGTGAGGGTAGGTTAGCTGTAGTAGCAGTAGCAGTTATGGTAAGTTAGCTGTAGTAGCAGTAGCAGTGAGGGTAAGTTAGCTGTAGTAGCAGTAGCAGTGAGGGTAAGTTAGCTGTAGTAGCAGTGAGGGTAAGTTAGCTGTAGTAGCAGTGAGGGCAAGTTAGCTGTAGTAGCAGTAGCAGTGAGGGTAAGTTAGCTGTAGTCGCAGTAAACCTGCAGTGTGCTGAATGTTAGTTGAAACTTTATGACAGTGATGTGTAAGATCTGGCAGCATTGAGAGATAATAATGTATTTCCAGTATGTTGTACTGTATTTGACCAGTAGATATGATGGACTATTCCACTTACATTTCCGAGCTATCATCACCTGCATCAGTTCCACTGTATGGTGTATTGGGGTGTGTGTGGAGTCTCGGCTTCCTCTCCCTCACTCATTCCCAGACCTCAAAGCTCCTTCTGACTCGCATGTCCACTGCACTCCTGCAACTGACATTAGCACCTCGCGCTCTCTCTCGCTCTCTCTCACTCTCTCTCTCTACTACAAAACAAAATATATATTTAAAAGATGAAAAGATTGTTTTTCCACGAAACTCTTGATCTCGAGACCTTATGACATTAAGAGAATCCAGCTTAGCAGATACAAAAGAGTTTAGAGACATTTGTCAGAAAATATACAGTTAGCAAGGGTGAAGCTTTTGAGCTTTTTAACCGAGCATTTTTCCCCCGCTATCATCAGTGTGACATGCTTTTGTTTGACTATGTTGGTGACAAGAAAGAGATATCCAACCCACATTAAATGTCTACATTTAACAAACATTTTGCATTAATGTCTTGACTTTCTTGATGCTGTCTTCAGAGTATTGAAGTGCGCTCCTAATTATTCATCAGTCACCTTTATTTTGTAGGAAAAAATGACCAAAATAGGTATTAGGTTATTATTTTTGTTTTTCTCTATTAACTACTTTGCACACAAAAAGTAATATTGGGCTAAGAATCTAGGCAATGGCTCAGGAATTATTCTAAGATTTAGCCTAGGGTTATTCGTAATACCTGTGACCAGATTCATTCTGAAATATTTTAAATATTTGGACGCACAGGTCCAGCTACACATTCCATTCTCAGTGGACAGAGCTTCACCTTGTACAAGGATAATCACCCAAATGATCTTCCTAAAGCTGCTACTGAGCTGGTCCAAAGTGGCCTAGTCACTCATCCAGCCAGAGCACCACTAGGGATGAATTATATTTGCAACACATTTATTATCATTCATTCATCTTCAGTAACTGCTTTATCGTGGTCAGGGTCAGTGAGGATCTAGAGCCAAGCCGGAGACTGACACTTGTATGTGAAGCTGGAATGAACCCCAGACGAGACTATGTTTGAAGTGTGGACTAAGGAGCTGTGAGGTGGCAATGCTACATGCTGTGCTACCGTGACTTCTCTGTATTACACAGGATCATTTCTTGTTTTGATTTGATACGTCACGTGCTGGACAAGCCGAATTTCTATCACAGTGTTCAAATGATCAAACCATACAGTGCGGTGTAGCTCTTGAGCATCACACGTGATCTGTGTGTATGTGTGTGTGTAATCTCCTCTCCTCTGTAGAGCTTATCAGAAAGCCTGCTGTTCCCAGGACTACACTAAGCTGAACTCTTAAGCAGTGTCGTGTTCTCTGCATTTCAGCACCTGTTCTCGTCCTGCAGGCGCATGACTGTCACTACTTACAGCTTTGGAACGGTTGTGTAATATGAAAGAAATAACACACGATGGGCCATAGAGTTACAGTAAAATAATTCACACTGGGGTGGTGTGATGTGGCCAGTGTAAAGCAGAAGATATTTTTCCTATAACAGGATGGTCTGGAGTCTGTTATTCCTGTTGTACCATAGTAATTTCGGGTTTCCTGAGCAGCACATCAGAAATGCGCTCACTCTGTTGTTGCGAGATTGTGAGTTTGAATCCTTACAATGCTGCATGCATTTGTGGTGAGGGTCAAGAGAGCAAAATTGGCTGTGTTCTCTGGGTGGCAGTGATTGTGTACTCTCTCTCCCCTATCAGTCAATTGCTGTGTCGCGTATATTACGCATGCTACGCTGGCCTGTGGCGCAGCATGAGCAGCAGTTTGACAAGAGGTTGGAAAAGAGATTGGCATATCTCAGAGGAAGCATGCGCTTGCCCCTTTCCTCTCTGGCTTGTATCTGCCATGTGTTAAGGAGAGTTAGCTAATGGGTGGGATTGGACAAGACCAAGTTATGTGAGAAAATTTGCCAATGATGACAATTAGTGATGCATTATGCGTTTATAGTTGCATTAAATGTTAAGGAACATCCAAGTCGGTTCTTACTTACTTGATAGCAGCTATAACCATCCCTTTCTCTTTCTCTTGAAGTTAATAAGACAAAGAAATACAGTTTGTCATCCGTAAAGCATAAACGCCTTTGTCCTGAAGACTTTCCCGAGGCAGAAAATTGACTTACTGTTACAAAGCGCTCACCCCTGAGACTCCTTCCATAAATATTAAATAAGTACGTCCTAACAGAGAAGCTTGCCTTGCTAATGATTACCTGTTTTTCTTTTTCTCTGACAAGCATTTTTAAAATCGGGTTTATTATTTGACTTGAATTGTGAGGAATGTCATGCAAGTCCCTGTGTCTGAGCTGCTACTATACAAAAGTTACATATTAAAATGATCATATTTAATATAAACCTTTTATTTATGTGACCGCCAGAGCTCCTATCAGAGGCCGTCTAGAAACTGAATACAACTTCTGATACAAGACTTCACCAGCATTGGGGTGTAATACTGATTGCTGCACCATGGAGGGCGTTGTAGTAGTAATACGCACTGCTTGTGTGTTTTGGTGCATCAGTGGAGAGACCTGCACTCCTTCACATGCATCTGATAACCAGCTGTACAAACAGATAGCACTGTGGTGCCGTTCAGGAAAATGATTGTTGTGTTAAAATTGCACACGTTCAGGAAGTTTACACCCATCAGCAAGTGATCCAACACAATGAAGCAATGTAGAGCTTTCACTTGTTTAAAATCTGGGGTCGTTTTCACGTTGTGGCCCAAATCTGAGTGTGATTATTCCCAGCGTCCTCACAGAGCTGGTCTGGATTCACACTCGCTTGATTCTATTAAACAATAACGAGTTTGCGTTCATCTTACATCATCACAAATGCGCATGGAGAAAACAATACGACTCACCACGTTTTTTAATTCTGCTGTTTTGTGCAGTAAAGAACCTCACCTTTTTCTGTTTCCTGCAACATTCCCTGAGTTGCCTTCATGTTCAGAGGAATCGCGGCACAGTTCCAGTGCAGCTGAACTGAGCTTCTACAGGTAGTCTCAGGTCCATTACCTCATTACACTTCCTGGTCCACATGACTGCTTTTACATTAACAATTTTTCATGCAGACTTGATGGTTTATATTTCTAGAAATGGTGAATAGTCATGAGAAAGATTTGATGGAGTTGAACCCTATAAAATGTCTGAAAAATCTTATTGAAAGAGATTTGTTTTTTAATATCAAGTACCGGGGGGCACGGTGGCTTAGTGGTTAGCACGTTTGCCTCACACCTCCAGGGTTGGGGGTTTGATTCCCGCCTCCGCCATGTGTTTGTGGAGTTTGCATGTTCTCCCCGTGGGGGTTTCCTCCCCCGGTCCAAAGACATGCATTGTAGGTTGATTGGCATCTCTAAATTGTCTGTAGTGTGTGATTGCGTGAGTGAATGAGTGTGTGTGTGTGTGTGTGCCCTGCAATGGGTTGGCACTCTGTCCAGGGTGTATCCTGCCTTGATGCCCAATGACGGCACAGGCTCCCCGTGACCCGAGTATAGATCGGATAAGCGGTAGACAATGAATGAATGAATGAATATCAAGTACCGAGGAGTTTTGTTATTAAAATAAATTGTTTTATTATTTTGCTGTCAGTGAAGCTCAAGCACCTTTGACTGTTTCTGCTGAAATTCTCAATTTGTTTTTTTATTATGATTTCATTTTCTAAAGATGTAAAAGAAGCTACTGTGTAGTAACTGTGAAATGTCATAGATAGAAATGAAGAATTCTCCACCACTGTGACCATACTGGGTTTGGTGGGTGATTTGTGTTGGCAGTAGTCTCATGGCATGTGGGCTGATTATAACTTGCACACTTTTCTGATCACAACCATCAGGATCCTGAAAAAGTTCCATTCTGCAATCTGATTGGCTGTGTGCACTTGCATAATATACTGCTGGTCTGGTTTCAACATTTGAAAACAGAGTGAAACAAACGATCACTCGAGTTCACCAACAACTCTGGCATTTAAAATGTCTATAATGGAGAGTGCAAGGTCGGTATCAGTGTGTTGGTTAAATGCAAGCACAAGATGCCGTGGATCGCATGCACAATAAGGTATTTGTGAGCATTGAAGCGAGTGCAGAGAAGCTTTCGCACATGAGATCACTTGCTGAGCTGTAAGCATTAAGATACAAGTGCTTTATTTTCATTCGCTCGCCAGGATCTACACTTTGCTCCTGAGTTGTTTTGAGATTTCGGGTTGTGGATAAGAGGGATGTCTCTACTCATGTGATTTGGACAACCTCATATTCCCCTGTGTGTGTATTGTGAGTATATCCACTACTTGTCTGTGTGATTTGTAAGCATGTCCACTGCTTGTGATTGATAATACCGCTGATTATTTGTGCTATTTAATCTCTGCCTCCTGCAGAAAGCCCCATGCTGGGATATTCTCCGCTTTGTGAACTAATGACTACATAAACCACACACAGCAGCAATATCATCAGACCATAACTACCTTTTTCTGTTTACACACACACACACACACACACACACACACACACACACACACACACACACACAGAAGCAAGGCGCAAACCCATTCCAAAGATAGGTGACTGAGGTACACTGCCTTCACCTCATTTTTCACCAGTTGTCACTCATGCTTGTTTATATTCAGTGAAAAATATCTGTAGTTGTTTAATAGAGACTGTCACAAAGAAGCTTTACAGAAATATAACACATGAATAGATTGTAATATAAATACATTATAAATTTATAAATCTATCAATCCATAATGATTGTCACGATGGCAAGGAAAAACTCCCTGAGAGGATATGAGGAAGAAACCAATAGAGTCATTGTAAATTATTTACTTTCTGTAACTGTGTACTATATGGTCAAAAAAATACATGCAGAGAATTATCTTATTGACAGTTGATCTTGATAATATTATCTTGATAATTGATCTTATTGAAGTAATCAACTCTTCACTGAAGACGCGAGTACAAAGCTGTTCATATTAACTGCAGACCAAAGCCGTCTTCATGGTCATATAAATGTAAATATATTCTCTAACACAGAAGCAACTGGTACAATTAGTCACATGTTATCCTCAACAAGTGAGCCAGTGCTGAGCTGCGGCAGCAATGTGGAGATGGTGTGCACCTGCGCTGTCGGGAAGCTGCACAGGAAGTGAGGTCACTGCTGCTGTGTGCCTTTGGGAAGCAGCTGAATGACAGGAACAGAGAGTTGCTAGAGATAAGCTGACAGGAAACAGTGGGAATCTCTCATGCTGTGTCTCTCTGATGCACATAACAGTAGCCAGTAAAGCTATGAATTGTCTTCATGTCTGTAGTCATTTACAAAAAGTTTGTTTGTTCTGTAGAATGCTATGTGAAAGAATACTTTGTATTAAGCAATGTTTCAGTGTTTAAAATAAGTTTTAATGCACTGCAACTATGTCTTTTTTTGGGGGGGAGTGGCATGGTGGTGCAGTGGGTAGCCTCTTCACTCGCAGCTTCATGGTCTCCGGTTTGATCCTGAGCTCAAGTTGTTGTCCAAGTTTTCCCCCATGTTCTCTGCGGTGTCTGTGTGAATTTCCTCTAGGTTCTCAAGTTTTCAAACCATTTCCCAAAAACATGGCAGAAGGTGGATTTGATAAGATAAACTGGTGTACATGTGTGTGCGTGGTGCGCTGGGATGAACTGGTGTCTCCTTCAGGGTGTATTTCTCACCTTACATCCAGAGTTCCTGGTATTCTTGAGAAGGACAAAGCAGTTAAAGAGTGAATGAGTGATGTTTGTATAACACATAATGTGGAGTAAACAAATTGCAAAACATGACATAATATTTAACAGAAGGAAACATTAATATTTTGTGTGTCCTTTAAATGCATACATTTGATTTTTTTTTTCATTCTGATGTATTTATTGTTATAAATCAGCTCCTCTTAACTGCAAGTGATCAAGTGTCTAGATATGAAGTGCTTATATCCAAGTCACTTTAGGTTTTCCCTAATGATAAATGATGTTCTTTAGTATTTATACAATTATAGCAAACAACTATTTCAACACTATCCTGGATTTCTTCTGGACTTTCAGTTTATTTCTCGGTTGTTTCTCAGTTGCATCAGAGTTGTTCATGGTAATTGTATAAATACTAATGAACATCATTTATCATTAGGGAAACTTGCACTTGACCATGTCAGTATGAGTCAGACTTTTTATTTAATTCACATTTCCACTTTTTTCTGTAAATTCTGGTTCCGTTTCAAGCTTCCCGACCTCCTGAAACACCTGCCACAAGTACACCATATGGAGCTATCTGCTAAATAGCTTGTGGCTAGAGTCAGAGCTCCAGGTAACCTGTCCTCCAAAGCTGGCAGTAGATTCCTATAATCTCTTCTGCTGCAGAGTGTGTTATTTACTCATTTATTTATTTACGTATTTTAACATTTTTAACATTGTGAGCACTTTTTTAGTTAAGTTCTATAGACTCATGTAGAGCCTGCTAGTTTCTAACTAGCATTTTTCTAGTAATTATTCGCCATGTTCTTCTGTAGTTATCTGTACTTGTGCTGGAGCTCTCCCCCATCATTCATTGTCTGTCACCTCGTACCCTTGGTGTCATGCTGTCATTTTTTTGTGTTCAGTTTTATTCGACTTACTTAGGATGTGGAAAGTATGAGCCACGATTTGTCATTTTTGACCATGAATGTTGGTCTTTTTTTTTTTTTTTTTTAGCAGATATGAGATGTATCTGAGATGTATTTTTTTTTTTTTTTGTAATTCTCAATCGGCAAACTGTATAGTCAATGTAATAGTTTTACTAGCGAATATGTCTGTATGCTAATTTATCTAGAGCAGGGGTGTCCAAAATGTGGAGTAACTCTGAGTTGATGAGACTATCCTGAGTTAAGTAGGATTTCTGAGTTGAAGGAGTTTTTTGTTTTTTTCCTGTTTGGAGGACAAGATGCATCCTCTTTCTGAATGTAGAACTATTGTCTCAGAGTATTTCATGTACCCTGCTGTCAAGCAACCAACGATAGCTGCTAAAATGGTTGAGTGGTTTTGCACATGCTGTTCACTGCAGACCCTGCTACATCAGCTGCGTCCTCTGCTACACAACGCTGGGGTTCGAGTCAGGTTTCCCACGATTCTCCCTGTTACATTGGTTTCTCCCTCAGTGTGGTGAGGCTACATTCCATCAGCATATGTAAGTTACATTTCTGCTAATGTGTAACTTTAGGGGTACAGTTGGCTTTCCCTACACATAACAGACCCCGTGTTCATAATAAACAGAGTGGGTAACCCAACCATGCTGCAAGATTGTGTAGCCAGTGAATCCTCTGGAAGCCAAAGACAGGAACCAGATAAGTGCTTTGTGCCGATATCTACATGAACACTCGGCTGGCAGAGTTTATCTCTGATTTGGAGTTGAATCTGATGCAAACACTGTAGCTAAACCGCTCTCTGGTTGCAAATGCCCAGATCTGGTAATGTCTGATAAACATAAGAATTTCAGAAAGGATTATGAGGCACTTTGTAGACAAATTAATGATCAGCTGAAACTGAAGATTCAGGCGCTGGGAGTCATGTCATCCTTATAAACCAATGATTAAAAAGCTTTTGTGTGCCTAAATGGAGTTCAAGGGTTTCTTCTTGAAAGATAACCTAGTATTGAAACCACTATGTTCAGTGGTTCTAGGTCATCCACCTGGCAGGCAGCCACTCTGCAACTACAGTGACCTCACTGCCATTTTAAAAATGCTACACATCCCAAAACACCAGACGTGTTTCTACTCAGCTTATTACTACACTGCCTAATTCCCCAAATATTAACTTTTATTCATGGTCTCTTATACAGTGACAAGTCCACATCTGCACTGAAGGTTTTTGTGGTGGCCTTTGCAGAGTGTCACAGCACCATGGATGGCATTTCTCCTGGGGCTCATAAATTCGTTGCAACCTTTCTTAAAGGGGGTGAGGTGTCTGCCACTATTTCCCAAGATCCCTACGCAGGCTGTCCCCCTTGTGCAGGCCTTAGGACTTCTCCTTATGAGCCTGAGCCTTTTTGCTGGTTTGCAGGTGATTACTTCAGCAAAAGCAGAAAAAAATGCATGCTCTGGCAAAAAGCTTGCCTTTCATGTTGGTTAATAGATGACTCTGGAGTGACCTTGTGGTTAAATTTTTCTGCATCTAATTTTATGAATCAATCGATTAATGTGTTCCATAAACATGAATCTGTAGAGTGTTCTCTGTTGTCCACAAAAAATCTCCTGTTTACACAACTTCACTTGACTTACACAATTCAAGAGAGGACATTATTTATAATCACACTTTGGTGTCCACCAGATGAGGATGGGGTTCCCTTTTGAGTCTGATTGCTCTCGAGGTTTCTTCCTCATATCGCCTCAGGCCTTCTCATTAGGAGTAAATATAAATTTAAACCTCGTCATTTTTATTCCTGATTTTTTTTTTTTTTTTTTTATATTTCTGTAAAGCTGCTTTGAGACCATGTCCATTGTTAAAAGTGCTTATACAGATTAAATTGAATTGAACTGAATTGAATAATCCCTGCCCCCTAGTTGTGGTGTTTTAAAAGCACCCTAGAACCGGTTGCATGTGATGTTGGAATGCCTACCATGCATGCATACGCACACATGAATGTGTTCTACAAAAGTCTGTTTTGTATAGATATTAATTGACCGAATTTAACAGATAGATAGATAGATAGATAGATAGATAGATAGATAGATAGATAGATAGATAGATAGATAGATAGATAGATAGATAGATAGATAGATAGATAGATAGGATATCTATCTATCTATCATATATATCAATTTGGCAATCACACACAGGTAGAGATGATCTTGAACAATTCTGTAGGATTCATTTAATTTGAAGCATATGCTTTTCCTTTAATAAAAAGCTGTATAATATGGGCTTACTGTATGTAATTGCATTAAATTTAAAACCTTGAAATGCTGTAGATGTAGTGTTTTACTAAATAAAGTGAGCATTTCATGGCTAAGGGAGAACTAGGATATGAATTCATGCTGTAACACCTGATTTAAAATCTTCCTTTTCCTCCATCTGATGTGTTTAACATGCATGCTAATATTCTTGATGCTGAAAAATTACCAACAAGCAACTGAACCATGGTGTAAATAGCTCTGTCAGATCGACAAACAAACATGCTTATCTCCCCAGCCATCCATCCTGTGAGTGGGATTTTCTCTCGCTGTGCATTTCATCTCATTTGAACACAAGCCCATCCTAGCATATGCTTCAGATAAATATGCCTGGCAAAGGGTCTTGTGCTGTATGAGATCTTGAGTGCTTTTTTCCATATTTGCTGCAGCTTTTTTAAATCTCGCAGTCCAATGGAAACTTCTGGGCCTTTTCTCGTCCCTGTTTAAGGCCTACTGCTCCTTTATGGGCAAGTAGTGAAGAAGCTGAGTGTAGTCAGCACAGCAGAAGCCCAGAGTCAGCACTGCTTTCCAAAGGCATGACTGTTGATCAGAAACCTAACGGCCAATTCACCCTGAATGCATTTCAGAAGTGCTTTAAAATGATGAGGCACATACAGTATATTTCCATTTCAACTCCTTCTGTCCCACTGATTATCCCGCTTATTATTGATCATCATGTCTTTTTTTTCAGTCATGCATGTAAGAAAAGGCTGAATGCCACAGACATCCTTTCAGTTTCTACACATTTACATTTGTATATGTTTTGAACTTTATTTTAGGTGAGGGTTTTTGATTTTTTAATATTTTAGGAGAAAGATTTTATCACTTCTCCATACCATCTCAGTGGGAGCACATTAGAAAGCTAATTAAAGACAAATTAGTTAAGATCAGTCAAGTTTAGTGGTTATGTTGGAGCAGTTTTAAATACTGTAATGTTTTTGTACTCCTTGAACTCACCTCACAGAGCTTTAGGCTAGTTTATATCCGAGTCGCTGTGCTTGCTTTCAGAAAACTATAGAAGTATGGACAGAAGAACTGTACTGCTCTCACCTCATTGCACCTGGCAAATTTCATTTCAGTTATCCCATCTGACTTGTTTGATCACATTACCAAAGTAAACCAGCAGCAACCTAAAGCAGGCAGGAAACTTGTGTCTCTCGGTTTTATTATTTTAGCCAATAGGCCATAATAGCAGAGATATAACACTATGAACATCAGCTCATACTGACTGTCAAAACTGGCTTTGCTGTTTTGGTTTTTGTAATGAGTTCCCATGGGTTTTTCACCTGGCTGTAGAGATTTGTGTTTAATATTTCTTTAGTTAGCTAGTATTGTTGGCTGCACAGGGGTTAGCTAGCATTAGCTTTCATTTCTGTGGTTTGGCCAAAGCTTTGCTTTACCTGACTCTGATAAAAACGGGCAAACATGATTTATTATCTAAAGCCAGCCAAAACAGTTCAACACTTTATACAGATTGCAATTACGAACATGTCCAGGAACAGTGTTGCTAATTAATAATCAAACTTCATTCCTTTCACCAGTAATACCTTTCATCCTATATAGTCATCTGGATGTTTTATCGTGAATGAGACAGAGATATTTTAATTACAGACAACACCCTTAAAAATGAAAAGACTGTACATATGAATAATATTTAAGATTATTGTGAATTGTTGTTTAAAAAAAAAACATGCTCTGTAAGAAATATTTTAAGGTCAAGAAAAATCACATGATTGCATGAGTCCATTAAAGTTGGCTTTAAGGATATTCAGCCACTGAGGAATCAGTGTAAAGGAAAAAGCAAGGACTGCACCCTAAATCATCTATCAGGGAAATGAAAAATCCTTCGTTAGCCTGCATGAAGCTTTACTTTCAAGTCTGTGTATGACAAGATCCAGCATAGGGGAAAAAACATGGTGCTTATTTAATTTCTAAAGCTAGATTTTGATCCTGTTTCAACAACAGATCTAAGTGGATCACTATGCATTTGCCCACTTGATAAGTGATAAGTGGACTGTCTGCTGCTCTGCTCCAGAATTAGTGTGATTGCAGCAGTTTCCACAGTTCATTACAGCAATGCCAGATTGTAATTGCAAATTGAGAATATGCATATGAAACGACCTGCTTAATGACATCCAGGTATTGTGTGAAATGTGAACACATAAGATTAAACTAGTCTAATGTTAATGTGGAGTGAAGAATGGAGACACGGGCGGTGTTCAGACAGGAGGGGGTTGTTTATTCCATTACTGTGGAGTCAGGAATCTATAGGATCTCTTCATACAAGCATATGTAATGATTTATTAATTATACATACAGTGAACTTCCAGGAAATACTGATTTGGAGATCAGCAAGTCTTCACTGGACATCACAACCCACAACTTCAAGAACTCTTTTTTTCTTGCACTGTTATGAATGGATCACCATTTATTCCAAAGAAGTGAGTTTTTTCAGAGCCACACAAATAGCTTGTTAGAATAGAGATTTTTTTTCTCGATCCTTTTACATGAACATTATCTCAGTATTTCAGCTAAATTGTCCTCAGCTGTAGGAGAGTAAAATTTCAATGCAGTATTGATCAGAGAGATATCTGCAGTTTATAGTCTTTTATTTTTCTTTACTTCATTCTAACATGCAGAAAAATGATATTACCCAATGTCAGCTCTTCATATTTTACAAGAGGGAAGCAGTTAACCCGTCACAGATTTATCTCAATGTTGTGAGCTGTTTGCATCTATTCAGTGTCACCTTTAATGACGGATAATATCAGGGGGTAGAAACTGGAGATTAACTTCCTCAAATCCAAACAAGTTATAATAAATTGCCAGAGATGTTGGAGTGACCTTGCCTTTTTAGTACAGCTGCTTGGATAGCTGTAAAATGGTCTCTCCCCAAGTGGGAACACGCTGAATGTATACTCCTTTTTGTACACAGCTTTGGCCCTCTGCCTGGCCTCCTTTCCCTCTTTCTCATTACAGCCAACTCTTTAAGGGGCCATTAAACATGGCGCAAGTTGCTGCCTGCCACTGGGTTTTTAACTCGCCAAGAGTTGCCTATTTGGGCAATCAATTACCATGGGAATGGAATAGGCATGGAACATCTGTCAGATGGTGGCCATCTATGAGGATATGAGGCTGATGTCCAGAGATCTCTTAGTATTGCAAATTTTCCAGCTCGTTCCAGGGCTGATTAGAGTGCAGCGTCAGAGCTGTATGGGCCGCAGGTTTGATTTCCAAGCACAACGGAAAAGGTACAACAGCAGAATGTCTGATTACGTTCCAAATTGCCAGGCCAGCAGATGTACAGTGACCTCTGAAACCTTGCTCACTCGATAAACGAGTGCCATGGCTTTCTTTTGTGCAGAGAGGCAAAGGGCTCATTTAGTTCTAACGTAGCTAACCTTTCAGGCAACCTGTCTTCCTTCCTCTGTATCGTGCCAGCTGGAACTGGACATGCTTGTAAAGCGGATATTTTGGTTCAATTGAGTGTACTTGGTTAGGGCATCCTAGCCCATGCTGAGAACTGACGCTAGAATCGATAGAAATCCAATTGGCATTAAATGGTGACTTGGGTATCCATGTCATTCCTTTGAGATAAGTGCTGTTGGCACTACGTGGTCAGGATCAAGCATTGTATCTGTGTATGAAAGAAAAAGCCTTATCTTTCCTTTTTTATATATTCCTATTTAAAATCAGTAATAACAATTCAAGAGTTAACACCCCTACATTTTTTTTGTATTTTTTTATTTTTGGTAAAATTTAACTTTACTAACATCCTCTATGTGATTGCCATTTCTTTGTAAACACACACACACAGAGTCTTCTCTCTTGACTTTGGCTCCCGGTTTGTTGACAGTGTTGTGTGTGTGTGTGTGTGATTTGCTTCCCATATTAAATTTTCCAAATCCAGCTGTGAGAACAATTTTAATAAGTTCTTCTTTTGTCAAAGTCATTCATAAAGGCTATCAATGAGCAAGGCATTTTTTCTAAAAAAAAAAATGTTTAATTTTCCCAACATGAGAGACTTCTTGGACACATATAAGATTTTTAGTACAAATAACTGCCATTTCTGGAAGATACAGTTTACACTAGCCACCTGTCATCAGTCAGGCGTTATTGTAGCTTTTATGGAGTTTTGATGTTAATTCTTTATTTTTTATAAGTTTAGTTTGCATTTAATATCCCTGTTGATATGACAAATATATACACAAAGGCAAAATTATAATGAGATGATAGCTGTTTGGACTGGCACTACAGGCCATGTTCTGAGCTGTAAATCATGTAAAATTTTACGCAGGGATGTTGTGTATTCCAGTCCAGTTAAGCTGGTGCTTATGTTGATTTTCTGGGTGTGCCAATCAGATTTGGCAAACGATCACAGTGTTTTTCTAACTCATAATGTTGCCAAGAACTTGCTATTAAGCCTAAAAACAATTCGGGATAGAAAATGTAAACGGAAAAGGAAATTGTGTTTTTTTCCAGTTGCTGTCAACAATTTATATCTAAAACTAAATGATATATAGTCAAGTCTGTAAATATTTTGACATTATCAAGTTATTTTTTAGTGGTCTTCCACAGGTGATTGGTATAAAATGGGCTAAATGAATA
This sequence comes from Hemibagrus guttatus, assembly GCA_033459395.1. Lineage (NCBI taxonomy): Eukaryota > Metazoa > Chordata > Actinopteri > Siluriformes > Bagridae > Hemibagrus > Hemibagrus guttatus. Next base: position 10,974,580 of record JAUCMX010000023.1, read on the forward strand.
AAGTGTTTTTGTTGTTGTTGTTTTTAAATAATTGGTGACAAATCCTTTGTATTTAATAAATGCTTGAAACCAGCAACTCGGATACATCACTAGATTCTGGGATTCTTTCAAAGTATGTTTGTGGTCATGTATTACCACCCAATGAGTTTTAATGGCAGGGTATCTGTGCAGATAATACAGCTCTCTACACTTCAGAGTTCATCCTGCTGCTTTAGTCAGCAGTCACATCTTCAATAAATAACATAACGGTAACCAGTTCCACTGGCAGCCATACATCTCTACGCCATAAATTGAGGTGCTATGCTTCATACACTTCATGCACTTCATATATATATATATTACACACACAGTGGTGTGAAAAAGTGTTGGCCCCCTTCCTGATTTCTTATTTTTTTGCATGTTTGTCACACTTTAATGTTTCAGATAATCAAACACATTTAAACACAATTAAATATTAGTAACACAAGTAAACACATCATGCAGTTTTTAAATAAAGGTTTTTATTATTAAGGGAAAACAAAATCCAAAACTACATGGCCCTGTGTGAAAAAGTATTTGCCCCCTAAGCCTAATAACTGGTTGGTCCACCCTTAGCAGCAACAACTGCAATCAAGCATTTTCCATAACTTGCAAATGAGTCTGTTACAGCGCTGTGGAGGAATTTTGGCCCACTCATCTTTGCAGAATTGTTGTAATTCAGCCACACTGGAGGGTTTTCGAGCATGAACCACCTTTTTAAGGTCATGCCACAGCATCTCAATCGGATTGAGGTCAAGACTTTGACTAGGCCACTCCAAAGTCTTCATTTTGTTTTTCTTCAGCCATTCAGAGGTGGACTTGCTGGTGTGTTTTGGATCATTGTCCTGCTGCAGAACCCAAGTTCGCTTCAGCTTGAGGTCACAAACAGATGGCCGGACATTCTCCTTCAGGATTTTTTGGTAGACAGCAGAATTCATGATTCCATTTATCACAACAAGTCTTCCAGGTCCTGAAGCAGCAAAACAGCCCCAGACCATCACACTACCACCACCATATTTTACTGTTGGTATGATGTTCTTTTTCTGAAATGCGGTCTACTTTTACGCCAGACGTACCAAACACTTTTTCACACAGGGCCAAGTAGTTTTGGATTTTGTTTTCCCTTAATAATAAAAACCTTCATTTAAAAACTGCATGATGTGTTTACTTGTGTTATCTTTGACTAATATTTAAATGTGTTTGATTATCTGAAATGTTAAAGTGTGACAAAATAAGAAATCAGGAAGGGGGCTAACACTTTTTCACAGCACTGTGTGTTTGTGTGTGTGTGTGTGTGTGTGTGTGTGTGTGTGTGTGTGTGTGTACAAATATATAATTTTTTTTTTTTTAGATGCTTTTGGCTCTAATCTGATCATCTGTATTTGAGGCTTGCCGGTGGTTGACGTCATGTGGTAAAGCCTCGGCATTTACTCTGCCAAACACATCTGTATATTTTTGATTTTGACACAGATGCACCTCCCTCCTGGATGTTGTTCCTGCTGTCTCTCTGATGGGTTTGTTTTAATTTTTCAGCCTAATGATGCCTCGCTTCAGTTTCAGTGCAGCTCTTTGGATGTCACATTGAGAGCTGCAGTTACCAAATGCAGATGAGGCACTTGAAATCATCTCTAGACCTGTTATCTGCTTACTTGTAAAATAATGAGGGAGTAAACCATACCTGACCATGGAAAACTAACTGTCCAATTACCTTTTATCTCTTAAAAAACGGGGGAAAAAAAAAAAGTTCAGTCAATTTGGATTTAAATTCCCTCAAATTAAACCTGAAAGTGTGAACTCTGGGACATACCTGTGTTCTTGGGCAAACTCCGCCCTGCATGCGTAACTCCACCCTGCTTTACTTTCCCAATAATGCTGTAGGTACATCTGAGGTTTGGATATCAGTACATGCATAATTATGTATTAAATGCTCACTATTGGTGCATAACTAATCCCTGAATTCATCCCTGTGTTTGTATACAGTAGGTACACTGCTGCTACATGTGAATTAAGTCAATTAAGCTTAAAAATACTGCACAGAGATTTCGTTCATTTATTGTGTAATGTGGATTGTTATTCTGAAGGACATTTTGTGCTTTATTTCTTCCCTATATATATATTTTTTCTCTTGAAACTGTTGAAACTTATTAGAAAACAGACAGGTAAAATTGTAGTTTTGTATTTTGCATGTTAATATTTTTTAAACATAATTTCACTAAGTGCAAACAGAATGTTATTTCTAATTTGTACTTGTTTCCTTTTTAAAGCTTAATTTTTTAAAAGCCATCTCAATAACTCCCTTTCACCCTTGAGGATTCACTATAGAGTCACGTGTTTTTTTGTTTTGTTTTTTAAATCAACAAATTACACACTTGGAAGAGAATGGCAGCGCTGAAACTGTGGTTGGGATGCAGCCTAAAGCAACAACAACCCCAATGAGCATGTGAATCTTTCTTCTGTGGCACTTTGGTTTCTGCAGAGCCCTTGTTGTTATAATCTAGGCATGGTGGCTATGGGAGGAACATCCTCTATGTAGAAAAAACTAGCTTATTTAAAATTTGGGTGTCTGGTCCATCCTGATGCTCTTCTAATTAAAGCTTCCTTCACTTAAGAATCACTCGCTGCTGTTGAGAAGACAACAAAAAGGACGTCTCGCACATGGATACTCTGAAGAAGGCTGTGGAGGGACTCTTTTGTACAGACTAAAGATTGCACTAAAAATGTTTATGCCCAAGTCTTATTCATTATTCAGTGTTTATCCACTTAGATTGTATAGACTTGAAGCTTAAACTCTACTGAAATCAGAGATGACCCTGACGCTTGTACTGAGGATCATTTAACACTAAGTACTGCTTGACTTTTTAGCGCACAGCCGTGGAAGAGTAATGATCCAGAATCTCACTATCCGATGTCACCCAAAGATGGTTCCTCTCAAGTTTTCCTCCTCATGTCATCTCTGGGAGACTTTCTTTGGCTTTGTTGCCTCTGGCTTGTTCTTTATGCTCAAATCCAAATCTAAATCTACATTTCTGTAAAGCTTCTTTGTAATGATGTTCGTTTGGAAAAAGCTCTTCATAAATGAAACCAAAATGAATTAAATTGACTGCATGCCATGTGTTAAGTGTACATTATGTAACAAATTAAAAAAAACAATAATTTAGTATATTTTTGTTTGTTTTTTGGTTCTAGGCATCAGTGAGTAGATATTATTCTGTCAATGTATGTCTAAAAAAAATATTGAAATTTCTGCATCCATCTCGTAATAAACCACCCACAAGGTTTTAAGGAAGACAACAGAAAGATTAAATCCTCACACTGATGCTTCCAGACGTTTGTTTTTCATGTTTAGTCTTTAAGTGCACCACAGACTTTGTGTGAGCTTGTGCTGGCCTGAGCTGGCACTACCAGCATTGCTAATCCAATCACTGGGGAGCTGATGTTATCTTCCTGTAAGACAGAGAGTTCATTTTTATTCAGCAGCTTACTGAGCTAACTGCAGTCTTTTCTCTTTGTTTTTTTCCTCATTGCCATCTGCATTCTTTTGGGGTCATATGTAGAGTTGCCTTAGCTGAACTGAATGCTGATACAGTTAGATACCGTGGGCTCTAAGAGCTGTTACAGGTTACAGTCCAAATATGAGGGACATCCATGTAAGAAATATAGCACAATATGGATCATTTAGATGTTTTCTCACCTTAATGTGCTCCAGAACATTTTGATTTCAGAGAAACAGTGTGAGTTGGTATTCTCTGTGTAAATGCTTTTAGACCACATGAAGTGTGAGGTTGCATGCAGATGCAGGCCTGGAGTCAGGGCCTCTTATGCACTCTGAAAATGTGATTTGCCTCGCGGCTGCCTCACCACAGGCTGGCAGGTAAAAAGGTTAATTTCATTACCCTGCTAGATTAAACAATTGCAAATTTAATAGGGAGGAAGGGGGGGAGGGGGTTACGCATGACATGGCGGCCTCTAGGCCATGAAGATGCCCCAAGTTCACTCAGAAGAGGGAAGAAGCCATTTCAAAAACTATTCTTTTGTTAATCTTCAGCTGAGAACTGTGTTCACGGGAATGTTAGATAAAGTTCAATTTAGTGGATAATGCTTTAATCTCAGGGCAGAGACGAGACATTTGTAATACAAATCTACTTCATATTTTAAAGATATCACATTTGTCTGTTGGTTCCTTGGTTATTTCAATCCAGACAATTAAGCTTCCTTATTTAAATCAGATTTATTAACTAATCGAGTTCCGTAGTAAGAAAATTTGTTACATAAATCCAAACTTCTTCCAACCATGAAAGATTGGAGGTTTTAAATATTCATGATGAGCTCCATGCTTGAAGTCTTCTATCCTCTACCTTTTTTTATAATGGTCATAATTC
>JAUCMX010000023.1:10983976-11073976 GCA_033459395.1 Hemibagrus guttatus
GTTTAGAAATGATTATTGATCCTGATAGGACCTTGTTAAAGCAGTGATGATTAGGCTTATTAGACCTCGGGGCTCTGTGTATTGATGTAATTCCATTTAGTTGACTCTGATCTATGTGCATCGTGGCAAATTCTCCTCGTCTGGATGATGTGTACCCACTTCACCTCGCAGTGGGTTTCAAATTGTAAAAATGAAACAGTAGGAATGCATTAGTCAGTATAACTAATGCAAATATGGAGCATCCAAATACTTTGCTGTTTGTTTATGGATGGTTGATAGAATGGTTTAAAGCAACAGCAATTAGACCTAGATTTATCAGTAATGCTTAGAATTCATGGAAACTGTTTTGGCCTGCAGTTGCAGCGAACGCTTTTGCACTCTACCAATGAACAGTTGCAAGATAGACTTCGTTATAACTAGAATGAAATTCCTGGTTGCTTTTTGACCATATAGTACACAGTTCTAAAAGGAAAATGATTTAATCAGACTCTCCGGTGTCAGCCTTTTGAGTCTACTTTCTCTCAAGGTTTCTTCCTCATATCATTTCAGGGCTGCATCTTTGTCACCATCACCTCTGGTTTGCTCATTAAGAAAACATTTGCATCCTGAATTTACATATTTCTGTAATGCTTTCTGATAATATCCATTGTTAAAAGCAAATAAAACAAATATAGGTAAAATTATTTCTTAAATATATATTAGATATATAGCAAGTGCATTATGGTACAGCTAGTTGAAGTGAATGTCCCTATGTGCACCATAAGACTAGCAGACTCTCTGATTCTGTCTGAGCTGCTTTTTTTTCCATTACTGGAGGGCTACAAAATTGTAAAGAGTGACACTACTCCAAGACATCTGTTCCCAGGCCACTACAGTGAAATGAGATTGCTTTGGCACTGCTTTGGTGCTTCAGCAGTGATGTTAGATTTGCACTTGTCTTCAGCTTTGCAGGCTGGAGTCACATGATCTTGGAGCACTTTTGAAGTGAACTTTTTTTAGAGAGCTGCTGGTTGTTAATGTCTAGTATCAAAGCCTTTTCTGGTTGGTTTTGGTGATCTGTGAGGAGATATTTCAAAAGATCTCACAATCGGTTTCAGTCTTAAAGAAATACTTTACAAACCAACCATTGATCTGGTCAATTTCCAGATCATGTGCAGGTCCTGCTTTAGGTTAATGGTAGCTCAGTGCTTAAGGTACTGTTATGTTAAATGTCTCTGATATTTAGGCATGCTCAATTCACTTGGTTCCTTTTGACAAATGAACAAACGTAAATTACAGTTGCTCAAATTATCTTTTCCCCTATTCTGCTATTCACTTCAACTTGTTAAGCCACTTTATTTCATGTCATGGAATGTTGTTGTCCATTGGCTGTTCCTGGTTCGGGGTTGCCACAGCAGATTGTACGTTCTTCATATTAGATTTGGCACAGGTTTTACGCCGGATGCCCTTCCTGACACAACCCTCCCATTTTATCTGGGCTTAGGCCCGGCACTCCGAGGTAACCCTCAGTGATTTGGTTGGTTCTCTGTTCGGGATTCGAACCCAGGCCATGGTGGTTACAGTGTGAGATCCTGCTCCTGGACCACCAGGGGGACTGTATCATGTCATGGAATTTAAGCAGTAAAAAATAACAATAAACTTTTGAATGACAGTAAAAATACAATGTTTTGCAGTTTTGTGTTAGTGTTGCCACAGAGAATACTCATTCCTCTGTAAACAGAAGAGAGTTGCAGACTTGTGGTCTGTGAGGCAGATGTCTCAGGGGGAGACTTGGACAGGTATAACAGTTTTTCCTGGAGTTGGCAGAACCGGCTATTAAACAAAGCAGATTGTGCTTTAAACAGTTGTATGGCTGCTCTTAAATTTGCATTTAAGGAGAGTCTAATACCCAGAGCTCCAGGGATAGGCTCCAGCCTCAACATAGTTACTGAAGATTAATTAATGAATGGCAGAACCACTTTGTTTCTGTTACTTATGCACTTATTTGGTCATCTTTTATACATGGTTGTGTATGAGTATATAAGCATGGCTTTCAAAGCTTTGAACACTTTTTTTTTTTTTTAGGTGTTTTTTTTTTTTTTTTTTTTTTTAGGTTTTTTTTTTTTTTTAACAGACAGTACGATGTGCATGGCTGCTCATCATCTATTTAAAAAATATATATATAATAAGAAGAAGCTGTGTCCCACATGTCTTACTTCCTCTACCGCCTAGTGTACCAATTAATGAAGGGTAGGATCATCTCAAGTTGGACACTTTTTAAATGTTGAAAAATATCACACTGCATGAGCTAATTTGTCTGCCAGAGTATCATAAGCCATCGTGCACCGTCAGTGCCCGGTAGCCCCGCCCCTCTACTGCTAGATAAGCAAAGATGGTGAGCATTGAGTGCATGAAGTGTCCAACATTCGGTTCGTTAATTTTCCTGTTGAATAGATGCATCATCCAGGTATCTTAAGTGCACATCTTGCTGGACAACGGACACTATATATAAAACATTTCAGAAGAATTTACACTGGACTTAACAGCATGCTATAAACACTAATAACTCTACTGTAGGGTCTTCTGAAATGTTTTTATATATATATATATATCTCCTCCTGACTACCCACAGTTCAAATTTGTCCTCTATAGAGGACATTTGTCAACCTTAATATCTTCTACACCATGCATACTACTGAGCCAACTCCTTGTGTGCTCTAAAGAGGACGTCTTTAGTATTATCATTACCTTCCAAACAATTGGGAAAGTTTAAAAAACAAGTATTTGGGACATTTATTTTTCCTGGTAGTCAGGAGGATGGATGGATATATATATATATATAAATATAAATAAAACTTGAATTTTTCAGTATAATAAATTTTTTTGCCTCTGTTCTTTAGAATCATCCTATTTACATTAACAATCTAGGTTATTGGTGTTAATCAAATGCTGATATGTAAGAAAGTGTGGAGCTTTACATTATGGCCCTTCAAAGCTTTACAGAAATGTTGCTGTGACCTGGGAAGAATTTGAATTGGACCACTGCTTAATCTCTACAACAAGCTGGCTGCAGATACCCGTCCAAAGCAACAATCCGAGTCTCTGATATAAATGCTAGCATTCTGCAGAGTTAACAAAATATGCATTGTTTTAGAGAAGCAGCCTGAGCACCAACCCTGAGAGTGATGCTTATGAGATGCGTTCATGCAGGCAATCAGACATGTAGTCCACTATTTCTACTTTGCATTCTAAGAAAAGCAGGTTTCCGCTTGCATCAATGTGACGTCCAAAATATTGACATGATAGTAAAGTATTTAATTTGCCTTTAGACTGACATTAGAAAGGTTTTTGTCTGAACACATTGCCAAGTCTTTGCAGTATGACAACTGGAGAGATTTTCTGACTTTTTTTTTCCTCTTTTTTTCTTAAACAAAGAAAAGTGTTTGAAGGTTTCATTCCTTACAGCATTTCCCAGAGAATTGCTACGTCTTGATAGAACCTGATTTCAAAGATGCATACAGCTTGTGAATTATTGAAACCGGGCTGGCAGAGCAAGGAAAGTGAAGGTGTTCAGACTACCATAGGTGTGAATATTACGATCCTCCATCATTACATAGCTCCTCATACCCAGAAAGTCCAGTGGGACACAGTGTGATATTAACTGGCAAATTATAGACTGTACATGCTCTGGGTCATAATCAGACATATGAATATCGCTGTTCCAGTAGTTGTTGGCTTCCACTTGCGTTCAGGAGCAAGGTTTTACGGCTTGTTTTGTAATTATGTATCGCGTTGTTGCTTTGCCAGATTTAATTTCACACACATGGTGCACATCATATCGAACTGCACAATCAACAAGCGTGTGTTGTAGTGCCATAGAAACACATTGGAGTTGCAGAGCAGGTTTCAGCAGAAAAATGACAAGCATGAAACCAAAAATGCTTTTTGTTATTGCCCTCTATGTTTTTCCAAAAAAGTCTGCTTTGGACCATGAAATTGAAAAGTCACCTGGAAGTAATGTATTTCACATCTGATTCTAAATCTGAGAGAACTATTTTAGCTGATGTGGGCCAAGTAAATTCACCTTTGGACCATCATAGGTCACAAATGAAAAACCATGGAGCCTTTTATTCAAAATGAAGCATTTGGGTGGTGCACTGTGTTGCTTCCTGATATTTCCAGGGTTTGATCCTGAGCTGGTTATTGTCTGTGTTCATCTACCATTGTCCTAGGTAGGCAGAATGGCTCCGATAAATTACCCCAAGCTGAGAATGTGTATGTGAATTGTGCCCTTCAACTGACTTGCATATAAACCAGAGTGAATTCTGCTGCTTTGTGGCCTTTGTCTTATTGTAACTGTCTATATATCCACCATGGCCCTGATCACTATACTATACTGTACTATACTATACTATACTATACTCAAATACTTTAATTGTTAATTGCTAATCCACTCATTTAATGGATTTATCTCTACCTCTGTGTATATTTTTATACTTGATAAAAATATTTATATTTTTAATTTATTAAAAAAAAGTTTGTTTTTTCCAGTAGTATTCTTTCTCTTTGCATTTCAGGACTGAGAGTGAAGCCTTGCGAGTCTCAAATGTCAGGTATGGAAGAATCCTATTCTGCTCTCTTCCTCATATCACCATGCTTATCACTTTCAGACATTACAGCATGACCATTTCCAGCTGTGGGTATATCAGTCCAAAACTCACTATTCATAACTGATTGTATGTTTTCTGTCTGTCTTCTATTTCTTATCCTGTCCCTGGAGACACTTGTCAATTTCAAAATATTGAAAAATTTGGACCTTTACAACTCCAAGATATTCAGTTTGCTCAATTACAATTCTTTAATTTGAATATTTTCTGTTGTGAAGACAATTGTTTAACATCAGTCCTTATAACATCAGACATTATATGCTGTGCCAACAGAAAAACACCTTGTTGATCTGCTTACATATTTTGAGTTGTAGTAGCTATTTACTTTTTTATATCACATAAACATTAGATGTAGAGAACAGCAAGCAACCTGGCTGAATTATTTCTTACTGTCCCAATGGAAAAATGTATGTATAATGTATGGAGATGATATGTCCGTCTCATGCTACACTAGAGCACTTACAGAGGGGAGTTTAAGAAGGCCTCTGCATGATATTCCTCATGTCCTGTCCTTTTCCCACTGTTGCTTATCATATGGAAGATGGTCGCAAACTCGCCAAGGAAGCCATGTTGATAAGAGAAACGTCCATAAAATTAATCCAGAACTGAAGTTTAAACAGATTCAAGGTGTTAAGGGCAACAGATGTGTTTTTCAGTCTCCTATTTTTTATAAACGCAAACACATTCTGGATGTAAACAGGGAAGTATTAACTGGCCAGTGGTGAAGTCTGTAGTGCTTGAACAAGGTCTTAATGTGGTAGCTGTACTAGTTAATTCTCAAATTCAAAACATCAGTCAATTATTTTAGAATAAATAATTTGAAGACGATGCAAGCAATATTTTGAAATGTGGTTGAATTGACATGGACTGACCCAGATGTGTTTCAGGAATCTTTGGGCTGTTGTGAGTTAATGGGGAAATAAATCTGTCTCTAACTGATTGTTATAAAATTACACTTATGTGAACAAAGTAGACGACCTCACTGACTTGCCGCAATAAATGCATGGTTGACATGAAATGTGTGGAGTTGTGAATATTAGTTTTGATTGAATATCCTTTGACTTTGTACGTGTAACAATCTAACCTTAACACAGCTGGACCACGTCTTTTAGTAAACTTTGTTGCATTCTGTCTCGGTTTGCATTATTTTAATTAACTTGGATTATTTCCAGGCATCATGGGGATTTCAGTGTCTAAAACTTTGGTGTTAACCATTGACAAAGCCAGCTTTCAGCACACTCATGTTTCATTTTCCTTCAATAACGTCCCAGTTTTAGTCACACTTCCAAAAGATGGGTTGTAATTTTTAATTTTTTTTTTAATGAAAATGGCTGCCAGCTTGTGCTTGTTATATCTATGCCAAAAAGCAGCTATCTGATATTGTAATTAAACAAGACTCATTTTCCACAGTTGAATAAGGAAAGTATACAGTTACCTCATTTACATATGTTTAGATCACAGACAGTGTTTGACCCCGTTGTACATATCAGACAGGTTGTGTTTGTGGAGATTACACTGGGAAAGACACTATGGTGTAGTGGGACTTCACAAGAGTGGCCTACTCTGTCCTCGTATAAAGTTATGTAATATATTTTGTTAAGTATTAAATAAATGTAATAAGTTTGCTTAGGACTTGGGTGAAGGAGGATTGAAAAAGTAGACTAATTGTCAAAAAATAAATAAATTATACCTAGCAAGAAAACAAGACTGATTTGTGTAAAAACTCAAACTTAACAAACTTAAGCCCTTCGAAAAGCGTTCAGGTGTATTTGCTAACAGAGAAGTGCATATGAGGAAAGTAACAGAGGGTGATGATGATATCAGGTTTTTCATTTAAAACCCACAGTGATGAATTAACGTGACCAAAGAGCAGCTATTACTGTAACTTTGCCATTTGATTGAAAACATTTCCCATTTGAAAGGCTTCCTAATGAGTACGTTTGTACATGTGTATGGCCTAATATCTGGGGGAAAAAAAACCTTGATCAAAATCATTACTTATTAATAATGCAGTCGATTTCATATTCAGCATTCTACATCATCTTTCAAAGATCAGTTCACATTTCCTCCAGTTTGGTTGCATCTCACCATCTCTAACTGGCTTTATCCTTGATTCATTCATGAATTTTGCACAAAACTTCAGTTCATCTTATCCTGGGAGTCTAGTTGAGGTCTGAGAACAATTTTAACGTACAAAACTCGTTTGAAATGCAACAAATTTTGATGTTAAACATGATGTTAGGGGGCACGGTGGCTTAGTGGTTAGCACGTTTGCCTCACACCTCCAGGGTTGGGGGTTTGATTCCCACCTCCACCGTGTGTGTGGAGTTTGCATGTTCTCTCCAGGGTTTCCTCCGGGTACTCCGGTTTCCTCCCCCGGTCCAAAGACATGCATGGTAGGTTGATTGGCATCTCTAAATTGTCCGTAGTGTGTGATTGCGTGAGTGAATGAGAGTGTGTGTGTGTGCCCTGCGATGGGTTGGCACTCTATCCAGGGTGTATCCTGCCTTGATGCCCAATGACACCTGAGATAGGCACAGGCTCCCCGTGACCCGAGAATAGATCGGATAAGCGGTAGACAATGAATGAATGAATATGATGTTAGCAAATAGCGTGAAGTTAGCGATTAGCATGCTAGCATATTAGACGTTAACCATTACATTATAGCTGAATTTAAGTTTCTATACGATAAGTTTTCAGTCACTTTAAGATTAGGATGATCAAATCCATCACAAATTTGTTCACTTCTTTACAGCAGAGTATTATGTGTGTTTTGTGTTATGTTTAAACAGAAAATATTTTGGGCAGATCAGCATGAGGTATCTGAAAGCAAACTGTGAAAAGGCAGAAGATCGATCGGCAAAGGTGTCGAAGTAGGAAGGTGCAATAAAGAACGTTTTTAATTAGATGGAAATTATTCTAATGCATAGCATTAAATTCAACAACTGATGACAATTGTCAGCCTTGTGCTAATGTAATTGCCTGAGCCCTGACTGATGGGTTTATATTAGTTTGAGAGGGCAGGGTGATAAAGTATGAGATTTAACAGTTGTGTGTTTGTGTGTGTTTGTGTGTGTGTACGTACGTGCTTTACTGACGCTAATACAACACCACACGCTGAGTTGAGTGAAAATGATCAGTGAGGCGAGTGGAAATGTTCATCAGATTAACAGTAACTGACCTTTCTCTAGACATGTTTTACTTTTCTATTCTAGACAGAAAACTGAATGGACTTGATGTGTGTTAAAAACTGCGAGTTTGTGTTTCAGTTTGTGCATGAGAAGTATGGTTTTTGGATGGGATTTATGGATGATAGACGATATTTTTGAACATCAAAATCTAGATTTAAGCCCCTCCTATCAGTTATGTCTGTCAAATTGGAAGTTAATCACAGTCACTGTGAATTTTCTGTCCATCCAGAATTAAGAAATCAACAGTGGAACAAATGGAACTTGGCAGTTAAGTGAGATATCAGTGTTTTTATTTATTACGTATTCTGTAGTCTGAGGTTTTACGAAAGCATCAGGCGACAAATCAAACCTTCTGAGGACAAAAGCACTGTTGTGACTGTTGCAGCTGTTGCTGAGGCCATTACACTGGCAGTGCTTTGCTCAACAGTGTGTTTTGTGTGTGAGGGAATTATGAGAACACACTGTTCAAACAATGCATATCTGTGTGGCCTGCTTACTTTTCAAGGTGCTATTACATAGTCCTTGAACATGTGTATTTTACAAGGCTTTCATTTAAAAAAATAAATTTATCAGGATTATGATGTGAAAAATGTTTCATATTTAAGGCACAGCCTGTGGAGCACAGGGGCTTAGTGGTTAGCATGCTTACCTCACACCTTCAAGGTGGGGTTTCCATTCCTGCATCGGCCCTGTGTGTATGGAGTTTGGATGTTCAACCTGTATTTCAAGGTTTTCCTTCACATAGTAAATTGTATGGTGTGTGTGTGTGTGTGTGTGTGTGTGTGTGTGTTTGCTTGATTGATTGTGCCCTGTAAAGGGTTAGCATCCTATACAGGGTGTCCTCTGCCTCATACCCTGAGTCCCCTGAGGCAGGCTCTAGGCTCACTGTGACTCTTTGTAGGATAAGCAGTACAGGAAATGGATAGCTGGATGATCAGAGCTAAGAGAACAGAATCTAACTACTTCAAAGTGATACCTTAAGGTATCAAAATAATACAAGAAATAGTCTCCCTTTGCTGTATTTTGCTGCTTGGCCTCTTAGTGATTGTTAGTTTTCAGTCTATTATGTAACTGTAGTTATGAACAATACAGCTAATCGTCCACTGCTAATAGCCATTTGTGATAGTAAGTGTGTACATGATACGTTATCAAGAACTGTAGTTAAGGCTTCTGTCTGTTCTGGTAACCAGAATAAAAACAATTTAGTGTGTGCTAGACTTTCTTTTTCCATAGACACAGCACTGTTTGTGGTTTTAAGCACCATAAATCTGGATGTTTGTGCACCAAGTTGTGTGTAGGTCAAGGGGAAATCTGTCACTCTGTTCTCTCAGGACTTTATCTCTCTCATTTGACCACTGCATTCTGTGTGTGAGCATTGATCTGGATCCTATAGCAAGTAGGCTTGTGTGTGTGTGTGTGTGTGTGTGTGTGTGTGTGTGTGTGTGTGTCTTTCAACAAGGCTGGAGCTCTCTCTTGCTGTGGTTGTGTGTTGAGTGTTTCCACTTTGCTGACATGGCGTTCTGTATTCAAGATTAAATGATGAAGACAAACCACAAGCCGTGTGCTTTCATACTTTTATGGAAGTATAATAGTGCCAAAATTCCTGAAAGCAAAATAGCATATTGAATCACATGAGCTGAATAAAAATTTGTCACAAAAAATGTTTGAATTTTTCTGCTTCGCAATTTTATCTGAATGAAAAAAATCCTTACAGCATTTACAAAAAAAAATATTTTTCAACCTCACAAATTCAGGTTGAAAACATTCAGGTATTAATATCCAGGCATTAACATCTGGGCTGTTACAGGAAGAGCAATGGATTGCCGATTTCTCGGGCCCGTGTCGCAGTGCACTTTAAAGTGTGCACCCTGCTCCCTGTGCAGTTTACTTCGTGGGGAACCACTTCAAATTGCAAAGCAGAACAATTCAAACTTCTTTTTTGTGACATTTTTATTCAGTTCATGTGATTCAATATGCTGTTTTGCTTTCAGGAATTTTGGCACTATTATACTTCCATATACTCTCTGATATCGACGTATCTCTATGTTAGAAAATGCATTTTAAAGATTCTGAATATGCAACGCAAGGTTTTGCTGAGTTGCAAATTGAAAACCTAAATGACAGTCCAAGACTTGCAGCCATTAGCTTACATTTTAAACTTTTGGGGGGGGGGGTTTGGCCACATTGAATATGTGGATGTGGTTTTGTTTCTTCTAAACCTAGGGACTGGATACCACCATGTGTCCAAGTGCATACATTCCAAGGATGGGTATGCTAAATACCTGGTTTCCAATATTACAACTCTAGCAAGATTTGATGCAGATCACCATGAACAAGATGAACTTGATGAACAAGTTAATGGTGTGCTTCAGTAGTAATAATAATAATAATAATAATAATAATAGTGTTTTATCTTTTAACTGTTCCACTTACACTGCCAACCTGCTGGCTAGCAGAGCTTCTTTCTGACTTTGCCAACAGCATAGAGGTGTACCCCCATGATATACACTTTTTACCTGAATTCCTGCACATTTGCAGCTATGCTCATCATAGTTCATGCTTTAATTTGTGTGTAATTACCATTAACCACTCTGCAGAACTGCAGGGTATTGCAAGTGGTGTCTGTGCTCACTGCCTCAACATTGACCGTCTCAAGGAAACTGTGTCCGATTCGTACATCCCCTGCCCTGACTGCATAGCAGCATCAACATGTTTGTTTGGGAGATTTAAAGCCTGGCTCAGCACAGAAGAGTCAATACATCTACTCTGTAAATTAATCAAACAGACATGTCTCAGTATCATGGGCGTTATTTAGAGGTATGTATGCTACTCCATGTAGTCTGTTCTGTTGCTAATTACTTAAGAGTTTATAAGATTAACGTCACCCCTTCCAGTCACCTCTGAGCTCCTTTAAGGGCAGTTGTAGGATGAGTCCCACTCTTCAGGGCAGTATAGGTGCATATTATCGCAGTGTTGCAGACTGAAATTGAATGTTAGTAATACATGTCTATGATAATGAGCTACTGCCAGGCTTCCTTGTCATTTGGAACATGTGCCAGCCCGGTGAGAAGGTTCTAGAGAATGTCCATTTTGTCTGAGCTAGGCATCAAGTGGAAATATGTGTTGATCTGTGCATGAATGCAAGCCCATGTGGATAAGGTAATATTCGGATAGTACACACCGTCTGGTGGCAAACTGGTGTTAATACCACAAAGAGATTAATTGGTGTTTTTTATGCATGCAGTGTATTAATTCTTAGTTCAGTGTGAGTTTTGTAGCAGAGATGCTGTCACAGTTTTCTCACTTAAACCTCCCCCGCAACAGCACAGTTATACAGCAAATGACTGTGTCTCCTGATTGAGCTAAGCTGCCCCTCAAACACTCTTCTAAATGCTGTTTTTCCCGCATTGTAAATGTTTTTCTCTTTCTTTTTTAAACTGATAGCCAAGACTAGGCCATGCAAAGAACTGTCATAATGACGCATTTATTGAGAATTCTTCAGTAATCAATAAATGAAATTACTGTTGTAAATTACTTTTATTAAAAGCGATTAGAATTAACATTACTTATTTAACATCATTGAACTAAATAAATAAGCTCCCCTTCAGGGATGTACTGATTTGTAGACTGAATAGAGATCTCCATTCCAGTCTCTTACAGGGTAAAGAGGGGCACATTAGCATTCATTAACTGAATTATATATTTTTGGCATAATTTTAGTTTCATTTTTGTCATGTCTCAAAGCATATGCAGACAATTTCAAGCCTAATATTACTATAATCTTTAACTGAAAATCGAAATACTATGATACAGACAATGTTTCTGTGACAGAATGTAATAGTAGATTGAAAAAATAACTCCCTTGAAACCAGATGACATATTAAATGGTCTAAACACACAGAGTAAAGGAAAAACTATGATCTTCAGCAATAAATCTCATCTGTTTTGACTGAAAGCTGGCAATTTACAGTGACCGAACGACAACTGCTGAAGTGACATGGGCAACACAAATCTGAGCAAAATTCAACTTTGTACAAATTATAGGATTTAGTAAATTAGCATAGCTGACTAGGAACAAGACAGTGAGTGATGCAGAACACAGGATGTACAATGGATAGAAAAATACACAAACCTGTCTTAAAATGGCAGATAAATCATCTCACAACTTTCTCCACCCTCAGTTTGACATTCCAGCTTATTAAAATTGAGTGAAACATAATCAGAAACTTTTATGGAGAAAAAAAATACCAAAATAAAAAAGCTAGTTAAATGAGTGTGCACACCCCTAAACTAATACTTTGTTAAAGCACCTCTTTGTTAGAGCACCACTCAGGCTTTTGCGGGATAAGTCTATCAGCATGGAACATCTTGTCTTGGCAGTATATTCCAACTATTTCTTACAAAAACATTCAAGATCCATCAAATTATAAGGGCATCTCCTGTGTACAGCCTGCTTCGATCATCCCACTAAGTTGGAGGATAGCTGTTGTAGCTATTCATGATTCCCTCCACAATGATAAAAGTCCCAGTTCTAACAGAAGAAAAGCAGCCCTAAAGCACGATACTGCCATCACCATGCTGTAATGCTTATATGGTGTTCCTTTGGTTGTGTTTTTTTTTTATATATACCTTTTTATTTTTATATTCTAAGCATGCCTTTTGAAATTTTGGAATTCCTATTGGAATTTGCTTAATTAACTTTCAGAATTGATCTCATCAGACCATAACACATTTTGCCCCATGGTTTGGTCTGATTTATATAAGCTTGGTTTTTTGTTTTTTTTGTGAGAAAGTGTTTTCATCTAGCCACCCTACCCCATAGCCTAGACATCTGAAGAATATGAGAGATTGTTGTCACATGCAGAGAGTAATCAGTACTTGTCAGATATTCCTGCAGCTTCTGTAATGTTGCTGTAGGTCTTGTCAGCTTGCCTTTTACTTTTTATCTTTTCCTATTAGAAATGTTGAAGGGATGTCCAGTTTTTGGTGATGTCACATTTGTTCAGTCAATATTGTGGCCTTTATGGTATTCTATAGTACCTCTAATGGTTTAGCAATTTTTTTTATATCTCTCCGGATGAATACCTTTTTATGAGTGAGAATTCCTGCATGTTTCGTAAGTTCTTTGCGGTCTGTGGCTTTAGCAGTCAGCTGAAACCGAAAAGATGTGAAGAAAATCATACAGAAACAGCTTACTTTGCAATATGAGATTGTGTGGAGTTGCTTTATTCTGAACACAGCCACATCCACAATTATAAAAGGTATATACACTTATGCAATCAGGTTAGGCCAGGGTACTGGAAGTTTAGGTTCCCTATAAGTTCTGACATTATTTATCTTGATTTAATTTTACACCCCATAAACCTTTTTAAAGGTTTTAAAAGGGTTGTGTGGATTTTTTTATATCCATTGTTGTTTTTTAGTGCCTGATACATACCTTAATCTTGCAACCTCAAGAAACTGCACATGGCCCATATGAATGTGCAGATTTATAGACCAGTAGCATAATAGTACAGAAACAACACTGGTTAAAGTAGTAAATTAACCCTCGTAACAGGCCAGCAGCAGGTGTGTTATTTGTACTGCTTATTCTTAGTGTAGATTTTGACATGTTGTATGACCTTATACTACATCACTTGCATCATATGTTACTCTGTAGACCAAGCACACAGGAAGGCATTCAGTTCAAAAAGGTTTTCTAAGGTATCTTTTGAAATGTGATTTTTACAGCTTTAGATTTATTAGAAAAGGTCTATGAATCCTGCTCAAGCAGATAATACACATGCTGTCTACTTTGAATTTCATGACGAATATAATTTGGTTCATTCTAATCTGATTTACATTATGTATAAATAAGTGAACGGGGTGGATGGCTTTTTCTTGTTAATTTTTTAGGGTTTTATAAGGATATATTATATGGCTAAAACACCAAGTTTTTTCCTTTGTCTGCCTTGTGCCAGTTTTTTAGTTTTTGTTTGAGTATCTTAGGGCACTAGGCTTTCTGTGCATCTGTGTAGTTGTTCTCATCTGTATAAAGCCACTGGCATTGCAGTGATGGACAGCTGATGTGCACTGGAATGGAGCATGTCATGAGTTCAGGATGTATTAACCAACTAAATTGGCTTCTTACACCATTGATGCTTTGACAGGATGTAATAAGAGCGTTGTTTGGAAGAAGTGATTTTAATGGACTGAAGTCTGCTAGAAATGTTTCTCAGTGTGAAAGTGTAACTGCAGGGGAATTGTATTGAGGCATGGGTGCACGCTAGAACTGAGACACTCAGCCCAGAGCTCAAGCATCATGTGATCAATAAGACAGAATGCCACTGCAGAAAATAATGACAGGTTTTTTGTTTTTCTTTCAGGTGTTACAGTTATTATTTAGAGGCCACTTTTTCTTCCAGAGCTATGGGATACTATTGCTACAGAGGTCCCATAAATCAGTGCAGGGTGGTAGAAGCAGAGGCCCACAAGTAATGAGAATTTAGCTGCTGCTCTCTGGGTCATTCACCCCGTCAAACTGCCTTCCAAGGTTGACTTGCATCACCCGTGTCAGATTGGACATTTAAAAGAAGAGAGAGAGAGAGTAATCATCCTGTTCCATTAAAGGCTGTGTGTTAGCAAAGCTGGCTAGCCTTTTATCAGTCTCTGTTTGATTAATCAATTTTCAAGTACTTGGTCTGCCAGGATGACTCTGTTAAAACACTAAAAGTCATTTTTGATTAATTAAAGTCCACTTAGTGTATGTTAGCAAGGTTGTATTTATTTTTCCATTTCAGTTTCCTTATTAGGAGCTTATACACCAATTTTATGTTCAGTTAGTCCTGAAATTATTAATCATGGTTTAATCATTGTGTCTTGGTGCTTGCCAAACCTTTCAGACTGCTGATAGTGAGATGGTTTGGTTACACCTGTTATGTAATTGGAATATGTTCTGGGAGGATAACAGGATGTTTAAGGCAAGAGACCATGCTCAAAAAGACCTCACTGTATGGTATCATCAGTGACGAACAGGATTGTTAAACACTGCTTGTTCACTTTTTGCTGCTCTGTGAACCAAATTTCTGATTATTAAATTGGAATAATGCTAATGTTAATTACCAAGTAGGGCATATTAGCTTATCATATGCAATTTCACCACAGTTCCAAAGCTTGAAATGGATTTAAACTACAACATTTTTAATAATTCATAGGACAAAGTGCTGGATACTTTCCTAGTGAAGAGGAATAGCATTTGCATTAGCATTTGCTTATGAATAATTCAATAAGCAGGAATAGAAAGGAGGGCTGTGCATTCTGATCATTTGGTCTTGCAGTGTGATGTGTTGATGCATTAAAGGGAGGGTTAGAGTAATTATGAGACTAGGGTGTTCTCAATGAAAAGAATTTTTATTGTTTAATAATGTTTGTTGCAATAGACTGATGAGCAAAAACTAAAGCAGCTTGTTTGAATTCCATTGACGTCCCACTGAAGTCCACAGAGTTGCTATAATGTAAATCTGGAATAAAATACAAGTACATTTGAGTGTCTCTCAGCATTGTAGTGTGATGTAGCCTTAAGCTTAAAATGGTCTATGCCTTCAGTTTTCTTATACATAATCTTTTCATCATCTGTAATCAATGCTTTTATGCTATTTGGATTAAGATCAAGGTGCCAGAATGCTGTTATAACTTTTTACAACTCCCTCTTTGACAATGTTTTAGTTTTATGTGAAGCCTTGCAGGTACTGGTAATAACATGAGATTTAATTTTACATCTTAGTAATGGGAATTCTGACTCGGTTCATTGAGTCAGAGCAATTGGCTTCAGCTCACCAGTAAGAGTCGAGTCCTTTAACTTCCAAATGAGCATTTTTAACAGGACAGAGATGCTTGCCTTTAAACATTTATTGGTCACTTTAATTACCTTCCGATCAACAAAATAACATAATATTTAAAATCTATTAATATGAATGAAAAAGAAGTGTACATTCAAATTTCATTGATCACATACACAGTCAAACACAGTACGACATGGTGTGATTTTTTATTTTTTTTTGACTGTCTGTTTCCTAAAAAATAGACTAAGAATTGAAATACAATCAAAATATATATATATATATATATATATATATATATATATATATATATATATATATATATATATATATATATATATATATTATATATATATATATAATGTGTGTGTGTGTGTGTGTGTGTGTGTATATGTGTGTGTATATGTGTGTGTGTGTGTGTGTGTGTGTGTGTGTGTATATATATATATATATATATATATATATATATATATATATATATATATATATATATTATATATATATATATATATATCGTCTGACTGTTATATACTGCTATATATATAGTCTGACTGTTTGAGGTTGTGGACAGGTGTCTTTTATACTGATAACGAGTTCAGACAGGTGCCATTAATACAGGTAACGAGTGGAGGACAGAGGAGCCTCTTAAAGAAGAAGTTACAGGTCTGTGAGAGCCAGAAATCTTGCTTTTTTGTAGGTGACCAAATACTTATTTTCCACCATAACTTGCAAATAAATTCTTTAAAAATCAGACAATGTGATTTTCTGGATTTTTTTTTCTCATTCTGTCTCTCATAGTTGAAGTGTACCTATGATGAAAATTACAGGCCTCTCTCATCTTTTTAAGTGGGAGAACTTGCACAATTGGTGGCTGACTAAATACTTTTTTGCCCCACTGTATATGCAGTACTGGCAGGAGAAAGAGCAGCAGTGCACTTCAGCTTTATTCTGTTTTGACAACACCAACATTCAAGTATCAGTTATGAGTAGATTAATTAACATGTTTTAACATATTTTTAGTTTGTTTTGAAAGAACATATTAACTGCTTAATGAAGATTAACAGAATAAGCCTAGATTGAACCATACCTAGTTAGGTTGTGTCACGCCTCTGGGACCACCAATTCCCAGATACCTCCACTGACACCTATATTTGTACATTTCTGTTAAAGCCGTGTCCGGTGATTAACAAGTCATCATAAGCCAGTCAGCAGGTGAATCTGGAATGATTGGGAGTCAGACAGGTACTTTTAACTCTCTAATATTGACTGAACCCTGGAAGCCCCACCCCCTTCACCCTTTCTGACATTAGTCAATTTTCCAGTCCTCTTGATTTTCCAGGTTGAGGCCTGCCAGAAAGTGTCAAATCTAACAAGTTACACATCATTTAAAAGTTAATGGTAGTTAGAAACCGATTCAGATTGCTGCTTGCTCTTCTGTACCAGCTGTGATCAAACAGTTTCTACCTTGTTCATGTGATTTATATTTGGACTATTCATTATTTGCATTATAATAATTTGCATTATTCCTCTTTAGCACTGGCATGTTTAACAAGCTGCTGCATGTTAGAGACACTGCTACATACATACAAACAACAAATATGAATGCTTATGAATGTGACACAATCTGCTTTTACAGTTGGTTCAAGTCATACCAGTTGACCTCTTGTGTTGAAATTGTACTTATACATTATGTGTATATATTGGAAAAGATTAGAATGACAAGGCCAATTCAATTGATTTTGCTGTAGGCTAAAGACATTTGGGTCTGACATCAAAAGATGAACATGAAAAGAGAGTTTAGAGTTTCTGATTTTTTCCCTTTGTATTTGCATATAGATGTCTGAAATGACATAGACAGAGCAGATTTTGTATCAGACCAGTTTAGGCAAGTGAAAAGATCATGTGACTGACAGGAGTTTCCTGTTAACTAGGTGATTGTTTAACCAATAAATAGATCTGAACATCTACTCTTGCTTTTAGCATTCAGTTTTGCCTGTAAAGACTGCATTTGTTGTTAAAAGTATAAACTCACAATGCTAGGAAAGCAAGCCATTTTGAAGCACCGTTGTACTGAGCAACAGACACTGAACAGGTCAGCCAAGAAAACAACAGCAACTGATGTCAAACATTGTAAGAGCTGTGAAGAAAAACCCAGAAAGCACAGTCTGTGACATCATCTATAACCTCCACAGGACAGGGGAGAAAGTACCCAATTCCACTGCTTGAAGAAATATAGTGGCCATACCCCAAGATACACACCACTCATTAGCAGTAAGATTCAGTAGACCAGATTGGAATTCACAAAATAATACAGAGATGAGCCAGGAAAGTTCTGGAACCAAGATGAACCTCTACCAACATGATGGAAAGGCCAAAGTGTGGAAAAAGAAATGATCTTAACATACAAGCTCATCAGTTAAACACGGTTCTGGTAGTGTCATGGCTTGGGATTGTACAGCTGCTTCTGAAACCGACTCACTAATCTAAATGCTTGAGAAATATCAATTTGAGACTGCCACAAAACACACTGCTAACACAATAAAGGACTTATCCACGGGAAAGAAGTGAATGGTTTTAGGCAGGCCAAATCAATCACCAGGCCTTAACCTAATTATAAATGTTATTTTCTTTATTTTACTTCAAGACTTATCTCTTCCTATATTTTTGCTCAGCTAAAATTGTGCCTAAAAAATCTGAAATCCTAAACTCTCATTTCATATCCGTCTTTTGATCTCAAAAACAAATGTCTTATTTTTGTATAGCACAAACAGTGGGTACTCCATAGACATGCCATAGAAATCCACTGAAATGACACTTTCTACACCCTGTGAGCTTAACTGACAAACAAAACCTAGAACGATTTAAGGATGCAAGCTGTGTGCATTTTGTACAGGTCTGATATTCGTGGGTAATCTGGAAGAAAAAAAAAAAGCTGTTTGTCATTGCTATCTCGTGTCATGTGTTTATTGAGCTTTGTTTTAATTACAACTGGCCCGGTTTCAGTGTTCCTCATCCGTCATGTTTAATTGACACAGCTGTACATTAATTTTCTTGATTTAAAACCAAGTGCACTGTTGTGCTGGTAATGTGTGTGAAGGGTTGCCAGGTCTTAGCAACATCTCCAGCACAACTACATCTTAAAATCAAAGATAAAGAACTGAAACTACCCTAGAGTGTTTCAACATTGGAAAAAGGTTGGCACATTTGTCTTTGCACTGAAGTTTACCATGGTCTGATTTGCAATAGACTTTTATATCATCAGCCATTGTACACTCAATAATCAGTTTTCCCTCTCCTAATCTTTACTATATATCTTAAAACAGAAGTTGTTCTTTGCATCATAGTCTGATATTGTCTGTAGTCACACTTTCCCTTTGTTTGCCATAGGCAGTTTTTGTGAGAATTAATGAGAATTTTTTTATTGGCTTTAAAACAAACATCTTGGTGGATATGGACTGTAAAAAAGTTGCCACCTGCAGACTTGCTTTTTTACCCAGAACTTTCCCAAACTAGCTCAATTTGGTGTAAAAACCATGATCCCCTCAATCTTGCACATACAGAATGTGAAGTGTGGACTGAACAGATGATATCCATTATCATATCCATGTGACAGTCCTACAATGGATCTGATGTGAGTCAAGCATGTCTTTACTGTAATGTTTGTATTATTATTTACTTTAAATTGCACCAGATGAGTGATTTACAATGTTAAATGATTGTGCCAAAAATTCATCAATATTCTGTATTCACAATCGCAATGTCTAAAATAATAATAATAGCAACTAATTATTTTTATCTTACAATTCTTCTTCTTCATATTATTATTATTATTATTATTAAAAGAAGAATAATTAGGATAATAGTAATATATTTTTAAATGGCTCTTTGGATAGGAGTCAACTCGGAACATTCATAATCAAAACTTGGAGTGGTTTGGGAAAGACACGTCACTACTACAGGATTTCTTTAAGCTGTAGTAAAAGCTAAAAGAGATGGTAGATCTCACTGGTGTCTGACCCGGTGTTAATGTTTGTACATCTGATTTGTAGAATGTAAAATCTGAATGTATCATTATGTATGTGATGCTCTTTAGGGCATGGCTAAAACTCAGTGCTCTACCTTTACTGAATTAATATGGTTTGGAATATTACAAAAAAAAGTTTCAAAGATGTTTATCATCAATAGATTAGGTCGTCATCAATTGGAGAAAGATACCTGTAAGCGAGATAGTCCTGGTTTATTTTAGAACCGTGCGCTAGTGATTGTGAGCAATTGTTGGCTTTCGAGGCAGAACGCCGCAATAGCAGGATTCTTGACAATTAATTTCTTCACTTTGTCATGTAAACCAGTTGTTTTTCTGGTGTGTCAGAGCAGCATAGGGGAGTTGTCTAGTTTTAGTCATCTTCCTGTTACCCATGGGACGCTCAGCGACTGCTTGACCCACTTCCAGCTGTCACCTTTTCCTTTCCGCCCCACACTTCCACATGTCTGCTCATCAAAATCTACCCTTATCTGTGCATGTGCTGCTTCCATCCATCTGTATCTGCTCCCTCTCCCCTTCCTTTTATCTCCTTCTCTTTGAGCCAGCAGGAAGATGAGAGCTGCTTCAGCCAATTATGATTATGCGCATTCCAAAGGTCCCAGCCTTGATTTGCAGTTCTTAAGATGCCAAGTGTGCAAGCTGAACGTAATGATTGATTCTAAGCTCAGTAATGCGACAGTCAGCACTTGTTCTAATGCATATTCTCTCGAGTTAAAGAAGTGTGCCTTTGCAATTTGTGGATGATTTGAAGCTCAAAAGCATTTTATGTCTATTGTGCAGCAATATATCACATCTGAGATTGAAATCTCACAGCGGTCTCTTGCCGTCATCATCGTCATGTTCAGTGCCTCCCATTTCTGCTATCCCTTCTTTAAATCAATTGAAGGTAAACTTTTTGTATGAAATGTGAGCATGCAAAAAAAAAAGTCTGAAAATGTCTTTTCCTCCTTTGTTTTTTTCTTCAAAGACGACACACTACTTTGCCTCCTGAAGTCACAGATAACCAAGGCTCCTACATAGCTCCTCTCTGTCGAAGAAGTTACCCCTGTCGCAAATGGAAGTCAGCATCTTTTGGGTAAATGGAAAGGTTTACTATTTGCTTATGTTCTCTGTCTACATACAGATATTATGTTCTTCCTTTCATACACATTTTCTGCCTTTGCTGCATCTTATTTTAGTAGGCACTATACTGATTCCTCACTGTTTCTCGTTTTCATGAGACGGCTGTGTCTGTGTGTATAGGCAATAACTGATGTGTGATGTATTCTGGGCTCTGGATGCTTTCAATAGTGTGGCCCTGCTGATGGGGCAGTCTCTTTTTCCCATTTTATTAAGGAACTGTCTTATAACTCACTTTTAGTAGGCACAAGGGGGAGCTATTGACACTCTGCTATAGAGACCTGCACTGGAATGTGGACAGGGGATTTCCGTAGATGTCACCTGGAGTCATGACAAAATAATTAAAAAAAAAATTTTTTTAATCTGCTGTAAAAGCTGAAACATGGCTGAAATTTAAAATGAATGCTAATGCTGCAGTAACTGGGAAACAGCGAAAATGTTGTAGCCAGTCATTCTTAGTTTACACTGCACAGTAATTGTGTTACACTTGTGAGAATGGAATTGACATGTGGTCCATGGGATCAAAATGTGGCTGTTTTTCTCCCCACTGTGTGCAAGAGCAGGGTCAAAGTTCCAGTAGATTATAAAATGACTAGTGCTGTTGTGTTTCTTAGAGGAATCGGAATTGGGGTGTATCCAATGTTTTCTGCTTTTATGGGGCAAACTGAAGGCCTGTTATCCCAGTCCCAGGGAGTGGAGAGAAACGTTTTTTTTTTGTATTCCCCATAAGCCATATACACTGATCAGCCATAACATTAAAACCACTGACAGCTGAATAACATTGACCAACAGGTTACATTTGCACCTGTCAAGGGGTGGGATATATTAAGCAGCAAGTAAACAGTCAGGTCTCGAAGTTGATGTGTTGAAAGCTTGAAAGATGAGCAAGTGTAAGGATCTGCAACTTCGACAAGGGCCAAATTATGAAGTGTGCACCTACCAAGAAAGGTCCAAGGAAAGACAACTGGTGAGCCAGAAACAGGTTCATGGTCTCCCAAGGCTTATTTATGCTTGTGGAGAGTGAAGACTAGACTTCACACAGAAGATCTACTGTAGCTGTGTAGGGCTGTGTAGCTGCACACCAGTCAGAGTGTCCATGCTGGCCCCTGTCCACTGCCAAAAGCACATAGAATAGGGACGTGAAGGAAGACAGTGGTCTGCTCTGAATCGCGTTTTGTTTTACGTCATGTGGATAATCATGTGTGACATCTGGAAGCACTGTAAAGTACAGTATTTATACTATATTGTGCAGGGTGTGTGCATTATGAAAACTGTACATGATGTTCTCACTGGGTCTGTCAATCTTTTTGCTTTAACTAGATCAGCATCCTTTCGTATTTTGTAATGCTGCTATAGTAATTGATTTGCATTGCCTTTCTTGATGCACAGTGGATGGTACATTAGATGGATGTTTCATGAAAATGTATTAAATTAAGTTTTTGGTTGTAATGTTCACAATATTTGGCAGTGTATGTGAAGCTCAGTAATATTACTTTGAGGTTACTTTGAGAACCATTTACTTGCTTTGTCAAGTAGGCTGTTTAACATGGAGCGAAACTAGCTGTAGGCATCTGTCTTTTTATTTTTAATCTTTTATTTTTAGTCTTCTCTCATGATACTTCTCACTTTGACATGTTTCCATTGCCCACTGCTTTGCTGTTTCAGCAGTTAGTCTCAATTAGATTATCAGCAGTGTCTGATTTACAGTTCTGTCAGCTGTAATATGAAGAAACTTATAATGTCTGTAGAGCAATGTTTGTGAAAATTGATCCAGAGTTACTGCTGATTTTATTGGAGCAGAACTGCATTTCTATATGAACTTACAGGTGTATTGACTCATGGGTGATCCCTCACCCCTGTTCCTGTTCTCATGGATCCACAGAGACTAGAGTTACAAATTACAAGATGATCAGTAACCCTTGTGTTCTGTTTGGGTCAAAATGCCCCTTTTTAAAGTTTTAGTAGAACCATACTAAAAATGTTGTTTCTAAAAATGTATTTTCAGCATGAAACTGTATATTCTTGTCTTGTTTTCTCTGCTAAAAATTAAAACGGACTAATTTAGTTTTTGGTGAATCTGCTAAACATCCCTTTATTACTGAATATGTTTGCGTCATTTTGACCCCATAGTAAAACAGATAGTGTGGTGAATTAAATGACAATAACGCCTTTTTACAAAAATGATAGGTTTTATTATCCGTTAAATGATCAGATTATGTCCGTGTCTTATTTACACACATGCATGAGTCATATGCAATAAACAGTCTTAAAAACTAAAACATTAAGCAGAATTAAAATGTCAATACAGTTTCACCATGTCCACAAAGTTGCATTGCACTGTGCTTTAGGAATCTCACTTTATTTTATTCCAGAGACCCTGAGCAATAATCCCACTGGTACTATGACTGGTGTGCTAATTTTACTTGCACCACAGGGCACTTGAATGTTTAAATCTAAAGTCTGGTTTAATTTTCTGTAACAGCATGGCTCTGGCAGTATTTCTGCCTGTAACAGAACTGATTTCTGTTAACACACTTGTTCTGATTGTTATTGTTCTGATGCATGTATTGCAGAAGCTTCACCATAATCTAAAGCTAATAAAATGTTTTTAAGAGGCGTTTAACTGAGAAATGTTTAATCGTTGGTATATGTAGTGAAGCTTTCTATTAGGAGACATTTCGATTTTGGATGGAGACTCAGTAATTTAATGTTTAGTAAGTTTTCCACTACAGGAGAGTCTTCAGGAGAGAGGAGATTTCCAGGTTCTGAATCATTTTTTCTTCTTGTCTTACTAACGTCAAGAGGGAGAACTGACTAGAGGAGAGGCTGGTGACGAAACAGCTGCTATGACTTAAGGGATTAAATGAACTAACTTGTCCCATTGACATGCAAGAACATTAAATGTAACTATAATTAGATAAAAATATAAAATAATAAAATATCTGCAGGTGGCACACTGGCTTCTGGGTTCGAGTCTCGCTCCCGCTCACTGTTTGTGGAGTTTGCATGTTCTCCCCGTGCTTGGTGGGTTCCCTCCGAGTGCTCCGGTTTCCTCCCACAGTCCAAAGACATGCTTCTGGTCTAGATTGGAGTCTCTAAATTGCCCGTAGTATGTGATTGAGTGAATGAGTGTGTGTGCGATGGGTTGGCACTCTGTCCAGGGTGTATCCTGCCTTGATGCCCGATGACGGGAGATGGCTCCTCGTGGCTCCCCATGACCCGAGAATAGATCGGATAAGCAGTACAGACAATGATATAAAATATATATATATTTTCTGCATGAATTTAAAAAAAAAATGTAATCACTTGCAGTTCACTGCAGAAATTACTACACATTGTGCAGGACCAAATCACTACCCCAAAATGGATTATTTTAATATAACAGCATGGTCTGTTGTGTCTTATTCCTTACTTACAACATGCGGTCTGCTAATTCTACTGATTAGAGTAAACTCCAGGCTTTCCCTGCATGCTAACTACTGCTGACCGCAGGAAGTGGCAGTTATGGCAGGCTTTGAGCATGAGTACAAACAGTGATCATGGGTCCCTGGGGCTGTGGACTTAATCTTCAGAGGCTTTAGAGATTGAAATCCCTGTTTCTGACTGAAGGGATTTTGATTGAGCCGTGAGGGGGATATAGTCAGGGATGAAGGAAACAGGAATGCTTTTAGGAAGTAGTGAATAGATGATTGAAAGCTATCTGCATGTTGATCATATCAGCATGTTTAACAGAAGCTTCATTGCTGAGGGCATAATCTATAGATGGATAAATATCTACAGGAATGCAGGAGGTGTTTGGAAGCAAGCAATGATGCAGAGACTACCCAGTGGACCATATTAGCAGCTGCCATTAATAAGGTGTAGACCGTGAAAGACTTCTAAGAAAATAACATTTGAGAAGATGGACACAATTACTACTTCAGAAGACAGCCCACATTCTCATAATAGTCTTTTTTTTAATGATACTTTATGGTGATATTTGTCCTTTCGTAAGGCAATGAAAAACACATCTTGAATAAGGCAAGACACGTATTTAAGTTAAAGGACGTTGCTAGTATAGGCATCCAACCTTGTTTTGCATTAGGATAAACTTTACAACATGCAGGCTTTAATGAGCACTTTTTAATTAGAGCAAGCACATATTAGCTTATCAGTATTCCACTCACAGGCCACACGATCAATAGTAGCATTTGGTCTTGAAATAAATTCTTGCAGATCACTAGCATATTATGCACTTTTAGTGATTTCACAGACCTCATCCTTATAGCAGAGTATGTACTAAATGAAAGCCACTATGATTCATTGCTTCAGAAATGGAGATATATTGCATTCTGATATGTATGTACATTCTGTATCGTGGACTGTTACCTTGGTACAAGGTACACTGTACATTTATTTATACTGCATATCAAAAATCCCACCCAAGATAAAATCCTGAATGAATGTGAAAGGCTTGGTAGTCTGATGAAAACCGATTTTTTTTATTAAATAACTTAGTCTCTCCATGACTGTTTACAGGTCTGTAAAAACATTTTCCCATTCCTGATAGCTTCTGTTTTTGCATATTACTCGCACTTGACTGTTTCATATGTTTATATAAGACTAAGACAACCTGAGTAAAGACAAAACGCACTTTTATGGAGGGGGAAAAAAAGTCCAACACCAACTGCCTTGTGTGGAAAAAGTAACTGGTCCCTTAGTTACTCAGTCAGCCAATTAGACCAATTTAATTGATAATTTAGTTCAATTAGATCACCCACAGCTGGGACTGATTGCTATCAGCCTGTTGAATCTAAACATCACTTAAATAGAATCTTTCCAGCAATGTGAAGGTCTCAACAAGCAGAACAGCATGCCAACCTCATCTAAAAGAATCTCCAAAAAGAGAAAACGCCAAAATTTCTTCAACAGTGCACAGAGAACTCATTCAATAAGTTCCAAATGAACCCAGACAAATATCTGTTACTGCAGGCCTCGCTCTTCTCAGATAAGTTCAGCATTCATGATTCCACCATGAAAGAGACTGGACAAAATGGTATCCAGAGGAGAGATGAAAAAAAAAACATTGCTAATAAAGAGGATCATTTCACATTTGCTAACAATAAACACCTTGGTGATCCCCATGCCTTTTGGCATAATGATTTGTGGAAGGTAAAACAAAAGTTGTTTTTTTTTTTTTTTTTTTTGTTTTTTTGTTTTTTTTGGAAGAAATGGGTCTCATTATGTCTAGTACACCACAATAAGCATATCATACTGACAGTCAGTGGACGTATGATGGTGTGTGGAGGATTCGCTGCTTCAGGGCATTGGATGACTTCAGCTGTCTCCCAGAAAATCATGAAGGAGAATGTCTGGTCATCAGTCTGTGATCTGAGGCTCAAGCACAGTTGGGCCATGCAGCATTAGAGATCCAAGTCACAAGAGCAAGTGCATATCTGAATGGCTCAGAAGGATTAAAATGAAGGCTGTTAAAGTGTCTTAGATAAAGCCCTGACCTGAACCCCTGTGAGATGCTGCGTCAGGACCTTAAACAGGCATTCATTCTCAAAAATCTTCCCTGAATGAAAGCAGCAATGTAAAACAGAGTTGGCTAGATCTCCTTCACAGCAAGAAAGACTGAGAATTTGGTTACAGTTGTTGCTGATAAAAGTGGCATAGACAGTTATAAAGTTTATAGGTGATGTACGTGTTGATTTTTTTTTTCTTTTTTTCTGTCAATAAATGAAACAATCATTTAAATACTTCTGTTCCTGTTTGTTTATATTCTCCTAGTCATGTATTACACTTTGCATGTGGATCTGAAACCAGTTTATCTGACTAAATGTGCAAAAACATTGGATTTCAGTAGGGTGCAAATACTTTTACATAGCACTGTATTTGGCTCGTGGTGTTTTGATTGCATCATCTCATTATTTTTCATGATATCTGCATATCAGTAGTTGAAGACACTAACTAATGTTAACATATTGCTCAAACATATTGGTGTGACACCTGTACACCTACTTACTCATGCAATTATCTAATCAGCTAATTGTGTGGCAGCAGTGCAGTACATAAAATTTTGCAGATATGGCCAGCAGTTTCAACTAATGCATCAACAATTGGTAACTCTTACTACAAATAAGAATTTACTCAGAATGGTTCACTAAAGAAAAAAAACATTCAGTGAGTGACCGTTCTGTGGCAAGAAAAGCCTTGTTGATGAAAGAGGTCAGCTGAAAATGGTCAGACTGGTTTAAGCTGGCAAATAGACTACAGAAACTCCCAGATACTTTGTACAGTTGTGGTGAGCAGTTATGTTTGAACATTTGAGGTGGCTATGCTACAATAGCAGGAACAAAAACCTGAGGCTGCAGTGGGCACAGACTCCCCAAAACTTCTAATGGTTACATCCAGGATGATAATGCCCCATGTCACAAAGCAAGATTTTCTCAAAATGGTTTCAAGAACAGTGATGTTTTCAGTGATGTTCCCAGTCACCAGACCTAAATCCAGTAGAACACCTTTGGGATGTGATCGACTTGGAGATTCACAGCATGAAAGTGCACCTGAAAAATCTGCAGGATCGAGTGATGCAATTATATCAACATGGACCAGAAACTCAAAGGAATGTTTTCAACATCTTGTGGAATCCATGCCATGGAAAAACTGAGGCTGTTTTGAGAGTAAAGGGAGACCCAGACCCTACCCAATGTTAGTGTAGTGTTCCTTATGAAGTGTTTGCTGAGGCTACATTCTTGTGTGAATGCCTTTTCTAAGCTCACTCTTTGGTCTTCCAGGAGTAAGTGAGAGCTGTGGATGCAACTCAAAATATAATTGAACTAATGCACACTCCATTATCCAGTCATCATTTTCAGGATTGTTTTTTTTTTTTGTTTTGTTTTTTAAAAAAAGAAAATACAGTACAAAAGTAGTTCAGATGACTTTTCCCTTTTTAGAATAAGAAGACCAGGTGATAGTGTGAGTTAAATGTATAATTGCCATTGAAACCCTCCTCAGTGTGCTCATCCCCAAAAGCTCACCCACATTCATTTGGATTCAATTGGAAAAGTTAATTCAGGAAAGTCCCCATCTCTTCTTCCCAGATCTCTTTAATGACTTGGTGTAAGTTTCATATCATATTGGCTTGTTGCCCAGCTCTTGGCAAGCATCGGGGTGGTTTGATATACGAGAGGTTGAGTATGGGTGGGCGGCTTGTGTTTGGCGGCCCGGTGATGAGCAGCTGAGTGGGGAAAGCAGCGCTACTTCATCACTGTAACACTGTGTGCAGTAGGACTCACTCGCCCCTGTGCCTGTCACTGGACCACACCACTCCTACAGGCAGTTAATTAACTTTCCGCCTCTGCGTTGATGGAAAGCAAGAGGTAGGCAGGCAGTAAAAAAAAACAAGTGTATGCACGTGTGTGTCTGAGGGAGGGAGTGAAGTATTTAGTCTTTCACAAAAACGAAATGTCCAAAGGATCGAAAAGACCATCACAGTCTAACAAAAAATATGGCGTATTTACAGCATTTATTTGAAACACAAAAAGTCTGCAACATATTTCGTGTAGGCTATTAGTGTAAACATTAGGGTTAGGTATGGGTAGACCTCGCATTAATTATATACAGTAATCATTATGTAAAAGAAAGGAAGAAAAACCCGTGTGTGTGTGTGCATGCACTCGTGTGTTGCACTCTTATCCAGGAGACTAATCAATATTTTAAATTGCATCTATGCTGAACCCTTTCCCTGCTGCGAATCTGATGTATACAGTTATTACTGAGTGTTGGCTGGAGTCATCAGAGGTGTGGGATACGATTTAGACTTTTGCTAGAAACATGCAATTTATTGAGGGCCTGTGACTCACAAAACACATAGCGTAATGTCATTTTTCAGCAAGTCACAAAATATTTAAGAAGGGGAAAGAAGAAGAAGAGATCCTTCATGTGCTGACACTGGGGTACCATTTCAGTGGGAGTTGTTTTCTTCCTGAACTGTGAGCCTTGCAAATAAAATGATTTACAATAGCACTGACTCGATGCCTGGAGCTTCTGATGCAAATCCAATGCATTATTCATACGTGAATAGCAGTATGTTTCCAGCTTTGCTCTTTGTTGGTATGCTAGCAACATGCTGGCATTATTATACATCCAGCATAATTAATGGTACAGTGTGTAGGATGTATATTGTTTAAAAATTGGGAAGAAAAATCATTATTGAGTCAGGCATTGAACATCTTGAGCTGCTGTTAGTCACCCTGACACCCTGATGGGTTTGATTTGGTAGGGGTTTTCAAGTGCATGTCTCATACGCCAGCTCAGACACGTCCCACATCATCACACCTAAATATTCAGTGCTGTCATTCAGTACACAAAACCACAACGAGTCCGTGTTACTAAATCATCCAGGAGGGATGTCTTACTCTCTCTCCACCATCAAGCACTGTAAGGGCAGTTAGTGCTGCCCTGTAACAGCATGAGTGGCAGTTTGAAAAGTTGCAGCTGGTGGACTTCACATATTTTGGAGAAAGATCGATTTTTGACTCTCATCCCAGAGGGGAAATTGACCTGTTACAGCATCACACACAGTTAGAATTATACTAAAAGTATTAAATATGGGGAAAAAAGAGTAGATAAGACTGCAACGTCCGCACTTCCTGTTGCTGTTAGGCAAACTGAAGTGTATCTAGGAAAGAGTAGATCTGAGGTCTGAGATGGAACAGTGCTAGTCTCCCTAGGACCTTCATGACCGGTCATGTGAGGGCTACATCCCATGCAGGATGTTTTACATGGCTCCTGCACGTTCTCATGTTGATGGCTCAGGTTGAAGAGGTGCTGGAGGATCCCACACAGCTAGTTGGTGCAAACCTTCAGCACTCTGGGAGTGATTCCGTCAGACCCTGCAGATTTTCCCAGTTTCAGCTTCTCCATCTGTCACTCCACCTGGCAGCTAGTGATGGATAGGTGAGGGGAGTGGGAGTTGGGCTTCCCTTGTAGCCTCATCCCTCCCCGGTGTGTATCAGTTGTGGGTTGTGTGAATAATTGATTGGCAACCCTTCAGTGCATGAGGTCACATATTAGACTTTAATTCATAGTTAATAAGTGTGCGTGTAGTAGTGAAAATAGCAGTCGTTTATCTTGCGCTTGATACCTGCTGTTTCTAGAAATACATGTGATTCTAATCATTTGGAATTCTTATATGTAATTGAAATTGTAATATCCTGTTTGTGTGCAGTCAGAAATAGAGCTGTGTGTTGAAAATATAATGACAGCCAGTCTTTTATTAGGGATTATTGCTTTGTGGTTTAGAAGCATTCATTTACAAGCATGTTGTTAGTAGTCAGGGAGAAGCAGATATCTAAGGCTATATAAAGTGAGCATAAGAGAAACACTGAATAAAGCACAAATAAGAGGTTACTGTTACTGCTGTTTTTGCTTTTTGCTCATACAATTAACAGCTAACATATGAACCACCATGCAGAAGTGTTGGCAATCATCATCCAGTCAGTTGTCTGTCTGATCATTCAGGGTTAATTCTTGTGCAGTCTTCCTCCTGGGCTGTTAATCGCTGTATCCACATTTTGTGGTAAATGTTAAAGAAAAGAGAAAATCAACATAGTGGAAAAAGAAATTAATTGATTTTGATTCCAGCTCAAATGGAGGGTGGAAGATTTTTTTTCACTCTTTCCTCAAAAGCCACAAGAGTGTACTTAGGGTGTTGTGACCAGAGTTAACTAGTGTGGGTTTTTTTTGGGGTTTTTTTTTGTTTTAAATATAAGATTCATTGCACACAGATGTTAACACTCCAACCTGTACATTATTTCTCCCATGGAGACCATCACTGACCAGTTTAATTTCTCTTCATAAAAACCTGTAACACACTGAAGTGCACTGACCAGCTCTCCTTTTTCAGCAGTAAATTTTAATGACTGACTTCAAGAATTATTGCCCCATTAAGAGCAGTTAATTGTTGTGATTTAGGTTTTTTTTTTTTTTCTTACTACACTCTACAGATACCAAACTTGTATCCTAAATCCCTCTGTGACTATGGAAGCAGCTTTCAGCAATTCATGCACAATCGTACCCTCAGTCTGATTCCCATTAAACATTGTATTTGCTATTCCTTGTTTTTGTAAGTGGCATATGGAATACATTAGCATTCATTTGTTTTGTACATTACATATTAGCATTGCAAATAATGTTTGTTTTTATATCTGTTCCTTTTCCTTACTGAACTGTTGCACAGGTTTTTTCTTCTCCCAAAATAATGAAGTCTAAACATATCCCAGTAGTCTGATGTACATTCACAAATTTTCTTTTATTTTGGGCTCGAGGTGCTTGAAGAAATCAGTATTGGCTATGTATTTAATATTTAGATACTTTTAATTAGTTTTGTTTCTAGCATTTAGATATTAATGGACTAGAAGTTTGCTCTTTAGATGAATTTTCTTGTCTTTCTTTTTTATTTCTAAGACGCAATACAGAGTGCTGGATGCTGAAAAAAGCAGAAGTACATTTCATCAATCTGAATCTTTTATTAATGTGTCTCATTGGCTTGTTTGGTATCCGTGGTCCTTTCATGCTTTAAGCAGAATGACTATTGATTGACTTAATGGACTATTCCAAGCATCATTTTTCCTGCATACAAATGTGATGTGATGAAGGCTGCCTGTTTACTATGCCACTGTGTAAAGCCAACCCACTGAGCGCTGGGTAACTGTACATATCGTTCCTTCTGTACATCTGCTCTGCTGAGGGGCATTATGGGATACATACCCCAGATTTATCTTTCTCTGCTAAGTGCTATCCACGCAGTCCATGTGCTCCAGAAAGGCATCATTTATGAGTGCTGCTGCTATCCATTGTTCTATAATTTCCTCTCTGTGGATTCCTGAGGAGTCATTTTTCTCCAATTTTTTGAATTTGCCAATGGGACCCTCTAACACAGAGCTGAACATCTCCTCAGAAATGCATTTTTAATAACTGCCATACATGCTTATGGAATTTTGTAGTGAGGTCTGTTTAGGTATCAGTCTGAGTTTGTTTATTTATGTAGAGTCGTAATCGGTTGTGCACTTTAAAATGAACTGTGATTATGAAATGATCTGTTCAGCTGAAGTTTCAGTGGGGGTAGACCTTTCTAATATTTTCTCTAGCCAAAAAATACAGTAGATATAAAAAGTTTACATGCCCCTGTGAACCATAAAAAACATTCTCTCTCGTAGGAGAAAGGAGTAAATGTTTTCACACAGTTCTGCTCTCATTCATCAAAGTTTTGTTTGTTTTGCGTATCTGGGTTACTTTGCTCAGGTTACCTGAGATCGTTTAGACAGTCTGACCAGAACCACTGAGATGTTGAGCATGTGGAAATGAATGATATATTGTGCCTCATGTGTCAAGCTCAACGCAAGCGGTTTTATGTGTACATTTCTCATAGAAGCATTTACACAAGAAATGTGGCATTCATATCAAAACACTGTCAATACAAATTTTTTTATTCTACTCCTTTCTCCTTCTTAATTAGAAAAAAAAATTAATAATAAAGTGAGCTACCAGAAAACTCAGAAATAACTAACTCAAAATAAATAAAACTAATTACTCAATTATGACAAGAGAAATGCTGGTCTGTCTGCACAAATAAATGCCTCAGCTGATAGAAGATTTAGTGCTCAGTTTTACTATTAATATATAATGTATGTTTCTGATTTATTTTATTGGCATCGTAGTGTTCAAATAATTTCTACTGTTTTCAGACTTTATCCTGATTGTTCATTTTGAGTCTAAAAAATTTCATTTTACGTGTTTACGCTGATGGATTATTTTGTACTCGCAGCTGCATGTGCACTTGAACTGTGGAGTTTTGGGTGTGTCCCTTCATGCAGATCAACTGTGCAGTGATAACCTAGGGATGATTTTGCACTCATCAGCATACAATGATGAACAAAGCATGAACAAAATTTTTTTTTAAAGAAAAACTGTATTCCACAACATTGAGATTGTGTATTTTGAGTTATGTGTATTAATAGAGCAGGCTGCTGCTAGCACAGTGGAGCTCTAGGCTTACTTCACCCCCAGACGGTTTTTCTTCACCGTTTCTGGCATTGCATCTCAGGGGATACATGCAGTGAATTCAAAATTGTCTAAATAATAATTTTCACCAGCATGTAAAGACAAGGTTCATAATAGAGCTTATGAGCTAATATCATTGTATGACTGAAAATCAATATGATTTCATATAGAATTAATTACCACATGCTCAGCATCTCCTGCACCCTGGATCCTGCATCATGATGGTTCCTGGTCAGGCTGATTACTTGCATCTCTTTTGATATGTGTTTGTTTTTGTGTATCTGTCTACTTCTTTAATAAATCCATTCAAACTTTATTGTCATTTGTTTTTGGTTGCTATTTCATTTCTAAAAATGCAATGAATGCATGTTATTCTTCGAGTCTGAGATGGAGGATTGAATGCATTTTGCATTTAGTTAGGATTGATGAACTTTGATAATTTAATCTAAAAAAAATAGGAATGACAACTTTATAAAATAGAGCAGTCAGAATCTCATCATTTTAGTTGAAATTCTGTGTTAAATATAACAGTTAGATATCGATCATGTTAATACATTTACAAGACAGTGTGTCATGGGAGATGCAGCTCATAAAAATATACTATAATATCTTATTTTTAATGTGTTATTTAAGAGAAACGGAGTTAAAAATGCAAAGGGTTTTTTTTTTCTCTTTTCATTTGCCTTTATTGCTTAAGTGTTCAATTTGATTAAATAATAACCAAAAACCAAACAGAAAAATGTTAATATCCTGGTGTTGCAAGTGTGCACATCCATTTGTAATGGGGCCTGTGACTGTTCGCAGAAGGAACTGATCACATTCAAATTCATGTTTAAAAGTCATTATCATAAAATTGTCAACAAAGTGATTAATCCCAAATAAAGATCAGCTTGACCTGTTGGTTTAATCTGATTTTTGAAGCCATGACGCACAAAGTTTCTCTCTCTCACTCTCTCTCTCACAGTTGGCATGTACAATTTCCAAAACATTTCTTGTACAATGGAATATCGTAAAGTTCAGCATCAACAGGAAATGGGGCACCACAGTCACATGACAAAGAACAGGACGTCCCTAACCAACATCCCAGCCTTCTGAAATCACTCAAACTCGTAGGCAAAATGCCACATGGTAAGATGAACCAAGGTAGAATCACTTTATTAAGAACACCTCTACTACTGCACATTCATGCAGTTATCAAATCAGCCAACGTGGCAGCAGCACAATGCATAAAATCATGTACTAGATACCGAAAAAGAGCTTCCGTAAACGTTCACATCAAACATCAGAATGGAGAAAAAGTGTTTACTCTGTGACCTTTGACTGTAGCATGGTTGTTGGTACCATGTGCTGCTTTGTGAATTCAGAAACTGCTGATATCCTAATATTTTCACACACAACCATCTAGAGTTTACACCAAATGGTGTGGGGGGAAAAATTGAGTGAGTGAAGAACTGATTCAGTCTTGTTGATAAAAGAGGTCAGAGTTTGGCCAAATTTGTTTGAGCTGCCAGTAAGGATATAGTTACTCAATCACTCGTTATAACCGTGGTGAGCAGAAAAGCATCTCGGACACATCAAACATTGAGGTGGATGAGCTACAACAGCAGAAGATCTAATCAGGATTACAATCAGCTAAGAACAGGCATCTGCAGCTGTCATGGGCAGGGTTGGGAAGGTTACTTTGGAAATGTAATAGGTTACAGATTACAAATGATCCTATTTAAAATGTAATAAGTAGTGTAACTTTTCAATTACTTTATAAAAGTAAAGGAACTGATTACATTTGATTACTTTTTGATTACATTTAAGTTTGTAATGGATATTTTCAACTAAATCATTTCCAAACATTTATACCAGGCAGGGTTAACCTTACAGTAGTACTCAACTCTGTTTACTGTTAGAATTTCTAAATCTTTCATCACTCGAATTAAGATTATATTCATTTCATTTTAAGCCACCACAAAGCCAGACTTCATAACAAAAATTGTTTAATACTGTTTTAGGAATCAAATCTTTGCATACCTATGACAGGACACACTGGCAAGTAACAATGCCTTGAAAAAAAAAACATAATCTGAAAAAATAAAGCATATACATAGACCCAAATAGGCAATAAAACAGTTAATAAAAAAACACTGGTGTCTCATAGCCTTCAATGCAATTAGAGAAAGAAATTAATTAAATTTGTGTGTGTGTGCGCTCGTGTACATGCTTTAATCCTCTAAAAATCAAACTGGACAACCCTCGAGAAAAATAGGTTATATTTTTCTTAATGAAACTGCAGCAGGTTGTCATCATTCATATCATAAGTCACTTTTCAGCTGAAAATCACGCAGCACTGATTTTACAAAGGACACTCAAAATGAAAATGGCTTAACGTAACATTGCTTTGGCCAGAGGAGTCTGTTGGTGCCCTGAATTTCACAACTCGATGACTTTGTGAGTCATCATAACGTATGCTACAAATAACTAAGTCATATTAGATCTGACATTACCAACACATTTTCAAGGAGGAAAAATGTGAGCTATATATACATTTATACATATATACACTGTGGGGTTGATGAATGTGCTGACACGTTTTGGTGGATTTTTTCCACATAGCAGCTACAGTAACTCTACTGACTACTCCGTCACTTTTTATTATACAGAAATGAGTAATATATCATTCCAAACTAAAGGGTCTGTTTTTATTTCTGTACACTCACAATAATGAAAAAACTATATGCTTTTATAAAATAAAGAAAGGCTAGGTTACATACCTGCAGATGCTTCCTCAGGTTCGACATTGAAGCCTTTGATATCGAAAGCATTTTAACAGCTGGATAACTCATTTTTCACTGAACTGTTAGATTTGCGCCCTTATCGGATTTCAGGATGAAATTATTTAAAAATTTCCAGCACTGAAATGTATTTTTATCACTCGCCATGGTGGCGACTCTCAGACAGGTTGTAGTAGCCTAAAGCTTTCAGCTGCAGTGTGGATTAACGGAATTGGCGGACTTGGTGCCGCAAATTCAAACCAGAGAACCAATCAAAAGCATCGGAATAGCACCGCTTTAACCAATTCTAGCAACACATTAACATTATTCAACACGTCCTAGTTTTTTAAAGAAAATATACAGATGTAACCCTATTTGTAATCTTTAACATTTTCATAAGTAACTGTAATTTAATTACACATTTTTGCTCAGAAACTGTAACGAATTACTGTTACATTTATTTTGTAATTAAATTACGTAACTCCGTTACATGTAACTGGTTACTCCACAACACTGGACATGGGTACAGACTCACCCAAACTGGACAGTTTGGATTAAGGAAAAAATCCCCTGGTGCTTTTCCATTGTTCAGTTGTCAATTTCTTTGCACGGATAAGTGTGTGAGGGTGCAGCTGTACAGGTGTTTGCAATAAATTGGATGGTTAGTGCATGTTGGACAAAACAGCTTATTACTCAAAGAACACCATACCCATAGTCAGACCCTATTGAAAACTTGAGTGACTTGAAGTCTATACACTTTCCTTCACAATTTGCAAATCCTGATGTTCTAAATTGACAGATTGATAGATAAAAGTTAAGTACCAATTTATTGCTTAAGTACTTAAGCAACCAGGTTATTGCTGTTGTTTTTTTCTTATATGTTCACTAATTCACTTAATCACATTAAACATAGAAAAAGAGATGTCATTTATTTTGCTTTCACCCTTTATGTCACAAAACTTGCATCTAAGCAGTGTGTACTGTGTGGACTTTTTATATCCACTGTATTGTATAGAATGACAGTAAAATGGCCTTAATTCCATATTTGGATGAATGATGTATGCCGAAGCCCCAAAACTGTCAGAGGTCTTATGAAGATTTTAGAGCTCAGTGGGAGACATGATGTGCTGAAAGTGTTTAATATGCTGCAGACTCAGCTCAGGTATTCATAGGCAGGAGGATATTGTGTCATTTTCTGATCAATTGTTCACATAAAATGTTCTTTCTGAGATCACTTCTTCTGG
Organism: Hemibagrus guttatus; assembly: GCA_033459395.1. NCBI lineage: Eukaryota > Metazoa > Chordata > Actinopteri > Siluriformes > Bagridae > Hemibagrus > Hemibagrus guttatus. The sequence goes on from JAUCMX010000023.1 coordinate 11,020,846, forward strand.
CCAATTATTTAAGGCAGTTTATCAGACTCCTTTCATTTCCTGCAATCTTGCGCACACACACACACTCACACACTCACACACTCTCTCTCTCTCTCTCTCTCTCTCTCTCTCTCTCTCACTCTCTCACACACACACACACACACACATATATATTCATACCTGAGGTGGGACTGGAGAAAACTGGAGAAATGGAGAGGAAATGAGGAGAACATGATCAAATGCAGGGACCCTGGAGCTTTGGGACAGCAGTGCTACCTGCTGTGCCACCACACTACCTCGGTAATGGCAATACTATTGTAATAAAACGTGTGTGTGTGTGTGTGTGTGTGTGTATATATATATATATATATATATATATATATATATATATATATATATATATATATAAGGTGTAATCCTGGTGGTATGCACCATGTATAAAGGCTAGGGCAAATGCACATTAAAAGCCACTCCAAGCCCCATAAATAAACTAACTCAATCAAAGCATGAAAACCTGCATGGCTGGAGGAGAGGGAGAGGTGTGTGTGTGTGTGTTTGGAAGAGGTCGAAGTCACTTTCAGCCACCTGTTGCTCTTACCGCCTGGCTTATTGGTGAATTGGTGTGGACACGAAGACATCTGGACTTTTTCCTGATGTTTTGGCCTCTCTCTATTTACAGTATCACACCAAGCCGAGAACATTCTCCATCTGCCATCTCCAGCTCTCAGGTGTGCTGAGAGTTCAAATGGAAACAGCGGTGTGAAAGCTGGTGTGGGGTTTTATCAAGATCAGTAAGCCATGTTAACATTGTTTAAACGTACTTTATGTCAGCACTCCATTATTCAGCCCAGTGTGTTTATACACTGCACTGCTCCTCTCATACTGCAGCTTGCCTCATCTTTTATCTTCCCAAAGTCTCCCTGAATACTGTTAAGACCTAACACAAGCTGGTCCCCCAAACAGATTTTTGGCCATTTTTTTTTTCCACCTTTTTCTTTTTTTTTCTGTGTCATGGCTGATGCTCCATGACTAATGTGACTGCAGTGCCATTGTTTATTGTATTGCTGCAGAGTAAATTGCTCACCATTACTGTAAAAGCAATGCACATACACCCTCACAGCTAGGGGTGAGCCATGAGCCACACATAATGGAAACATGGAATATTGGGTTACTCTTATATTCCGACACTGGAGCTGTTTAACAGCTCGGAGCATATGATGAATTTATTGGGAGGAGGGCTTTTGGATGCTGGTCAGCTTACTTTCCTCAGTTTAATGACCTTTCTGGAGAAGAGTAACCCCTTAATGTGTAGAAGATTCTTCTGTTTACACTGTTTATATTTAGAACACCATTTATATGTTCTGGCAATGAAGAATTGGGTGCTTTTTCACAGCAGGCACGTTTACTGCGGTCTGAATCAGAGTGTGATTGTTTCCAGCACCCCTGCAGCATTAGTCTGTTTTCAGTCTCACTTGAATCTATCGAACCCAGGTGTTTTTTTTGTGTTCATCTTACAGCATCACAAATGTGCATGGAGAACACAAACACTGCTCACCATATATTTATTATTATTATTATTATTATTATTATTATTATTATTATTATTATCATTCATTCATTCATTGTCTACCACTTATCCGGTAATTATTCATTGTCTACCGCTTATCCGGTATGGGCAATTGAGGAAATCGGAGTACCCGGAGGAAACCCCCGAGGCACAGGGAGAACATGCAAACTCCTCACACACATGGCGGAGGCGGGATTATTATCATAATTATCAGAATTTTGGTCTTATGACCTCGCCTCTTTTGTGTCCCAAAACGTTTCTCTGCCTGTCATGGTACCCATTTGTTGTGGAAACTAAGTTGTTATTGACTAAGTGTAAACCTGAGTACAAGCTGCATTCACATTTACATTCACAGGATTCCACAGTACCAGTACAACCAAACCCAGACCACCTCCTCCACCTCCTAGTCTCAGGTTCAGTACCACAGTACCATAGTGCACTTCTTGATTTACAATATAGCTTGGACATTACCAATTTTTATGCAAACCATGCTCTGTTTCAAACTAAATCTGCCAGTGTAAAAACCTTGCTCTCGCTCTCGCTCTCTCTCTCTCTCTCTCTCTCTCTCTCTCTCTCTCTCTCTCTCTCTCTCTCTCTCTCTCTCTCAGCACTGATTGTTACAAATTGTATTTACTGCCACAGTAAATAACGTACATATTTGAAAGAATGATGCAGAAGGTTATTACAGAAGTTATTAATCATATAAAGAGCAATTATTTGTGAATTTCTGATGCCTTGTCTCAATGCTTGTCTGCTAGTTATTTCAGTCCTCTCTCCAAAAACGAAGAACAATTTTTATAGGTGTCAGTGCTCATCCGAAGCTGAGTTTAGATGCCACAAATCCTGTTATAAAATGTATTGCTAACTGAATTATATCCAGAAAAGAAAGTGCAGCTTTGTTTTCATTACTGTAGGCAGCCAGAGCTGTGCTATCACTCTATCTCTTTTTTCTGCTTTTAGCCTTTGGTTTCTGTGATTCTGTTCGCTGGATAATCTCAGCTGGATGCTGTAGACTTGTAGCCAAGAATCGCTGCTGTAAACATAAAGACAGTTCTGTGATCATCTCGTATTCACAATATGTTTAGATCTTCTTCTTCTTCTTCTTCTTCTTCTTCTTCTTCTTTCGGCTTTTCCCTTCAGGGGTTGCCACAGCGAATCATCTCTCTCCACCTATCCCTATCTTCTGCATCCTCAACACTTGCACCCACTAGCTTCATATCCTCATTAATTCCATCCATATACCTCCTCTTTGGCCTTCCTCTTTGCCTCCTGCCTGGCAGCTCCATGTCCAACATTCTCCTACCAATATACTCACTCTCCCTCCTCTGAACATGTCCAAACCATCTTAATCTGGCCTCCCTAACTTTGTCCCCCAAACGTCCAACATGAGCTGTCCCTCTGATGTACTCATTCCTAATCCTGTCCAATCTTGTCACTCCCAAAGAGAACCTCAACATCTTCAGCTCTGCTACCTCTAGCTCTGACTCCTGTCTCTTCCTCAGGGACACTGTCTCTAAACCATACAGCATGGCCGGTCTCACCACTGTCCTGTACACCTTCCCTTTGATTCTCGCTGATATTTTCTGATCACACAGAACTCCCGACACCTTTCTCCACCCATTCCAACCTGCCTGCACTCGCTTCTTTACCTCTTTCCCACACTCTCCATTATTCTGGACTGTTGACCCCAAGTACTTAAACTCCTGTACCTTCTTCACCTCTTCACCCTGTAACCTTACTGTTCCACTTCCCTCCCTTTCATTCACACACATGTACTCAGTCTTACTACGACTGACTTTCATTCCTCTTCTCTCCAGCGCAAACCTCCACCTCTCCAGGTTTTCCACCACCTGCTCCCTGCTCTCACTACAGATCACAATGTCATCTGCAAACATCATTGTCCATGGAGACTCCTGTATGACCTCCTCTGACAACTGGTCCATCACTATAGCAAACAGGAAGGGGCTCAGAGCCGATCCCTGATGCAGTCCCACCTCCACTTTGAACTCCTCTGTCTGACCTACAGCACACCTCACCACTGTCCTGCTCCTCTCATACATGTCCTGCACCACTCTGACATACTTCTCTGCTACTCCTGACTTCCTCATACAGTACCACAGCTCTTCTCTCGACACCCTGTCATACGCTTTCTCCAAGTCTACAAACACACAGTGCAACTCCCTCTGACCATCCCTATACTTCTCCATCAAAATTCTCAGAGCAAAAATTGCATCTGTTGTGCTCTTTCTGGGCATGAAACCATACTGCTGCTCACAAATTTCCACTACCTTCCTTAACCTAGCTTCCACTACTCTTTCCCATAGCTTCATTGTATGGCTCATCAACTTTATCCCCCTATAGTTACTGCAACTCTGCACGTCACCCTTATTCTTAAAGATCGGCACTAACACACTTCTTCTCCATTCCTCAGGCATCCTCTCACTCTCTAAAACCCTGTTGAACAAACTAGCTAAAAATTCCACTGCTGCCTCTCCCAGACACTTCCAGACCTCCACCGGGATGTCGTCAGTACCAACTGCCTTCCCACTTTTCATCCTCTTCAAAGCCTTCCTGACTTCATCCTTTCTAATCTTATCTACTTTCTGTTCCACAGAGTTCACCCCTTCTACTCTTTTTTCCCTCTCATTTTCCTCATTCATCAGCTCCTCAAAGTACTCCTTCCATCTCCACTGTACACTCTCCTCACTTGTGAGCACCCTTCCCTCTCTATCCTTAATAACTCTAACTTGCTGCACATCCTTCCCATCTCAATCCCTCTGCCTAGCTAACCTGTACAAGTCCTTCTCTCCTTCTCTAGTGTCTAACCTAGTGTACAACTCGTCATATGCCTTCTGCTTGGCCTTAGACGCCTCCCTCTGCACTCTGCGCTGTAACTCCTTGTATTCCTGTCTATTCTCTTCAGTCCTGTCCATGTCCCACTTCTTCTTGGCTAACCTCTTCCTCTGGATACTATCCTGAACTTCCTCATTCCACCACCAAGTCTCCTTATCTTCTTTCCTCCTTCCAGATGACACACCCAGCACCTTTCTCCCTCTCTCCCTGATCACTTCTGCTGTAGTTTCCCAGTCATCTGGCAGCAATACCTGACCACCTAGAGCCTGCCTCAACTTCTGTCTAAATTCCTCACAACATTCCTCCTTTTTCAGCTTCCACCACTTGGTTTTCTTCTCTATCTCTATCTTTGACCTCTTCGTCTTACAGACCATCAAAGTCATCCTACACACCACCATCCTATGCTGTCTGGCTACACGCTCTCCCACTACCACTGTACAGTCACTAATCTCTTTCAGATTGGATCTTCTACATAGGATGTAGTCCATCTGTGTGCTCCTACCTCCACTCTTGTAAGTCACTCTATGCTCCTCCCTCTTCTGAAAATAAGTGTTAACCACACCCATGTCCATCCTCTTAGCAAAGTCCACTACCATCTGTCCTTCAAGGTTCCTTTCCTTAACTCCAAACTTGCCATTCACCTCCTCATCACCTGTGTTCCCCTCACCAACATGTCCATTAAAATCCGCTCCTATCACCACTCTCTCACCCGTGGGAATACTCTCCATCACCTCATCTAATTCACTCCAGAATCTCTCTTTCTCCTCTAACTCACAACCTATTTGTGGGGCATAACCACTAACAACATTCAGCATCACCCCTTCAATCTCTAACTTCAGACTCATCACTCTGTCTGACACTCTCTTCACCTCCAGAACATTCCTCACAAACTCCTCCTTCAGGACCACACCTACCCCATTTCTCTTACTATCCACACCATAATAAAACAGCTTGGATCCTGCTCCTATACTACGAGCCTTGCTACCCTTCCACCTGGTCTCCTGTACACACAGTATATCCACCTTCCTTCTCTCCATCACATCAGCCAGCTCTCTACCTTTCCCTGTCATAGTACCAACATTCAGAGTTCTTATTCTCAGTCCTACACTCTTACCTTTCCTCTGCTCTCTCTGTCTGCGCACTCTCCTCCCTCCTCTACTTCTTCGACCAACAGTTGCCCAATTTCCACCACCGCCCTGTAGGTCAACGGCGCCGATGGCGGTCATTGTTAACCCGGGCCTCGACCAATCCGGTATGAAATTCGTACTGACGATTCGCATGGTTAAATTTGGCAATGTTTTGCGCCGGATGCCCTTCCTGACGCAACCCTCTCTATTTATCCGGGCTTGGGACCGGCACAGAAGTCACTGGACTGTGACCCCCATGGCTAGATTTCACAATATGTTTAGATAAATAACATATTTTCATCATGTGCTTAACTCTTGTCTGACTTTATAGAATAAAGATCACAGTAGAAACAAAGTCATTTATCTGTCCATTGTCACCCAGAACCCAAGAAGATGAGTTCAAAGTAACCCAAGAAGGTTACTTCATGTCATCTCAGGGAGTTTTCCTTTTCACTGTCACTTCTTGGTTAGTCTTTCCAGATTTCTGTAAAGCTGTCTCTTATTCTGAATGCTACAAAATAAAATTGAATTGGATTTCTATATCTTAATCACACAAGCAGAAATGTAATCTGTCTTCCTGATTCCACCTTTGCCCCCATCTCCTTATCTGTCAGCTTACACAACCTTTTTTTTTTTTTTTTAATACTTTTTCTATTTCCATAAAGCACAACATATAAATTCATCTTATTGGCAGCTGGAACAGTAAAGTAATTATAATGTGGACCTTTCTGATGCCCCTCTTGGCTCTCCACGAACCGATCGAGGAATGAATTATGAATTTCTTCCTCCACGGCTCTGCTCACTGCTCCCTCGTTAGGATCTGCCTTTATTACCCTGCGCATGGGCAAACACCGGCTTCAGGCATCTCTGTTTATTCAGCCCTTATGTAACTGGCCAATCTGGCAGCAGAGAAACAGGATAATGATTTTTCTCTTGCTTTTATGTGCTCTTTTTTGTCTACCAGAGCCTCTGATTTCTTTCATACATCACATTAATACTTCAGAACACGATGAGAACATGTGTGGCATTTGTGGTTTATAATGAGAAGACCCCTGTTAAGACGGTCAGCAACAGCTCTCCTACTTAACCCTCTGTTAGGGCAGTAAAATATTAACATGAACCTTATATCTGTTGAAATGGTTACTGTGATACAGAGAATACAAGAGAATGACATAAAGATGGATTTTATATATTACAGGTCACTAAATTTAGGGGAGATTATAAAAAAGCGATTTATTTATTTATCCATTTATTTATTTTCATTGTCTGTACCGCTTATCCGATTCATCCTCGGGTCACGGGGAGCCTGTGCCTATCTCAGGCGTCAAGGCAGGATACACCCTGGATGGAGTGCCAACCCATCGCAGGGCACACACACACTCTCATTCACTCAGGCAATCACACACTACGGACAATTTAGAGACTCAGCCTACAATGCATGCACAAATGAAAAATACAGGCATGTCTTTTTACCTTTAGTTGTTTGCGGTTGTTTCATTTGTGTGCGTGCGTGTGCGTGTGTGTGTGTGTGTGTGTGTGGTTTTAAAAATTTGTTGGTTGTTTCTTGTTCACTGAAATGCTATGAGTTCCTGTTGTGTCCCAATAATATGACAACTGCAAATAACTAAAGGTAAAAAAGACATGCCTGTATTTTTCATTTTAGTTTATTAGTGTAAACATTAATAAAACCTCTATCAAACCTGGTGCAAAATGAGATATTGTAGTCCGCTAAGGGTTAACACATTTCTGTATGGATAAATGCATATTTCTTTGGAGTTATAATCATATTCATTATGATATTTTGATATTTAAAAAGTTTCATTTTTTAAAATTCATTTTCTGTCCTCCTGTCACTCCTGATGTTGACTCTGGATGTGCTGCTTGGCTCTTAATTGGCCTTGTAATTTAGCTGCTTTCATAGAGTTTATTGAATGCAGCCTTCAGAAAAGCCCATTTCTTTCATATCAGATATTTAGTTACTCTCTGAGACCTGTGCACATAAATGAGTAGAGACACTGAGTACCTCTCAAGTGCAAGAAGGGAATCAAACACTGCTTATCAAAGCACAATTCACGGTCCCTTCTAAACATACTGAAATGGCAAGGCTAGTTCTTTTGCTATGGGTTTGAGATGACCTTGGGTTAATAGATTAGATTTTATACGCTTTACTTGATATATAACATCTTTTTAACATTTATTAAGAATTTTCCATAAAAAGTAAATCAATATTCAGAAACCAGGTAGGGGAAAATAAGTACACATTTTGCTATTTCCAAGAAATGTGGAAGAAGCATCAAGAAGTATGCCTCAATAAAAGTAAGGCTTTATGCAGCTTGACTTTCTGGAACACACAAATGTGTCACATCATGGCAAGATGAAAGGACATCAGCCATGACCTCAGAGAAGCAATTACTGCTGCTGATCAATGTAGGACGAGTTATAAGGCCACCTCCGAACAATGACCTCTGATATCAATGTACTAAAATTCAGTGTCAGTGTTGTAAAGAAAAGTGGGCTAAAGTTTTTCCAATATGATCTAAGAGACTGATGAACTCCCTACAGAAAACACTTCAAGTTGTTGTTCCTAAATGTGGTTCTGTAGTTGGTTCTTGTGTATATATGTTTAGATTTGTAAAGATTTGAACTTATTTTATGTCTTTTAAATCATATATATCATGAGCTTTGACTTACCATCTGATTTAAAACCAGAGGGTAAATGCATATAAATTACATTACAATATATAGATTAAAAAAAAAATGAATACAGGAAATTAAAACCAAAGTTAATCTGTGGGATTCAGATACTGTTTTAAAGGTACTGGGATGTGTAGCTATTATCACAGAAGTCATCCATATTTAAAAGAGCTTCCTACATTCTTGGCAAAGGTATTTTTGGCAGGAAGGAGAGTAGGGTCTGTGTATGTGTTGGCTAGTGACTGGATTTCTCTGTAATTGGCGTTAGTCCCTTTCTCCGCCCTGGAGATATTTCAGGATTACCAAAAAATGGCCCCCAGTGGTGCAACTACCACTTCATTTCAGAACCCTGTGAAGAATGTGTGTGTTAATCAAAATGAGTGTGTCTTGTTTTTCCTCAAGGGTAAAGGTGATGGAAGGAACTGTAGATGATTGATTGAATGGCACATTCTTATAGTGACTGGTGCAAGGATATGATAAGAAATTTAAATCCGCATGCTTGTAAAAGCACACACGTTTTCACTGAGTGTGTCCTTCAGATTGTAGTCTGGATGTAGCACAAACACAAAGGGCAAGTGTAGGGCAGTGGAACAGGAGGCGAACTTCTGCTTCAGTGACCTGCTTTGCACAGTTGATGATTGTAAATGCATGATGTAGTGAGTTTCTTTTTATATTACTGCATTACACATCACCTGAGAAGGTTAACTTGAAAAAGACTTTCCTTTGGAAAACTTTCTGGCACTAAATTCTGAGTTAATTCATGAATGTCATGGATAGAAACCCATTTTGAATTGCTGGGATTACACATTCCTTGTTTTGTCAATAGTTAGAAATGTTAGAAATGTTACCTTAAATCATCAACTACTCTCACTGTTCTTTGTAGCCTTTTATAATAGCTTTTCTAGCTTACATAAAAGAAATGAGTTTCTTTTTTACTGAACGTTAGGGAAAGACTAAACTGCTTCATCTTATGGGCTGAATCCCTAGGTTTCCATCTGCCACAATGCTGTGTATTGTTATGGATTGATTGCTACTTATAATCACTTAGGTGTCCACCTGAGCCTCAGAAGGTAATGCTGAGCATTAGCTTGAAGTGGTGTGTCCACTGTTAAACAGGAGTCTTTTTTCCTCTGCACTTTTTGCCTGTGGCTATTGAGAGAATACTTCTAGCTAAGTACTAGATGAGCAGTCATGGGTGTCCAGCTGTAGTAAATGTTGTTGCATACATGCAGTGTTGCTGGATGCATTATCTGAGCAACGTGCCTCTTACAAGGCCTTTTGGTATGGATCCAAACCATGTGGGATCCTGCAGACGAGGCTGTGCGACCACTGTCTTTCACCTGTAAAGCCAGTTTTGCCATATCATGATATTGTAATCCACCGTAGGAGTTCCCGTTGTATTTTGCTTGGATTTGCTTGTTATTTCTTCCAAATGTGAGTTCAATTTGGACAAATGTGAAACCATACAGTATTTTGGTCCATTACCTCTTACCACTTAGAGTTAAAATTATTTGCTAAAGAAGTCTGTTAATTAAAAAAAAAATACTGCTGCTGCTTTTTGCTAGCATCTATCACCACACTCTCTGTACATGGCCAGGCATCACGTAAAAGCTGAATCAGAAATCTTTTTCAAAAATAGGCCATGTTATCCTAGTCTATGAGAAGTAGCACCAGGGTTTGTGAGTTAATCTCTCCGTTACCTCTGAGCATTAGATCTAGATGATACACAGTACAACAGCCAGGATTGGGTCCATGGTTTGTTGAAGCAAAACAACACTCTGTGTTGCTCGACATTACTAATGGTCTCTACAAGTTTGGGGCCATATTCATCAATACATCATTCATCAAAAGCTTCATTAGACCAGGTAAAGGGCATCAATTAGTGGAAGTGGAGCTTGCTTTCCAGTGAAGACCAGACTGAGTGTGACTTTTATGCACAACACATATCCAGCATCCTTTTTATTTTTTGACAATTCTGGACATTTTGGCTTATTAACAACAGTTTAATTGTGTCTGGTTCATGAGTAAAAACATTTGCATGTTTCCTTAGTACACTATGGAGATTTATTGTCTCATTTGCCTACATGTGCGCACAGCCGTTAGAAAAGCATCTTTTTTTTGTGTTTGTTTTTTTTACAACTCCACAGAGTACAATTAAACAGGTCATCTAGGGTGAAATTATTTGGACTAAATCCTAATTATAGGCCACTGCTACAGCCTCAAGAGCATCCATTTGGTCAAAATGTTTAGGTCTAAATTGCATTAGCACAACACCAAATTGTTCACGTGTTTCTCTTGGTTCGTCCCTCGTTGGTTGCTGTTATTTCTTCCACCATGATTTGGTTTGGAGAATCATAATCTTTCAGTAATAGAGTTTTGGATAATGAGCATTGAGCATTTGTGCAGTAGTCTCAAATGTCCACTTTTTAGCGTTAGCTAGCAAAACAAGGCTACACATTATATCAGACATTTTACTGACCAGTGAGGAAGAAAAACAGCTCTTCTCCATGCAAGAATTTAGTTTTTTTCTGTTGTTAGCACTCAATCTCTTACCAACTAATAAAAGACATTTTATTGTGAAGCACAGACTTGCGGATGGACATCTTATATTTTTTCCATTCTCCTAGTAGCCATGTATTCTGTGGCAGAAGTAATAGCACCTAACTAGAACTGAGGTGTGTTACTATGGCAACTGTCCATACAAAGATATAACATGTACAGTAGGGTTAGGGTCACAAATATGATAAAGCTGAATTGATTAGAAAAGCTCAGCATCAAGTGTGTACCCAAAGAATTGGGTAATTGAAGTAAATCAGGTCAGTGTGAAAATTAAAATAAAATTGCAGTATCATTTGCTAAAAAAAAAAGGCAGCAAGCAAAATGTTTTATTGTAGTCTTTTAAAAGGCCTGAACCTGCTTTTGAGTTGGTATTGATTCTCATACATTTCTCATATAGCTTTTATAGATTTAGAAAATAGATTTCTTTTGCCCTAAGAACAAATAGCATCATGAATGTGTTGTCTTGAGTAATTCATATTACAGTTAACTTTTTAAAGTAAAAAAACTCATCATTTTAATAGAGCAATCTCAGGGCAATGTGACTCTCACGCTGCTAATTATACTTATTTCATTTCTCATTTTCAGCACCCTGTATGCGAGTTTAATGAGGGGTTTCAAAAGTTTTGCAATAAAATGTTATTCAGTCAGAGAATTGTTTAAAGGCTGCAGGAAACCTGACTTCCATTTCACAAATGCAAAAGTTACTACAATTGAGCACTAGGTAATTGGTGCAATTTGGTTATCTAGCAAATGAAGTAAGTCAATTTGGATAATTTCTTTTATCCTTGTTATCCTTTTATTTCTTTAAACTGCCTCAGTTGTCTCAGCATATGTGCACAAGGAGCCAGGATAAACAGCACAGATATTTGAGAGAGGGATACATGTTTATTTTCTGTTGTTGTTGGGTTGTTTTTTTTTTTGTTTTTTTGTTTTTTTTACTGGAAATATGTTTTTTCAGAATGATTTATGATTGAAAAGACTTTCTTTTTCCGTTTGGACTGAAGTCTGTGAAATAGGAGACACCTAAAAATTACACTTTTATGCTATTTCTGCTCAAGCGGTGCTCACAAATAAATATTCATAAAATTCTTCTGGAGGATAAGTTAATTCACTAAAGCAGAAAGATTGTAGGACAGAAAAGATGTACTTGTTTCTGGTAGCCTTTTTTTTTTTTTTTTTTTTACACCATGACAGTTTTATGTAGGCGAACTTTGACCTTTACATTTACAGATCTTAGTCATTTAAGTAAACAGAAAGCAAGGAGGTGAAAATGTCTCTCCAGGTGTTCAAAGTGGAGGATGATTCATGCTGTTCATCTTGCTGCTACTTGATGCACATCATGAAAAGCTGATGTTAGCTAGCTACATTTTCAAAATCACAACAAACCAGAAACAACATACTGGGCTTCAAGTGATGTCTGGCTACAAAAAAGAGTGCTAATGCTTAAGGGGATGTGATCTGCTGTTATCTACTTTAGTAGAGCCTGTTTTTAATAAAGATTAGAGTAGGACAAAAATAGAGGCATTGGTGGCTCAGTGGTAGGTTTCTCGCCTATCATGCGGAAGGCCGGGTTCGATTCCAGCCAATGCCTCAACCCCAGCCACTGGATGCAGTCCCGGTCCCAAGCCGGAAAAAAAAAATGGAGGGTTGCGTCAGGAAGGGCATCCGCGTAAAACATGTGCCAAGTTGATGTGCGGACCAGTTGGTCCGCTGTGGCGACCCCGAACAGGGAGCAGCCGAAAGCAACTTCTAGAGTAGGACAAAAATAAAACTTTCTGCAGTAAAAGCCTAAATTTCCCCAGGTTTGTTCCAAAGTACAGTGGAAAATATGAACTGTTACTTTAAATCCTGTGTCCCCCCCAATTCTTAATAAATTTGGAAGAATTGTGTTTTTCTTCTGTTATTGACTTTTACACTGACTCCTTATGAGTGTGAGAGATGTTTTTGATTGTTTTAATTTAATTGGATAGTCTTTCAAATTTATTTTTCACTTTTACAACAAAACAGTAAAGTTTATTTTATGGACCCACTCTAACCAGGAATAATAAATGGAGAAGGCTGACATTTAAGATCTTTTTAATGGTTATAGAGAATTAAGCAGAATAGAAAACATTAATGCACCATAGTGCATTTTATTACCTATTTTTAAACTTCTATACATCACACCCATTGCACCCATGAAACAATCATTCTCATCTGTGTGTGTCTTCTATCGACTGCAAACCCATTGCCTCGTGCTAGAGAGTTTTATTCTCTTTTATCGTCACTGTGTGAACTTTAAATGCCGGTGTTCAGAGCCTCTCTGCACGTTTACGTCATCTCGTGTAGGTGTGGGATATCATGGCAGTGTGGTGCTGGAGCTTGTGTAGGAAAATTCATTCATTCATTCATTCATTGTCTACCGCTTATCCGATCTATTCTCGGGTCACGGGGAGCCTGTGCCTATCTCAGGCGTCATTGGGCATCAAGGCAGGATACACCCTGGACGGAGTGCCAACCCATCACAGGGCACACACACTCTCATTCACTCACACACTACGGACAATTTAGAGATGCCAATGCAATGCATTGCTACAATGCATGTCTTTGGACCGGGGGAGAAAAACCCCGAGGAACGGGGAGAACATGCAAACTCCACACACACATGGCGGAGGCGGGAATTGAACCCCCAACTCTGGAGGTGTGAGGCAAACGTGCTAGCCACCATGCCCCCCTTGGAGGAAATTTATTCTAGTAAAAATAACTGTTACTGCAATTATCCAGCTTTTAATGTTGTGTGTAATGTGTGGCATAGAGACATCTAATAAAAATTTGGCCATAACATCCGAATACGCTGAGAATTTGTCACTTTCTAAAATTTTTATTGTTTTTTTTTTTTTTTAACAGTTTTAGCATAAAATTATACCTCTTCCAGTTCCATACAAAGATCAGTCATGTAACTGATGATAAAGTCTGATCAGCTTTATTGTTCTTCTTTATAGAGACCGTAAGTGATCAGTGGAAAATATAGTGGAAAGTCTAATATCAAGTACAATTGGCATACAGTGTATGTTGGTTTATGAATGTGATTTTTTTTTCCCCCAAAATGGCAAGAATTTGAACCGTCTTGTGAGTCTCCACTGTACTGCTATCACACTCCATAAACAAGATCATTTTATCAGTTATCTGATTAAACTTGTGGAGAAAATATTTCTAAAATAATTCTGTGACGTTAAATAACTTCGTTTTGTCTTTTGGTCAGTTACGTGACCCTACATTAATATTTTGTTTTGTTTTTTCAGTATGTTTTGGTTGAAATGACTGAAGAATATCATCTTAGACCTGAGCAGGCTTGGTGGCCTTTCTTCCTTCAGCTTTTATTTTAAAGTTGGCGTGTCTCCTCTTATCACAGTGGCTCAGTGGTGCTTCCTCGCTGCTCCAGGCTTCCCGGGTTGATCCCAGGGCTTGAGTTACTGTGTGGAGTTTTACCTGCTCTGTCCATGTCTATGTGGATTTTCTCTGTGTTCTTTGGTTTCCTCCTTATCCATGGGTGGATTGGCTAATCTAGATGCTTTTGTGGAGGGGGGGCGGTTGTGTGAGAGATTGTGTGGGTGTGGGTTTGTATTAGAGAGTGTGAGGGGTGAGAATGAGTGAGGTGTGTGTGTGTGTGTGGGGGGGGCGGTTAATGTGTGTGTGTGTGTGTGTGTGTGTGTGTGTGTGTGTGTGTGTGTGTGTGTGTGTATGTATGTGTGTGGGTCAGTGAGTGAGTGATTGTGTGTGTGTTTCTGAGTGAGTGTACACAGGGGTGTGTAATTGAGTGTATGCGGGGTGTGAGTGTGTTTGTGCAGGTGTTTTTTTCGTGTGTGAGTGAGTTTTTGTGTGTGTATATGTGTGTGGTCAGTCTTCTGTAATGAGTTAACACCTTGTCTGGAGTGTATTCCCACCTTCCTGCTTCACACAGATTACGTCCCTGACCAGATTAAAGCAGTGAATGAAGATGAACAAATGATATTTCTTATCTTAATTAAAGAAATATGTGTTGTGTTCTGTTAGCATGTAAGCCATCATGCTAATCATATACTTGAAAATCTGTGTAATAAAGAGGAGTAAAATGAAGTGATACCCAGATCTGCAGCTACGAAAATGAAAGCCGTGGTTTATCCTCAGACAATGGTCAGTACTGTCCTCAATCAAAGACATCTAGATACTGTTTAAAAATATAACTTAACAGAGGTGATTATCCAACAGCAGGGGCGTGTACTAACAACTAGGTGCTTATACCATCCCAATCCTGCTCTAGTTGTAAATGTATATTATGCATGTATTAAACACATGCTCGTCATATGTATATGAGCACAAACCTGCTGAGAAAGTTTAGAAAAAGTGATAAATTTGGATTTGCTTCATTTTATTAACACACCCATAAGTCATGTTCAATAAGAGGATGAACCGAGTATATAAAAGAATAGAT
The DNA here is from genome assembly GCA_033459395.1 of Hemibagrus guttatus. Classification (NCBI taxonomy): domain Eukaryota; kingdom Metazoa; phylum Chordata; class Actinopteri; order Siluriformes; family Bagridae; genus Hemibagrus; species Hemibagrus guttatus. The sequence continues at coordinate 11,036,075 of JAUCMX010000023.1, forward strand.
TTTGTGATAGACCTAGAATAGAATAGACCTAGTCCACGTATAGACCCTTAAAAAAAAGAAGAAAAAGAAAACACTGGCCTTATTGTTTAATCCAGTTCCCCAGAGTAGGTGCAGAAAGGTCATGCTGTAAAAAAGGTGGAAAGAGCCAGGACCTTGTGGAAACGGGTGAGATGCAGTTGCTCAGAACAACCTTTTCCATCAAAGAGAAATAGGAATTAGTTCCATCAAAGATCTTCTTACAGGTCAGGAAGGAGGAAGTGCCAAACACAGCATCTAGAGAAAGAGGCAGCTAGAGGAGCAGGGAATGTTGCAATGGCATTAAAGTCATAACCAACCATACAGTCCAGCATATGAGATTCTGACACCAACACACACACACTCACACAGTGACGAGCTGTTCAATAACTCACCAGCTTCACATGTTTTTTTCTTTCTGCTAGAGGAAAGAGCCAGTGTGTATGAAAGTCAGGCAACTGAATAATTGTGTGTGTGTGTGTGTGTGTGTGTGTGTGTGTGTGTTTATACATGTCATTCCTTCTGTCTTTCCCTCTCAGACACATTCTAGCCAAACCTCTGTTTCCAAGGAGACACGGGTATAGCAGGATGACCGCTGTGTTCAGTACAGTGTGCAGATTCTCCGATAAAGGCTGTGTTTGAGATGAGTCTCTCTGTCTCTCTCTGTCTCTGTCTCTCTCTCTCTCTCTCTCACTCGCTGTCTTTTCTGTCTGTCTCTCTCTCTCACTCGCTGTCTTTTCTGTCTCTCTCTCTCTCTCACTCGCTGTCTTTTCTGTCTCTCTCTCTCTGTCTCTTCTGTCTGTCTGTCTCTCCCTCTCTCTCGCTGTCTTCTCTCTCTCTCTCTCTCTCTCTCTCTCTCTCTCTCTCTCTCTCTCTCTCTCTCTCTCTCTCTCTCTCTCTCTACCTTGGCTGTTATTAAACAGGCATGTCCAACATATCAAGTCTCCTCTGCTTATTAATTAGCCTCATTAGAGTACAAAAATGAAAATAACTTGATAATGATGTCTGTAATATTGTCCATTTTGTTTGTGGTGTAAATACATGGTCATTTTGAGTTTTATGAAATTAATAGCATTTGCGCTTTCCTGTTTGTGGTCACAGCTGTTCCAATTTGTAATTTGGGATCAGTGAGTTTAAATGCTTGTTTTTGTTTTTTCCCCGCCTTGTTTGTTTTAAACCAGAGAGTGTTTCACTTCAGCTGTGAAAATCCGAGATCTTTGTCACATACCCTGACATCTGATTACTGAATTTCAGAAATGAAGTCTACTGGCTAACAGCACAGTGTTCAGGTTATTCAGAGCATGTACACAGATACTCCAATCTTTTTCAGTTGTCTATGTCTGCACAGTCAGTGCAAACAAACATTTCACTCATGTTCCCCAGTGTTCTCCAGTGCCCCAAGCACCTAGGAAGAACATTCAGCATCAGATTATGTAAGCACGTACCATTATTCAGCACTACTGCACTACTCATGCAATAAAATAGTTCACTTTTTAAAAAGGCATTACAACTAGAACCTGTAATTAAACTAATAGCATGACTCTGAGAGGTGGATAATAGCATAATGCATATTTATGGCTGAATACAGAACATCATTCCATTAGAATAATGTTTAGAGTAAGCATCCAGAAGTCATTTGGGATTTGCAGATGTTTAGCAGATAAGAATATTTCACCAGATACTTTGTGGAGAACTATTTGATCTGAACCAGATCTCCAGTTCCTGTTGTAAGGCCAGCAAGGTAGTGTGGGAGGCAGCGTTGCCATTTCATAGCTCCAGTTCCCCCATTATGAGCCTGGAGTTTTTGTGCATGTTCTCCTGATGTCTGTATGAAGTTCTCCTGGGTTCTTTGGGTTCTTCCTCCCACCTCCTGAAATATGTCAGTAGCTAGATTGGAAATGGCAGTGTGTTAGTGAGTGTGCATGATGCCCTATGATGTACTGGCATCCCATCCCATTCCAGTCAAGAAAAAGCCACACCTAATTCCACGTGTTTAATCACTTCATCTTGTCTTTCAGTAGACTTTGGTGTGGCTTCTGCTTGTTTGGAATGAAACCTGCACTAACACGGCCCTTTCCATATAAGATTTACCTCTGATCTAGAGCAACCACTTTATCTTGGTGAATTGAAGCTCTTTAAACATTTTCTAGATATTATTGTTTTATGATTTAAGTTCAGCTTGGTTTTAACTGGTAATGATATAAGAGGACACAACTGAGAATGTCTCTACTCTGGAGAAAAGCACGAAAAAATGGCATCTTAATCTGTAGAGCTAATACCAGAACAGGACTTTGACTTTTTCCCTCCAAAGAGACAATTGGATGGTTATTGTACCCGAGTTTTACAAGTGGGTTTATGTCTCTACTCTACTTGTTCATTACTTTAGAGAGATTCGCGTAGGCATCATCACATTACTGAAGTGCTTGTTATTCTTGTTAAAACACTGGATTCATGACAGGCACTGTTCGTTCAGCAATAACATATCTAGTAACATTTGTCGAATGTGCAGTTAAAGAATAGTGACACAATGTATTTGAGAATATATTACAGCACTAATGGGCCAGACATGAAAGTAACTGAGTGCTTATGTACTCGTCCATCAGAAAACACCCATGCATACAGACAAGCTGCGGTGTGCTGGAAAAATGTGAAACTAAACAAATCAAATGAAAAAGAAAGTGTGGTAAAACATCTTTGATACGTACTGTGGGTAATGAGTGGCCCACATAGGAATCTCTGTAGTAGCTTTAAGAATTAAAGCTGGCCTTCTGCACTCAACAACTTGATATTCACTGAATCACTGCTTGTTGACTGAAGCTTCTCCGAGAGTTTAGAGCCATTGCTCGCATGCACAACACAAAAGAACAAAAAACACATAGTCATGCACAAGAGACTGAAGAGGATTGCTGCCTGTTAGCTGTCCTGGGGGTGACAATAGCAGGATGACATTTGTATTTGTAGATATTTTGATCAAATCTCTCAAGTAGTAGGGACAGTAGAGCAGCTATTAAGCCTTTATCACAATGTCACAGTGTGACTGGTGGAGTTAAGGAGCAGCTATTCAGCAGCTGTGTCCACATTTACATTTGTGGCCTTTAGCAGACACCTTTATCCACTTACATTTTGTCTCATTTTATACAACTGAGTAGTTTAGGGTGGTCCTGGGATTTGAACTCACAACCTTCCGATTAGTTGTCCATCAAACCATGGTGGAGCAATATAGCAATATTGTCGATATTAGAGAGCCTCCATGAGCAAACTTCATCCCAATGATTTCTATTTTTGCTTCATATCAGCGTAATTCTCATGTTTCTCTGTTAGGAAGAGACTGATGCCGTGAACAATAACACTGTCAAATACATCACTACAGTGAGAAGTGCTTCCTCTTTACTTACATGGTCTCCAAAGACAAAGATAGCTTCACAGAACACATTTCAGCCTGCACTATGGACTCTCCACAGTACAGGTCAGCAGAATGTTGCTGTTTTCTGGCCTCCCCCTTTCTTCACAGATGTCAGTTTGCTTTGCCTTCTTGAAACAGTTCATCTGATTGTGTTTATTGATATGGTCCACAACTTTTCAGCAGTGATTTTGAGGTGTTGGCTGTGTGGGTGATGATGTGTGAAGAGATTGCCCCCTACTGGTTGAGAAAGGACTAGGTTTGTGTTGAGAGTATGATTGGTTCTTCCTTAGACAGAAACACTATTGTACGGGTGTTTGGTTTGATGTGAGATGCTGTCTGTATGCATTGTCATAAGTTATAGGATTGGATGGAGCAGATAGCATATACTTGACCTTTCATAATGATATCACACTGACTTCATTGGGCCAGTAGCAGTTGAGTCACATGTTGTTTGACTCATTTCAGAGTTACACAAGAATGAATTGTGATTCGTCATTCACATTTTAGGATTAAGTCAGATTTCAGTGTTATAACAGCCAACGACTCATTTGATTCTTTATTTAATTACACTCTTAGTGTGGATTTCTCCTTTGAAATTTCTATTTTTAATGGAGTTAGGTGGTGATACGAAATTTAAACATCCACCAGCTGAACTGCAAGCAGTCCTCAGGGATAACCGCAGACATGCCACAGTACTCAGGATGGGCTACATTGCTTCAGGAGATCAGTGCGATAAGATAGAACTACAGTCTTTTAGAGCACCTTAATCAGAGCTTTGTAGTAAATGTAAAACTTAACAGGTAATTAAATGTAAATGTAACAAACTAAAGCATTGAGATTAATAGCACTGCAGTGATCATCATTTGCTACTGTTGTCTCAGAGAACACGGACCACAGAACTGTGACTGATTGCAGGGTTTCTCCTAGACGCAGGGCATGTAGTCAAGAGACTCTTCCACTGAAACTCTGTATGCGTGTGTGGAAAGGACCACTCCAGCACAAGTGTGTGAGCGTGTGTGTTTGTGTTTGTGTGAGGATGATTTGGAGAGACTCCAAAGAGGTATGCTGTTTGAGTGGATGCTTAGTTCAGCGTACTATCTGCAGGGAGATGTAGAAAAGGATGGAGGACATTCTGGCACACTTTAGGAATGTCTTTGCACGTACACCGTTCAGCCATAACATTAAAACCACTGAGAGGTGAAATGAATAACATTGATTATCTCATTACATCGGCATCTGTCAAGGGGTGCGATATATTAGGCAGTAATTGAACAGTTAGGTCTCAAAGTGATGTGCTGGAGGCAGGAAAAATGGGCAAGTGTAAGGATTTGCCCATTTCGTTCTTTGACAAGCATCAAATTGTGATGGTTACATGACCAGGTCAGAGCATCTACAAAACAGCAGGTCTTTTGGGGTGTTTGTGATTGCAGTGGTTAGTACATACCAAAAGTAATCCAAGAAAGGAGAAGTGGTGAACCGGTGACAGGGTCATATATACCCAAGGTTCATCATTGCATGTGGAGAGTGATGGCTAGACTGTCTCATCTGATACCATCGTTGAGCTACTTTCACCAATTCCTAAAAAAAAGTAATGCTGGCTATGATAGAACGGTGTCAGAGTGCATTGCAGCTTGCTGTATATGGAGCTGCTAAGCCTTAGACCAGTCAAAGTGTCCATGCTGACACCTGACTACTGCCAAAACAGCCTGCAATGGGCATGTGAGCATTAGATCTGGAGCACTGAGCAAAGGAGGCCTGAGTGCATCATTTGGGTGGCTGAGTGCATGTGTGTCACTTACTTGGGGAAGAGATGGCACCAGGATGCACTATGAAGGGGAAAAAAAGGAAGCCAGCTGAGGCAGTGTGATGTTGTGGGCAATGTTCTGCTGGGAAGCACTTGGTCATGGCATTCCTTTGGATGTTACTTTGACACAGGAATCCAGTCTGATTGAGCACCTGTGGGATGTGCTGAACAGACAAGTCTAATTCATGGAGGCCCATCTCACAACTTACAGGACTGCTGCTAATGTCTTGGTGCCAGATAGCACAGCACACTGTCAGAGGTCTTGTGGACTCCATGCCTTGGCAGGTCAGAGCTGTTTTGGTGACACAAGGGAGAACTTTGCAATGTTAGACAGGTGGTTTTAATATAATAGCTGATCAGTGTCACCACTCAGCAACCACAGTCACCAGTCAGTGACCACAGTCTCATCTTCAAAAATAGTGAAGAAGTGGTGGTCGATTTGAGCCTGAACCAGATCAGAGAGTTGCTTCTGTCTGCTGCCTTTCTCAGTGCTATAGCTCAGACTCTGTAAAAATAAAGTGCTTATGCATGTGTATGCACTTTTGTGTGTCTATATGTGTGAGGCAAATATCACCAAGCCATTTGTTAAAACTGCCAGGCTTGAAAGCATGCTGGCTTCTGATGAGTGGCTCCAGCTGCGACAAACTTGGAGATTCTCCCTCTCAGAGTCTGGCATGGAATAGAAAGACCCCTCAGCATGGAAATAGTGCTGACACATGGTAAGTGCTGTGTGCATATGTCTGTCTGTGTCTGGGATCTCTTAAACCTGAATGCAAAGTTACTTTGTGACGCTTTCTGACTGCTTGTTTTGAGGTGTGATGGAGCGAGGTCTACCTGCACATTGCTCCATCTGTCATTCCTGCATACACGCTTATGGGAATGTAGGAAGTCCTGACAACCCTATGGCTTCACACAGGCTCACTAATGAGAGTGTTTGCACAGTGGTGTACAGCCTGTTGCTGAGTAGGTGATGAAGCCAAAAATATGGATCATGATTTTTGAAAAATTCCAAATGTTGCTCATAGTTTTTAATATCCTATTCTTTTTAGAGCAATGCAATTCACTTCACACTGATCATTCCCTAGCCAGTTCTTTGTCCTCATTTTATTTGTCATGTGAATTTAGGAGACCTGCAACTGCTTTGTGTTACTGCATGGTAGATGAGCAATGATGAATAATTTAAGCTTGATGGATCTGTAGAGTCAAAATGGCATAATCATGGTGTCACTTTGTTGGTACATAACTGACAGTTAACACCTGATTTAAGCAAACATAAATTTTTGTTGGCACAAGAATATGCTACGTTACTTAATGGTAATTGTGAGAATGTCAAGAAAACTGACGAATTGATGAAGGGCCATCACTCTTACAACACTTAATGCCATTAGCGTACATCAATTTCAAAGCAGCTTTCAAACAGCATTGGAATATATTGACCAGTTGACAAATTTCTACCAGTGTCTCATTTATATCAGTTTTCTTGACACTTCTAGCAGCCTATGCACTAAAAATCCCCGCAGGAGCATGCCTTCACTGCATGGCAAAGCCGTAATGACCATAATCACAATCTCCAAACTCAAGTGGTTAAGGCTGTTGGTTGTTGATCAGAAGGTCGGGGTTCAAGCCCCAGCACCACCAACCTGCTACTGTTGGGGGCTTAATGAACTCTGCTTCTGGGGCAGTTGTATCATAGCTACCCATGCTCTCTTACCCCAACTTTCAAAACTGGGATATGCAAGAAAAAGAATTTCACTGTGCTGTAATGTAATGTGTGGCAAAAACAAAGGTGTCTTCCTCTATTAATAAAGCCAAACACAATGATAAACATACAGTGTTTTATAGACAAACAAAGTATAGCTAATGTTCATTCATTCATTAACACTATTTTATTTAATAAGCGCTTGCTATGGCTAAAATACTGCCCCATTTCAGTTGGTGATTCACTTGATTTTGCTCAGAACCACAGCATACATAAATCTAGACTATGCAAATACCAAAATCTAGATAATTAAAAATACTTACCTGTATGGCTCACAAATCATTTAGTCAAAAATCCTCAGCCCTAGCCCGAGTCTACTGGGAAATCACAGACCTAGCAACACTGCAGGCAGGTGAAGGGGCTGTGCACAGAGTAGGGGTTGTACGAATACTAATTTTTATTTGCCTGTAATCTAAAAAATTGTCTGCTCAAGCAAATAACTGTTTCGGGCCAGCATTAAGTTTAGCCTATTTTATTTTGTGCAGCAAAAAAAAAGATTGTGAAACTGAGAGTGCAACAAAGCACAGAACTTATAGCTTAATGATGAGAGGATTGGGCTATCTACAACAACATCCGAGAGCTTTTTCCAACATACTCAATTCCGGTCTCAGTAGCACCCGAAAATGAGTCTAGCTCAACCTCTTTGAGCTGCCACGCATCGCTGGTCTGACTAAACCAAAAGCATGACCAAGAATGGGATTCTATTAAAATTTACTTGGTTATAACGGACAAAAAAAATAACTGCAGACAGAATTCCTCCAGGAATGGGATTAAAAAACCGTCACATACACTCCCCTCAAATTCAAGTGTTAACGCTCCATTAAAGCATAAGAAGATAATTGACTTTTCCCGACATATTCCTGTGTACTGAAGTTAACTGTAGATTTGGTTTCATATTGTGTGTGAGATTTTTGGAATTAAAACTATATTTAGCCTGATTTCTTTACCATCTACCTGCATCTCCTTACCATCTGCCTCACTGCTTCCACCTTCTCAACATCACCACAGCAGTGGCTAGTGTATACATTACTCATGAAGCCTCTGCAACCGCTACTGCAGAAACATTTGAAAATTACAGGGTGCATGCTGTGATTTCTGTTCCTCCATGTTGTAGTTAATTGGAGGCAGGGGCTAGCAGTGGCCACTCTTTGGCACCTACCTGCTGCCCTCTCGAATACAATGATGCAAGGAACTGTTTCTCTAGTTGAGCATAGACACACACAGTCAATTCATCTGCCGGTTCATGTGAGAAGCATGTCTTGTGTCAATGTTGAGTTGAAATTTGCATTTCTAATGTTTTCAGCCTTTCAGAGCTTTGTTAGCAAAGAGTGTCTATAGATGCAGGTATGTCCTATATGAACTTAATGATATTCAAATTGTATTATGTTTATAATAATTCAGTTCATACATTTATACATTTTACCTGACATTTATATATTTCTGTAAAGCTGCTTTGTGATATCAGTTACTAGAAAATGTTTTACAAAAAATGAATTCAGTTCAATAATTATTACATCAGATTTTGTTCCCTATTTAACTGGCACCATCACATTAATGGCTAATAAAGCTAAGACCCCTTTATTAATAATAAATATTAATATTAATCCAACAGCCATTCATGTATGTGTCATGCACTAATCATTTTTCTGAAAATGCCTGTCTAAGTCTTTTTTAATTCATTCTCTCCCTCACGCTCACACGTGCGCACACACACACTTGGAAATTTGGAAAACATGACTGATAATGCAAAAGATTTTTTTTCACATTTAAGGATAGTGGTCAAGTGAAGTCATTAATTATCACGTAGTTGTTTGACTCCTTTTGAAAACTTAGACAAGCCTCACAGCTTCTGGAGCAGGGTCATTTGGAGTGATGAGACCAAAATTGAACTTTATAGTCACAACCATAAATGCCATCAACAAGTCAACAGGCCTAGGGTGAAAAGTGCATCCTCACTGTAAAGCATGGTGGTGGATCTCTTATGTTTTGGGGCTGTGTGAACTCTAGGGGCACAGGGAAGTTAGTCAAAACTGTTGGCAAGATGAATGCAGCATGTTATCATAAAATACTGGCAGACAATTTGCATTCTACAGCACAAAAGCTGCGCATGGGACGCTCTTTCAACATGACAATGATCTAAAGCACAAGGCCAAGTTGACCCTCCAATGGCTACAGCAAAAAAAGGTGAAGGCTCTGGAGTGGCCATCACAGTCTCCTGAGCCACTTTGGGGAGATCTCAAACATGCAGTTCATGCAAGACAACCAAAAAATTGACTGGAACTAGAGGCATTTTGCCAAGAAGAATGGGCAGCTATACCACCTGAGAGACTTAAGGACCTCATGCACAATTATTACAAAAGACTGCATGCCATCATTGATGCTAAAGGGGGCAATACATGATATTAAGAACTAAAGGTATGCAAACTTTTGAACAGGGATTATTTCCTCATGTTATGTTTGATGATTGTGCCATTCTGTTATGCCTTACATGTGAACTTGAGTCCTATAAGAAATAAAATAAATGTTTTGCCTTCTCACTCATGTTTTCTTTAAAAAATGGATTCTACATTTATTTTAAATTACATTGCATATATGACCCGTTTTCCTGTGTGACTGTAGTAATATTCCAAAACCTTACATTTCTGTTTTTTGCTGAATGTTAAATCTCCCAGTGCATTTCACCTGAGCAGTTTTCCCCAGCAGATAAATCTCTTAATGAATTGTGCTTATTCCTAGCAGATAAATCTCTTAATGAATTGTGCCTGTTCTGGAAAGCCGAATTACCGTGCACTTGCCAAAATCGCTCACTTGAGTCAAGCACCATCTGCCAGGCTCCCAAATATAATTATACTCTCTACCTGCCTGTCTATTTGCACAATACTTCATTAGCTCTTAATGGTTCATCACTTGGTAAGGGAGGAAAGGGAGGGACGTTCTGACAAAACAACACTTTCATGATACCGGGACCTGCTTTGCAAACAGCCTCTGTTGCTATGGTTACTAGTAGACCTGACAGGTCTCTGCATCCTTGGGCAATAATAAAGTTCAGAAGCTAAGCCGTAAACAGTCATTCGAATGAAAGACCAGGGACGTCATGAGTGAACGGTGTCGAAAGCCTTATTATGATAATCAGAATGAATCGGAGCATTGAAATCTTTCGTGTCACGTTTTATGCCAGGATTCTGTTACGCCGCATAGAGACGCTCATCTGATTTTTCTGTGTCATTTCGGATGCTGATGTTGTATTACACACCCACACAGAAACACACTCATGGATCCCCACCCCTCCATGGTTAAGCTTGAATGAGCTAGTCGAGCTTGTGAGCGTGCGAGGAAAGCTGTGTCTGTGTGTGCGCACACACACATCTGTTTTGTGTGTGTGTGTATGTGAGCGAGCAGCGTGCACTACACTCAGCCCCTGTGTTTTTCCACAAACGGCACAGCGTCGTCATGGCTAACAGACTCTACTACCTGTGAGTACTGTAGTTCTTTAAAGTAAAGTGTAGGTCTTTTTAGTTTAAGGAACTAATACAGATCACATTAAATAATTCAACTTATTACATGTGATCTCAACAGTATGTAGTGAGTTTTGTGTTAACATGTAGAAATTCTGTTTGCTTTAACAGCGACTGATCCGTCACAGCTGTTGTTTTTATTTTCTGCAACTTGCACGCCATAGAGATTTAATCACACTTCATTGTCATGATTAGAGGGCTCAAACTTATTCATTAAGTATGTTTTATTCCTCATTGTGTGTATTATGATATTCGTTTATTTTTCACCGAGTGTTGCTGTGCAGCTTAATTCAGAAGCGGTATGAGAGGAAGACGTGCCCTGCATGTCTTGAATGTTTACCTCGGCTGAGCTGAGCTTCTCTGAGCTGCGTGCAGAGGGATAAGACTGGCCATTGACATGCCTCACACATTCAAACTGAAGACTTTGTGGACAGGCTTTTGCGTAGCACTGATGATGTCACACTTTCTATTTTTGGAATCCATATAAGCCTGTGTGGTTTGAAAGCCTCGCTGCTGACAGACTGCAGGAATGAGACTGATTCTGCTTCAGCTCCTTTTAGTTCTACCACAGATAATGACCCCATCACTTCACATAAGCTTATTACTCTGGAAGGCTTGTGTTCACCTCCGTATTTAGTGTAGAGGAATGACCATAAGCTCTTTGGCTCATCTAGAAACTGTACACAGTACACAGATCATGCTTTCCTATTAATTAAAAAGATGTGAAATATGCAAATGTAGCGTACATTTTAAATCCAAGAGATACCACATAAGAATAAATGTAGATATTAGAGCGATTCCTTTACATCCATATTGATAGTTGTATCAATTCTGTTTAAAATGAATACTTGTAATACTTATATTTATATTATAGTATTATACTTATAATACTTAAGTATAAGAGCAACACCTTTGGTCCTATTCATTTTGCCAACAAATGATTAACATTACCATTTCTTTTTATGTTACACATGCTGTGTGATAAAATAATTTATCATGTGTTAAGCCACAGCTGCTTATGTTATTGGTTCTTGAGCCCTGAGCCCAGAGTGACTCCACATCTCCAGCTCTTTTTCCAATGTAACTCAATCTGAGTTTTATCCTGGGGGAGGGCAGGATTGGGACTGCCTTGTACATCATGTGATCATCCCTCAAGGTCATTCTGATCACCTATTATTCCTCCAAAGCAGCCCATGACTAATCACTCTCTCTCTCTGGCTCTCGCTCTCTAACCAGTCTTTTTCTCTCTCAAACCCACGTTTTAGTTCAATGTGGCGCATGTGAATGCTGGGATCAGTGTTACATTAAGAAGATGAGCTCAGCACATGTGATCAAGGGCCACTATCTGATGGTAATGTGAGTTAGCACCGAGTCACATGCACTAACCAGCAGGCCATCAGAGCACAATTCAGCTACAGCTGCAATTCCACAATGTTGTTCCTCCTTCGTTATGTTAGCCGGCAACATTGCTGAACCCATTTCATGTTAGTCGCCATCGGTTGGTTGATTATGTATTAAATCTAACTTCAGAATGAAATGATGTCTGGAAAGCGCACACAGAGATTTATATTCTAATACAATATTTTTTATACGTACAAGTATCCATAAAAGGCTGGGATCATAGAGGTGCTGAAGTCATGCATCTGAATGGCTTCCCTGATTTCCACAGTGGCAAATCATTTTGATGTCTGGCTGTCGAGGTGTCCTTGATCCTATCAAATAATTATAAATGAGTGGTGATTAAATATTTAAGGACTTGTTTTTAATATTTGATGCATTGAACATTTGGTTGGACTGCAATATCTGTGGATGAGATAAGATATGGTTGGCAAACACATTAAAGGATTTTTATCAGCTTAATTAATTAATAATTAGTGTTATATATTATAAACTGGATAGTTTTCCTTATCTAATAGTGCCTTGGTCACAGTATCTCAGCTGTGTTACTGTGATACTTTGCGTTTCTTGAATCTCTACGATGTAATCATGCTTAAAATGAAGCAGTAACCCATGAGAGGGTATGTACTATAGTGGTTTTATCGTAGGTAAGCGTGTTCTCGGGCATGACGCTAAGCAGAGACATGATGCAAGATTAGAGTAAATGCAAGCAATTTTCAAAATTCAGAATGAACAAATTGAGACTATTTCAGCTGTTGTACTATGAAGCAATGCATCATTCTAAAACTATACCTCTCATCATTTAAAAAAAACATGCATTGTCACCATGCTTTTAATATTTATTAGCCTGTATTTTTATATTTATTTTTATATTTTTACAGACAGGAAGAGCAATAGAATCCTTTTTTTATTCAGCTGCTGTTCATGCAGCAATCATTTTAAACCCTTTCATTAGGCTGAATCCCAGCTGACGTCTTTTTCCCTGCATATGCTCTCTACATAGAGTATGACATGATCTTGAGAGCCAAGAAGAACACTGCTGAGCGTGACATGGAAATGTCACGTGTAACATTGCTCAGTGTAACATTGTAAATGTACATGCTGCCTTTACATGATGTCTGTCTATTTTATTTACAGAAAATTTACAATTAATCCTAAAGCTGATTACATAGTAAGGGTTGAACAGCTACAAATCTTTACTCACAAATCTCATAAAATAGTCAGCCATGAACATTAGTTATCCTTTCCATAGTTAAAGCAAAAGTGTTTCTTCAGCCCTGAATGTATCAAGCACATTCATTTAACAGCTTTAAACAGGCCGCACATTACATTTCGAGCTTCAGCGCTTTTTTAGGTTACACTGATAATGATAAAAGTAAAAAAAAAATGCAATAAATGTGCAAAGTAATAATCTGTATATCATATTAATGCTCAGCTAAAATGGTTGATTCTGAAGCTATGAACGCATGAGGAACCTCCTTATAGCTTAATGATAGATGGAGGATGAGATGTCTACAGCAGCAGTAGAAAGTTTGTCCTTCCTGCCATGTTAAACTCCGGCCACAGCAATGCTGACAGACTGCTGATCCAACTCTAAACTAGCTGCATATTGGTGGTTGGATAGCCACGTGCAACCTACGGCTCCATAACCGCTCGTTCACACAGTGCAGGTCATGCCAGAGTTCACTGTGCATGAACTCTGCAAGTGTTTTATTTCAATTTATTTAGCTTTAAAGGAGAACAAAAAGAACTGCTGGCGGAATTCCTTCAAGATCATGAAGGAATGGAATTCTGCACTTTTTTTTTTTTTTTTTTTTTTTAGCAGCAAAGCCTTTCAAGGTAAGGTAGTTACAAACATCTCAGATAGAATTCCCTTTTTTTAACTTTCCATTACCTCACTCACTTCAACCATCTGCAAGTAGTCTAGCCACAGGACATCCTGGGCATCCTACATTTACCCAAACACCTGGTATGTCTGGAATTTAAATACAGTTGATGACTCATGTAAGTCAATATGCAATTGCTGATGCAAAAGATATAGCTTAAGTGTTCAGATCTCAGAGTTATATAAAGCTCACAAGCAGTACTTCACTCCCAACTAACGAGGGAGCTTTTTCTTCTTCACAAAAGCCCAAATGAATCCGTGATGGCTGATTTTGTTTCTGAACAGCTCTGATTGCGTGCTCACGATTCTACACTGTAAATAGAGCAACAGTCAAAACAGCTGGAGACTGGTGACATTTCACTCACCTTTTCTTTTTTTTTCTAGGTTTGTTTTGTTCACCTGCAACAGACGTCAGGTTCAAAGCAAAGGCTCAGCCCGCCCTTTCATGAAAGCTCATCTGAAATTTTCACGTGAACGCTTCTAAGCGTTAACTAAGTGTGCTAAGGACATAGAAATGATTTTTCCCTAATAAATTAATAGTATACATGAAGTGGTGGTTAAATCAGAATTCCTCCTATTAGTACAATGGATTTTAAACCCCAAAGTAACTGAGTTTCTACCAGTGCTTGTGCAGTGGGCATGTTGGGTCAGCCCCATAAGTTCCAGTACTACTATATAGATGGAATATGCCACACCCAAAACTCCCAGAGGAGGCTACCAAAAGTTCATGACTAGATATGTCAGGGAATCAACCAAGTGTCTCTAATTGTGGGGCTATGCTTTACAGTGTGGATGGTATTCTCAGGGTGATAAATAGTGGTCATCAACCCAAGTATACTTTTTTCCAGAGTTGGCATCTCGAGCATGTCTTTTGACTTGAAATGAGATTTTTGTATAACTTGCCACTCTTCCAAAATGCCTAGCATTGTGCAGTGGTTGTCCTGTGAATAGCTTCTCATATACGATCTCCCCAGTTCCTTTACTGTCGCTTAAGCCTTGCTCAAGGTTGTGCCATATTCTTTCCATTTAATGGTGGGATATGGGATATCGTTATACCCTACTTGTTACTTTTCCGGAATATCGTCTCCGACATGTTTTGATAGCTGCTTGGTCTTCATGATGCTGTTTAATTATGCTCTCTAACAATCTCTGAGATTTTTCAGGAACAGGTGGATTTCAGCATATCATTCTTCATTATGCATGTCAAAATTCGGATTTAGGTTTTGATAGTCACCAGTCTGATAGAAGATAATATGCTTCTGTAATAGAACCAGGCATGATTGTCAAGTGCAGTAATATTTAGTAGTAGTGTACTGGTTGTATGCCAATGCTGCCATTTTCATGTGGTTTAGAAGACAACATCTGTATTTTACCATCTCATTTTATTTACCTGCAGTAATGTTTTCTTGTCGCTAATAAAGTTTGATTTTCAAGTGATCAACATAAAGTCCATCAAGATTTCTTCAAGATTTGACATCTCACAGCCAAATCGCTTTATCTTCATTATATAATACCACTCTAACAGTGTGGCTTTGTAAAATGAATGTAGTTCCAATGCTTTTATATTAAGGTTCCCGGTTCCCTTAGCCAGCATTACTTAGCGTTTTATTTAACATAAACAAATAATGTGTCAGCATTGATGTTTTTATTTTATTTGTTTATTCAACCAGTAAACATGATCTGACAGCTTAACGAACATGCCTGTGGTTGTTAACTGCCACGTTTCAAACTAAGGTTGAAAACTAAGTTCAGTTACATTTGGAGAACAGAGCTAATGATGTTATTAACGTTTAGGAACATGGAATTAGTTAACATTTAAACTCTGATCAATGAATAAGATGAATGTATGAACTGATGGTATTTTTGTCTGTTGTTTTTCTTATTATAAGTATTGACAAATTGAGTTTTTTTTGTTTAATGAGAGCTCTATGGAATTTGTGCTTAACATTTAGACCCCCTACAGCCTGACAACGTCCTACTTTCATGTGTACTGTTATGTGATTATAAACAAACACAAAAACTTGACCTGGATGCTTTTGGATGACGAGCTGGATGTTTACTGGTAGAGTGCTAGAGCGCTGGATGCAAATGAGAGATGGAAGTTTAAATAAAGAAGGGCGCTCATTTGAATCCACTAGAGGGAGCACAGCTCTAAGGCACTGTGAGTTTTCAGTCACTCACTGAATATAGACAGAGATGTTGACTATGTAAAGAGTATGAATGCTTATGTCTTAGGAGCTAGAGCAACAATAATGAGTTCTTATGGTTCTCGTTTTACTGCTTCATGTCTCCTTTTGCTTTTATTATATTAATACACGAGAAAAAAGGTCCAGATTTCAGATGGCTGCTGCACGGTGTACGTAGTGATGATAATCAAAATAGAATATAACACTGATGATCAATTTAACTCATGATCACTATAATGAGAATGTTAAGAGATGACCTTGTGTTTCTTCACTTTGCAGTGTTTGAGATTAGAAATAACAGTGTCTTGGCGTAATTCAGAAATGGCTATGAGAATCACACTGAGCTCTTTGTTTATGCATGAACCTCTGAAAAAGAGATGAAAGCTTTTGTTCAGAATATGAGATGAAGAACATGGTTTTGTCCTGCTGATATAAGAGAGCTAAGAACATCCTGATCTTTGTTTTCATTATTTTCTTCTGACCTCTTAACCTCAGAGGGTCATGATGATTTTTCAGAAAATTAAGCAAATCTTAGAGTGTCTTCTCTGTCCACTGGATATTCTACTCGGTTTATCTAACCTCTCTTTCAAGCATGTGATTGAAATATCAACAGCCAACAAAATTGATTTAGGGATGAGCTCGATCAGGGGCAACACTGAGACTAGATATATCTTCACACCTAAAGCCTTTGCTCCACTTCCCAAATGGAGACCATGAACACACAGCCTGTGCTCATCATTCCAGCTCTGATCCCATCTGGCCCCACATGCCCCGACAATAACTCCCAATTACACACCCATCTGTCCAGACCCGAACTGGCAGCAGCCTTGTGAGGGCCTTTAAACTCGACCACCATGCTTGGAATAATGTCTGCCTTCTTTTAGCTCGTATTGCCCCCCTCCCCCAGTGAGGCTAGAGAAATAATGATAACGCCATCATGACCTTTTATTATCAGGTCATATCTGGACAGGGGAAGTGGACACGGACTTCCTCCACACTGTGCTTCAGCTATCAGTCTGTTAACTTGCCATTTCTGACAACCAACACAGGCCTGGTACAGTAAAAAAAATAAAGAAAGCTGCTTCACAGAGAATATAGTACACTGTTTTATACAGATGATAAAAGATTTCTCATCTCTCATTTACACTGCTGTGCCTTTGTTCATAGAACAAAATAAAGAAAATGGAATAAGCATGTGAGATTGAATCCCATGGCAGACTCATATTTCTGCCTAACCAAGCCTTTCTTCCAGAGTCTAATATGTTTTATTCAATATATTCTGTATTTTGCATGTTCGAGTTATGCAAGTTCTTGAAGAAAACTTTTCCAGTCAAGTCTCTTGGTTTGCTATATACCCTAAAGAGGCTGTATTTCTATACATCATTATATATCATTTATTGTATGCATTTGTTTCTAGCCTTGTTTTTACAGCTGATATTTCAATCTGAAATTCTCCCCGGATTTTTTCAAATCCTTGATTTGTTCTATAAGATGGAATAAAATACTGTAGAAATAGCTGGCCAAGAAATATAAATATATTTTATAGCAGGGCGTGTATATCCCATAAACATTGTAACTCTGTGAATTTGTTTTGGGGTTTTTTTGCTCTTACGCTCTGGGCTCTGTTTTGTCTCTACTCACTACATAACAGCTTGATAACTGAAACTTTGTAGGTACTTAAAAGATATTTGTCCAACTCATGAACAAATCAGTGTGATAACATGATTCCTTGTAGTGGATATTTCCAAAATTTAGCACTTTATTCACCTGCGTCTGGGGACTTGAGATGCTGTTGTGAGTAAATTCATCTCAGCAGGTGTTCAGATAAATGATGGAACAGCTGATGTTTTGGATATTTGTTCAATATAATAGTCATTTACTCCTATGATTCCCACTGAAACACATTCTAAAACAGCCTTTATGAGTTCTAAGCATTCATGAGCTCATATCATATCCATATTTCTGAATACATCTTTACTCACTAATCACAACCAGCTTTACAGTACAATTGCCCAAATTTTGATTCTCTTTCATTCTTAGGTTTGGGCTTGAGCTTTAAATCTGAGCGTAAAACTGTTTCATGATCTTAAATTTTGAGAGCAGGAAGCGAGGACTGAAAAGTAATCATGTTTTGCATTTAAGGTTTTATTCTTTTGCTTTCCATCTTCAAGGCTTGAGAAAATGGTGATAACATCGCCCAATTAACCCAGGCATTCAATATGTGCCCCATAATTAATTGCTCTCTATGAATTTCAAATAGCATCCAATTTCCCATGAGGGACATTCAAGTTACGATGTGCTGGTATCATGAAAGTGCCAGTCAGGACTTGAAGGGATCAATTCAGAAGGCAGTGAAGGTTGGAGGAGAAGCCTGTAGTTGTGTGTGTGTGTGTGGTGTTGGTGGTGTGGGGGTGGGGGGGTCCTTGCCCAGGTGCTGAATAAGGCCATTAGTACTTATTGGCCTTGGAGCTCATTCACTGGGAATCGTAACCCAGCTGGGCCCTTAGACTTAACACCTGGTGCACAAGTAGCTCTAATGGCTGAACACTTGAAAGGCCTCAGTTGCTCTTCTTAGCTCTCTTCCACAACCTTTGCTTGGTTTTGTGGCTTAGGAAATAAATGAGGCTTGAATTTTTAGTAAATAATAGTTGGCTTTGTTTTATCCATCAGTTCTGGAGTCATATTGAGTGGAATAAATACACAAAGACATTTTTTTATAACTCCCTTTGTCTGTTTCTCAGTTTTCTCTCATTCCTATTCCTTCCCCAGTATATTAATTTCTCTTAGAAACTTTCATTGAACACATTTTTCTTGTTTCTTAGATGCATCCTGGGTAAAACACTGTGATTCTGTATTCTAAACATCTCCATTCTGACTCACCGCAGCCAGCTGGATGATGGATGTGTCCTCATTTAGCAGCAGCGTGTGTTCCCTGCTTCATTCCCCTGCCCCCTCTTGCCAGGATGCCCCCCTTAACTGCCCCACAGACAAAAGAGTTGTTTGCAGGGCCTCATTAACGAACCAGTAGGAACATGTGTGGCCATTCCGTATACTTACACTTTTATGGGCTCTAAACATGTTAAAGGACCACAAAATAGAAACACTTCATGGCTAAATTGCAGAAAGACTGAGATGCGGGTGGATTAAAGTCAACTAACTGCCTGCCTTCTGTTTGTGTGATGAATTGAGCTTTGTTGTTGGAGCAAATTAAGTGCTTGTTCTGGAACAGGGTTAGAGTTAAAGTGCCCTTCTGCCTATAGATCATGTGTAAATATAAATTCGGACAGTGACCGGACAGAAATGTTGTGGTTAGTGAAAACAAAGACATCTGGATAAGTTTCTCTCCGCATGTCAGGATTTTGTACATTGATCATGAATTAGGTGTGTTATTTGAATGCTTTTCTTTTTTTCCTAGTGCTTTTGTTGAGTCTGTGGGAACTGCAGCATCCCGATTGTATCACTTTACTTGGCAGTGAAATTGAGCACATTTCTCACTGTCCACTTACACAAAAACACTCTTTGCTGTTCCAACAGCCAACACTCACTGTCTGTGTGTGTGTGTGAGACAGAGAGAGAGAGAGATTGTGCTTCATTGTGCATATGTGTGTGTTTGCTCCTTAAATGGCAGCATGTGAATGAGTGAGACTGAGCAGAGAGATTTTAAGTCAGAATAATTTTAGTCTAGCATATTGACCAGTGTACACACACAAAGACACACACACATACACACACACACACATATTCAAGCACATGCGCTTCAAAGACAAGGAAGGTTTATGCTGTTATAATAAAACAATATAATTTGTTTAGAACCTTTAAGATGTACGAGTTAAAATTACCTAAATAAAAGAAATATTGAATAATGATTTCTAAAATAACGATATCCTCTTATAATGACAATAAAACAAACAATTTTCAAAATTAGGGTTCAGGTTTTAGAGTAAAAAAGTAAAACAGTGCACTATATGAAAACATATCTTTCTATATCTCTGTACTGAACATTTTACTAAGGCTGTATTCTAATCCCTTTTACTAAGATTGTTTCATCCCAGTCTCTAGTACAAATCTTTTTTTTTTATGGCTTTGTTTGTATGTATATTGTTTTGGTTTGGTGTTTTCAAACTGATTTAATAGAAAAATACATCACACAGTACACTGGTTTCAAGACAAAACCCTAGTCCTCAGTGGGGAGCCCCTCCCTCCTAGCTTTTAACCAATCAGCAACCTTATCCGCTTTTCGTTTAGTATTTTAGCGTCAGGATTCCGTTGCCTGGCAACCAGCATCAGCATTTTTGCGGGAGGCCTTGGCTGGGGAAAGAGCGTGTCCTCACTGAGCAGCATGTGCTTCTTCTGATTATCTCCTCTCACTGTCCACATGGCTGCTGAAGGGTGTGCACCATCAGATACGGGATAATTAATCTGAGCCAGACCAGTGGGGGGTTTGGGAGCCTAGCTGCTCTTGTTGGCTCTGGGAGACAATAAGAGAAGCCCAAAGATCTCGGGGAAGAAAGGAGAGGAAAAGACACAGAGAAAGAAAGCTTTTTCTTCTGTTTATCCTTGGTGCAGGAAAGAGAAAAAGCAAGAGACCAACCGGAGGAGATGTTTGGGGAAGGAAGTAATCTTTAGCTCACGGTCACTCGTTCACATAGACATGCACACCAGCATGCTGGTCTTTGTGTATGTCTCTTAACATGTGTGAGATCTTCAGTGCACAGTGGAAGAGACATGTAGAGGGACAGTGTTTGTGTCATGTTATTGTGTCACTGAATTGGGCGTTGCTTCTGGAGATGCTTCTCCCTTACCTTCTGCTCAGGTGTTGAGATGAGTGTTTAACACATTCAGCAGTGTTGAACCATGTCGATAGTTGAGCACTGGACACTGGGATCAGCAAAGTTGCTAAAGTGTTTGTTTTGTTGCTCTCACCTTTGAAGACCATGTTAAAGTTTAAGGCGTTGTGTTTGGATTACTGGCAGGTCTTGTGCCTGCAGCCCCTCAGTGGCTTCTACAGAAGGTAAGAAGACTTTTTCACATTGATGTAAAAATGATGTAACAAATTTAAACAAGTCTTTATGAAAATGCGTGGCCTGAAAGGTACTTCATTTAACTCAGGGCCAAGCTAGATTTCGAAAGAGAATCAAATCAGAATCGGTCTTTATTTCAAGCAGTACGATTGAGTGTTTGAAATGAAGTTTCAGGTGTAAGGTTTTGCCTAGAGGTTGATCCAAAATCGTCAGGCAGCAAAGGGAGAGGGGGTTAGCATCTGAGGTGACTGCAGGTTAGGATGATTTAATGTAAGGCATCCATTGTGCTCCTCTGACCTGACGAGCATTTACACCCCGCTTATGTGTGTTCTGTGCTTGTATCATGGCTGTGGCTTGACATGTGTGTGTGGTCTGCTTGTGAGCATGTGCAGGGAGATATGTGTACTGTTTTGTTCTCTTCTGAATGCCTTTTCACAACTCAACTCAATCTCGTAGAACTAAGCAAAACTCACAGGATTTGTGGAAAACATAAACAGAACATGCTAATACCTGGAAAAAATATTCATATTTACTCAAACTCACTTTCAAGAATGTTTCAGTTTATATTGTTTATAGTATATAGAATCTGACATGAAGAGCATGTTCTAGAATCCAGCCAAGATTTTATTGAGATTATTTAATATAATGTGACCAGTAATATTAAGACCTCAGAAATTGCATAGCCAGATTTAGTCTGTTTTTTACAGCAGAAAAATCATTCATTATGTGCTTAATAATTAACTGGAGAGTTAATGAAGGTGTATGTGCATCGATGAAGACTATACCCCCATCCCAGTTAGACGCCTTTTGTGTTCTTGGGGATCACTAGAAAATCACATCTGCAAAGCTTTGATGTAACATATTATTCATTTGGACTGGTTTGAATTACATACTGGTTTCTGCCCTTGAGGCAGTCATATTTTTTCTCGTTGCAGCATAGAAAGTCCCAAGGGATTCCTTCAGCTGAAATCTCAGTATGGTAGAGTTCGGGGAAGTGGTAGCTCAGTCTTTAAAGCGTTGGACTACTGACTGGTTGTGAGCTAAAATCCCAGGACCATCAAGCGGCCACTGCTGGGGCCTTGGGCAGGGGCCTTGGGCAAGGCCCTTAACAACTCAGTTGTATAAATGAGATAAATCTAATTCACTTTGGTTAAGAGCATCTGCTAAATGCCCTAAATGTACATGTAGTTGAACCTGGATTTTTACCACGGATGTGGAAACGATAAGGAGAACTCCCACTGGTGGTGATGACATCCATCACAGCTGTGGAAGTGTAGAAAACCTGAACATCATAAATTAAATTATTAGATTATTAAGGCAGATCTGATCCAGCTTCTCCTGAATGGGCAGAGTCAAGCTAAAAGTCCAGAGACAGTTTGGTGTGTTTCAGGCAGGATTAGCGTTTAATATATTGTTTTGTGTTATACAGCATTGTGTGGGTTACACTTTGGGGTTAAGGTTAGGAGTTTGATCAGATCCTTTCTCCAAAAGGCATCTCTAAAATTCTTGGCCATTTTTAGCCTAAATTCTTTCAACAGCATATTGTAGTTAACTGATGTCAAATATATACTGATGTTAGCCAAGTGAAAAGTACATTGATAGATTTGATTTTACATTAAAGAATTAAAAGCATTCACCTTGAGAGAGCGCAAGTCCAGAACACACATACAGCGGTCACTTATTCCAGTGTCACATGTCAAATAGATTTATTTTTTGTAATTTTATTTTTATTTATTATTAAGTTATTACTGATACTAGCGTACTTTGATGATAAATTACAGAGCGCCTATGCAAATGTGTAAATATTAGCAGGTCTGGTAATGTCTCTGGACATGTGAGATGTAGGGATGATGATATCCTTATTTTTAAATCATGTTCTGACTCAGTCAGGGAAATTCCCTTATACTGAGTCTGAACTACAAACTTTAACCAGCTTTGAGATGTTCAGTCACTTTTGGGCAAGTAAAGGTGGTGTTTAAAGTAATTTGATGTTCAGTTTTAGTATTTTGATGAATGTATTTGTGGGACACACTGCAGTAGCTGTAATGAGAAAGAGTCCAGGGAAAGACCCACGTTAACAAGTCGTTCTGTCAAGGTATCTAAGAAACCGGTATGTGTTTGGATTTCTGAATCGCTGTGGATGAGCTCTTTTATTCCCCTCTGACAACTCAAAACATTTCACTGGGTTTAGATTATTAAAAAGAGTTTTACTGCATTTTATGTTTTAAGTTTTGTTGTATATCATTACCAAGGAATAATGTTGTTTTCCAATACATTGACCATTAAGCATGCAGATGCTGATACTAAAAGGCAAGTACCACTTCTGATTAATTTCAAAGGAATTCTGGGACAAACACAAGCACAACCAACAGAAATGTATAAGCAGCAGGTCATTGATATTCTCCTCAGCTTGTTTGATTTGTCTTAAACAATCTCATCTACAGTCCTTTTGATTTTAAAGAGATGACTCCCACAGAGAGGGAGGTTCTACACTGTGGTCTGTAGTGGTACATTTTTCCAGCACAGCCGATATTTGCTGAAGATGAATAAAAAGAAAATTTGCAAATTTTGTGAAAGTGTTAATTGCTTTCATTTTGAAGCCTAGCACCATGTGGGATGTGTGAAACTGCTGACTGATCAAGCATAAGCACAAACTGGTAGCCTGTAGCTAATCACACCAGACGGTTAAAGTTTCTCATTATTCTTTTAAATTGATTGCAGTGTAATTAATACCCTGTATGCAAAGAGTCTGCTTGGTGCTTTTTGCTTTGGTCTTTCATTGGCACTGTTTCACTGTTAAGGCTATGAATGTATACAATTAAAGCTGTAGCTCAGAAGCTCAAGAAATCTGAAATGATAATCTACTGTTACTTTAAGCTATGCATACTGATGTTGATGCCAACAAAAATGTAATTTCTGTGTGTGCATGTCCCGTGAAATATAATACAAGATCATTTTTGTGGAGCAGTGAAGAGAGCATGTAGAGAAACTGTGGTATTTGAGAGCACTTCAGTTCACTGATCACTGACAAACACATGCTGACTTTCTCTTCACTCTCAACTACACAAGTTTATTAAAAATAATAAAGTGAACCAGCCTTAAATGAAAAAAAGTCATTTGTAATCTTTATATTTTATGCGTAATTCAATTCAGAATGCAAGTTTACATAAAGACAAACAATTCATGGACTTTACCCCTGTTGGAGCATCAGTAATGTTGAAGCTGTTGGTGCAATCAAGTGATGCTTGGTGTTAAGGGGCCCAATGTGTGCCAATAAAATATTCCCCACACCATTACACCACCAACAGCAGCCTGAAATGTTGACATAAGGCCGTCTGGGTCCACGGATTCAAGCTGTCAGTGATGCGTTCCGATCCTGTCCTCCGCAGCAGGTCGTCAGTTGTCTAGTTGCAGTCCATCTGCCTCAGTGTTTCGTGTTTTGAGACACTTTTAATCTGAATCTATTGATCTGTATCTCCTTTTATGCTTTTTACTGCTGGCACATTTTTAGAGCAAGTTTAAAAGTAGAATGTGAGAGTATGTGTGACTTTCTCCTACCCAGGAAAAACCTGTGAGGCTTTTCTTCTCATCATCTGTACTGCCAAACACAATGAACAATTCATCGCCATCTTTAGTAACTGCTTCATACTGGAACAAATCCCAGGACTGCCAGCGTTAGATGGGAATACACTTCGGATGGGATGACACTCCATTGCAGAGCACCATTCACACATGTATTTACTCAGTCATTCCGAGATCAGGGCATTTTAAGTGTTGTCAGACCACCTACTGACATGTTTTAGTCCAGTGGGAGGAAACCAGAGAATCCAGAGTAAAACTCAAACACAGGTCTTAACAGAAATAAGTTTCATGTCCTGCATTTTTGCTGGGATTATTAATTATTATTCGGCCACTATTCATAACAAAAGCAGTGCAGTCCGACAGTTTGCAAAGATGTTGCCGTTTCTGAAAACTGTGTGTCAGCATGTGTGTGAGACATCAGTGGAAAGTATGCTTCCAGGGTCTTTGTGGTCATGAGAGGTCTCCCCCTGCCATCAAACTTTATGCAGATGCCAAAAATATGAAAGCTTATGAAACAGGAAAACTGGCCTATGTGTGTGTATTTCACAGAATCTTCACAAACTTAATGTTTTATCTGTGTGTGTGTGTGTGTGTGTGTGTGTGTGTGTGTGTGTGTGTGTGTGTGTGAGTGAGAGAGAGAGCATTTTACATTCAGTTCTTGGTGTATAGTATAAATTCAGATAAACAATACACAGAGACATCCTCCAGTGCCGGGCTGGGCTTTGGGGAACATTTTCTGTGCTGAAATGTGTTTTGTCTCATGAAACACAACCTTGTGTTCTTCCTCTTTCTTTGGGGTGTACAGTTTCAAAATTTAGCCTCAAGCTACCTATTTTTCTGCACAAGCAACATGAGGAATCAAATAAAGGCATGGCTGAGGTTGGGGGTGCTGGTGGTAACATGGTTCCAGTAGGGTAAAACCAATAGTGAAAAAACATTCACCCTAAAGCAGTGTCCGATATTGCTTTCCCTGGGTCACATATTCTCTCCAATATTACTCTCCTCCTCATATACTGGCTTTATTTCTTTTAGGCATTCCTCTGCTTTCATTTTCTTTTTCTTTTCTTTTCTTTTCTTTTCGTTTACTAAGTTCTGCGTTTTCCTTTCCTTCTGCTCCATTGCATTCGTTCACGGTCTTAAGGTTCCTGGACTGTGCCTCTGTGGTTTTAATTTACAGTTAGAGAATATCCCATTCTCAGTTGTGGATTTTTTTATTTATTTTTTTTGCCAAATTTTATTTACTCACAGCCCTGAATGATGATCTCATACTCTCCTTAACAGGAGTGGTCTTTAAAGAAATTTTCTCGGAGAGATTTCTGACCACAAATCACACACGTCTCTGTATTCTGTTACAACACAGTTTACTTTATTTAAACTATTTAAGTGAGGCAGCATGTCATCTCAGAGCATGAACACTGGTCAGAACTGGATCGGCCTGAACTTCCTCGAGAAGATTTGTTACATGTGGTTTTAGTCGTTGTCACGTACAGCAAACAAGAAGGGAACTCAATTTCTTCCAACAGATGAGAGAAGCTGTATTATAGAGCTGGAAAAAGTGATGACTGTCCAGAGGAAAGGCTTTAAATGAGGAGATGCAGCATTCCATGTCATGTATCTGACTTTAGAGAACTAAGGCATAGCATGTCTGAGCCCTGCTTAGCTGCTAGCCTTACTTGGTAATCTTAAAGCCCTGCCTAGCAACGTCCCAGAACGGAACAGTTTGGTTTGGCAACAAAATGAAAGCGATTTGAACACACCAGTAACAACAGCAGTAACTGCGACTGGTTTGAGGTCATCATTTCTCGCTCTCTCTCTTTCTCACTCTCTTTACTTGAGGCTTCTCAAGCATCAGACACTGTGGTCAAGAGAAGAAACATGTGGGAGGAACGTTTTTCCCGGACACCAGAGGTGTTGGTGACTAACTACACAATGCAAGTTAGGTGCCTCATACAGTAATCTAGCGTTCGTATTCTCCTTATGACTTTGGATTAAAGGAATCAAAGGAAAAGGATTTTTTTTTTTTGGAAAACTATCTGGAGCAGCCAGGCTAACGATGACCTGGCCATGTTGAATCTGATGTGGAAGTACTGCCTTTCTGTTCGAACAATAAGGTAAGAGACTGCATCATCAGTCTGTGCGTTTTTTGTTAAGTTTTGTTGTAATTCCCTGAAGAAGGAACACTGCCTTGTTCATTCTCACCTGTTCTCTCAGTCACACTTAAGAGAATGTCCTGTTTCAGAATGATCTAGAAAAGTCAGGGTGATTATTCAGCTTTAATTAAATAGTAAAGTTTAATTATTTCACTTTGGTCTGTCTTGCTTGGGTGGGGTAATTTGTTATTGCTGTTTAAGACAGCTGTAATTTTATTGCATGATTTTATTGCCTTGTCTATAGGCTGTTGGTACTTCATTATTTCCGTTCTACAGAGTTACTAAGTACAAAGAGTTCCTCAATTTGTGTATGACGAACCACATTAATTCGGTCATTCTGATAAACAAAATGTCTTGTGACTACTTCATTAGTAACTGTTTTTGATTAATAGCCTCAAGAACCTGAGCACACTTCTACACGTTTGAGTAAGAGTGGAGGCGTGACATCAGTAGTACAGTTTTTCTGCCCACTTCCAGGAGACAAGGCTAAAATTAGTGGCAAGGGGCTTTGAGTCAAGCCACTAGACTCAGCAAATGTAGTCAGTCACCACTCTCAAATTCTAAGCTGTATAATTTTCAGCCTAGTATTTGAACAACCACAGCCGTAGCTCTGTTTTTCAGCTTCAGCTCTTCTTTCTATTCGTTCTGTACTAATTACATTGCATCTGCATCTGGCATGTGTATGTTTTTGTACAAATGATCTCTTTGGGAGAATTTCCATCCCTATTCCATCCCTAGACACCCAGCCTCCGTCTGCTATTTTTCCACTCATCTTAAATCTGGAGTTCCTTGTCGTTCTTTTGCAGCATCTAATGGAAACACATTCTTAGAAGAACTGCAAAGATGCATTTAAATGGCGGTTTAAATGCCTGGTTAAAATTTACAAGTCTAAATTCTTTCATTCATTTCAGTGCTGCACTCTGGCTGAAGCAAGTAGTCTGTGGTTTAGTACATAGACAAGGATGTGGTTGTGAAATCCAGAGTTACAGCTTAGCAACTGTTTATCTGGTCTGGCTGACGGTAACTGAAAGCCCTCCACTTTCCACAGCATGCCACACAAAGTCTGCACCTCAGGCATTTCTAATGGCTTGACGCATTTTTAATGTCGTTTCTGTGGCTTTATTCTCACATCTAGGGTACAGCAGTTTCCTTCTGTTTCACAATCACTATCTTTTTTTTCTCCATTGAATTTTTGAGCGTTTACACTCTTTCTTGCTTCATTGAGACCAAACGGTTCTTTAGATCCTCTGGGGTTAAAACCAGGCCAATTGCTGCAAATACCATTCTTGCTTCACTGGAGGTATTTGTATTAAATGTACACCTTTAAAAGGCTGCTGTCTTTTGGCATGAGGCAGTTATTGATGACTGCTAAAGGAAATGGGTTTTCAAAAGCTTTGGCCTCGGAATTCTTGGACTCTAAATTTTTTGAAAAAAAAAAAAAGCAGCCCTGTAAAAGTAGAGGCCCAGCAACCTGATCCAGCCACTGAAAGGAGCAGGCTGTTTGAGTGCATGGTATGATTAATTTACTGTGTGTAGACTTCAGCCTGGACATACCCTGTCTGTCCTGGTTCAGCTCGCCTCTTTCTTTCTTTCCTTCTTTCTTTGCCACCTCTTGGGCAGGGAGCTGCCTTTTTATTGAGGGACTTCACAAATCCTCCAGAATTTCTGCTGTCTGACTGGCATCATTCATGAACCTCCTTTTTTTTAATGCTGGTGAAAACCTTGGCATGGACTTCTAGGGGTGACGTGCTTATTGAAACCTGTATTTGACAGGAAAGACACGATCAGTTGAAGTAGCAGCTAGGA
Organism: Hemibagrus guttatus; assembly: GCA_033459395.1. Lineage (NCBI taxonomy): Eukaryota > Metazoa > Chordata > Actinopteri > Siluriformes > Bagridae > Hemibagrus > Hemibagrus guttatus. The sequence goes on from JAUCMX010000023.1 coordinate 11,064,599, forward strand.
GAGAACACTTGGAGAACAGGTTGGTTATCTTGGGTTCTTGAGCTGTACACCAGCCTTGTGTGCAGGCAGGACTCTGCTGTGCTTAGATTGAAGGACTCCAGAACAGAATATCTTTTGACTCTTTGCTCACTTCAGCAACTGATTTAAACATTGCTCTGGAAAGAAACTGGAGTTTCTAGCTGGGCTGGCTGACACTGGAAACGTTCAAGTGTGGAATAGAGGAATCATCCAGATGAACAAGTGATTCCATGGTGAGTAACTCATTCAGGCCGATTCACTGTCTCTAGGGGAGCCATTATGTCATTTTGGGAGAGGTTACACAGATGAGGGTTTTTAAAAAGATCAAGTCATTTGCATCCAATTATATGAACATTTGTTTCTCATACTCTGTGGAAAATCTTGCTTACTTTTGTACTTCTGGCTGTTCTTTAGGCTTGAGGCCTATTTAAGCTCTTACTTCCAGCTTTTATTTTGAATGATGTCCATTTTTATCCCATCAAGTTTGTTGTTGTTGTTAACGTTGTTGATTTTCTATGTATCTGCCTTTTCTTTACAAGGCAAATGATATGTTTCATATGTCCAGTTCCTTGTTAGCTTCTGTGCCACAGTGCCAGTATTGTAATTAGCCACTATTAATATTTCAGAGCAGAGTCTCCATTTACAAGGTATAGAGTAGCAAGATCTTATTTCGTTGCATGTTCCATTGTGTGGTGGTATGTTGCATTAACAAGAATATCAGTTAAATGTTACAGTTTCTGGTCAGTTTCTGGCTACTAGCTTTGTATTTTCAATGTTTTTCTAGTTTCTAGATTAGAATATCAGAAAGCCATTTATCTGTTGTGTAAACAGATGAAATGTTGTATAACTGAATTAATGGATTGGTAATCTGATGTGTTCCAGAGCTCTTATTGAATTGAAATCACTTCTGACTGAAATTTAGTGCCAGTCCTTTCATAAGCATTTCATCACCAGTCATCTATTTCAGCTTTATGACATTTCAGACCTTATTAAGCTCTGTCTTTTCTTACAACACAGTATATTATTGTTGGTGCATTTGCTGTAAAGTTATGATAAAATGATCATCATTAGGATTTTCCATAATGGTGTAATAAGCAGCTTTATTACCATAATGTTAAAGTACAGAGTTTAATATATTGTTCCTCCATATGGCATCAAAGCATTGTGTCAGTTTTATTCCTGAGTGTACAGACTTCAGCTCAGGGCTAGACTCACCTGGACAGTACGCACTTCTCTATCTGGGCCTACATGTTTTATTCATTTTACCCTTCACTGGTCAGTACTCATTTAATATTGATGACATAATGTTGGCTCATCCAGGAGGAGTGGCCTGAGACCAGTAGTTCTTTGTTGTGTAGGGTGTGTGGGTGTGTGTGTGTATGTATGTATATGTGTGTGTGTGTTGTGTGTGTGTGTGTGTGTGTGTGTGTGTGTGTATCAATTGTCAGTTCTTCAGTTCAGTTATAGAAAAGAAGTTCATGTCTTAGTGCAATAGGTTAGTCTCATAAAAAATATTTGATTGACTTCTGATACACAGAGAACCAAGGGAGGGCGAGTATGTGTCTGCAGTGTTGATGATGACGATGATGTTGAAGATGATCTAGATGATGGTAGCAAACTGTAAGGTCTTCCTTATCAAACATTTAATCTACTGGAGCATATGTTAACCCATGATTCATCTCTGTAGGAAGAAAGATGCAACCTTATCACCCACAGAACAGTAGTGTTTTTGAGCATGGTGATTTGGTCATTGGTGTGCTCACAAAAAAAAAACATTGACACCAACATCTGATGAGAATAAGCTACGTTATGATTTTAGATAAAGTCAAACTTGTTCAGAAATTCTTTTTTTGTGTGATTTGCTCCTGAAAGTATGTGAAAATAATTAGAAAATTTCAGTTATTCTTATTTTGTTGTGTCCAACAGAAGAGGAAATACATTTTAAATCAAAATGTATTTTGATTGGTTAATTATCACTCACCATTAAATGCTTCAAATAGGGCATTGGTGGCTCAGTGGTAGGTTTCTCGCCTACCATACGGAAGGCTCAGGTTCAATTCCCAGCCAATGGCCCAACCTCAGCCACTGGATGCAGTGCCAGTCCCAAGCTCGGAAAAAAATGGGAGGGTTGCGTCAGGAAGGGCATCCGGCATAAAACCTGTGCCAAGGTGTTGTGCGGTCCGCTGTGTCGACCCCGAACAGGGAGCAGCCGAAAGCAACTTCTATTAAATGCTTCAAATACATGATGCTGTGAATTTTTCCTGAACTTTTCACCAGAAACTACTGTATAGAAGTATACATCTATACCCAGAAGTAAATAGTAAATCATGCAAATCTTTAAAAAATAATTTAGCATAAATAATTGGACCTTAAGGAGGACTAAACTAAAAGCCAATTAAACATACTACACATGCACTTCCTCGGACAAAACATGTATATTAAAGGTACAAAATGCTACCAGCACAAAGGAACAGCATGATACCATTATTTCTGGGAATTTATCGGAGCTTGCAAGACTTTTGTAGACAGTTAAGTGTATGAGTCTCTGCTTGTGTTAGTGAGGAATTTGTATGGTACCATTTTTGTGATCAGTTGGATTAGGTTTTTTTTTTTTTTTTTTTAAGAAATAGATGAAAGTAAACTCTATAGATTTAGGTGAGTGTCCAGTAGCAGGCTTTAGCAGCTCTGGTCCAGTCTTAGTAATAATGCAGCACTAAAAGATGGCTTTCTGCAAGCCTTTTTCCACTGCTTCCTGCTCTGTGTGGCTAGCATGAGTCATATTTACCATTTACCACATTCTTTCCAAGGATCACTAACTGCACACCATCTTATTACAAAGTATATTATTTTCTCCACAGGAAGCTCCCAGTAATTCTTAATGGCAGTGTTGTCTGTGCTACAATTCTAAAACAAATGCTGTTGTAGTAGACAGGAACAGTGCTAGCAGGAAACAATAATAAGTGTATAATGTTTGTATTTGGTTTAGATTATCTATTTTGTATTTTCTATTTTGACTTATTTTGTACTAAAGGATTCATACAGGTTGGGAGGCATGGAAAAGCAATAAGGGAACTGCTTTGAAACAGTGCCATGAACACTGGCATTAATGGTCCATCAAGCGCACTACCCCTGTAAGCAAGAAATTTAGCATTTGGAATAGCTGAAGGTCCATTTCTCCATAAACCAGAAACAGACCTGAATTTCATGATATGTTTATTGAAAGAAAAACAAACATCACTCACACATTTACTTCTGACCAGCAGGAGTTTATCTCTGATGTGTACGTGTGTAGCTGCCTTTCTTCATGAGGAAGATGTCCATAGGGATGCTTATTTTAACAAGGTTTGTTTTCACTGGTTTTGGCACACCAGTAATCGCCTCTCACTGTGGATGGGCTCATTAAAGCTGCAGGGCTCTGCATATCCGTATCAGAACTACAACGTTGTGTGTTTTTGATTCTGATTCTAAAAACAAGAGAGGAATTTGAACACTCCCAGAAGGAAAAAGGCAGGGTTTGTTAACTGTAGCCTTTTCACCTTGCGTTATTCAAACTCCTTCAGATTAGAACAGCATGTGCCTGTGAGATGTATTCACAAGACCTCAGCAATTTCTTCGGAATCACAGAGCGAGCATCTTCAGAGCATTGTTCACATTTCTTCTGTATACTACAGCTGTGGTATTTCCATAGCTACACCTTCTAGCCACGCCTAGAAGAATGGTAATGAAATGCCTTTGCCTGCATTTTAAAGAAGAGACGGTGTGTAATTTTGCCGCCTGTGAGATGATGAACCAAAATTTAGCTTGCCTTCCTTACAAAGCCCATTCTTCCTCTGGCACCATCTCCCGCTATCCTCTTGACTTTAGTGAAGGCTTTTAAATTGGGCTTATTATTGTGCTGCCCTAAACCTGACAGATTTAGGACGTGGAGAGCAGAATGTGGTCATGAGCAAATCCCCTGGAACAGTGCTGGTTTTAAGATGAGGTTGCCGACAGACATTAGGGACTTTTTGCTACAACTTCACAGAAGCTTGTGCAATCCGAGACATTTCTGCCCAGGCAACCAGATGCAGTTGTCGGATCTTTTTGGATGTGTGTTTAAACAGTACACCGACATGTCAGATTACAATATGCTTTATTATTCTTTGTGAAAAGTACTAATTGATATTTGACACTGTTCCCAAGATGGAGTGCTTTCTTATCTCTATTTTACTCCTTTTCTCTCGCTGTCTTTATTATCTGCACAACTCTCATCATCCTATTATTTTTTTTAATATCCATGTTGTGCACAAGGGAATAACACAAGAGCCAAAGATCAATTACTCTGTGCACCGGCCCAATCAATCTTCCCTAATTTGCAGTTCCTGCCTTTTATAAAAAAGGCTTGTCTTTAAGAGTGACAGGCATAATTAAGCTGGAAAATGAGGGAAAAAAAGAAGCAGGATAATTATATTCAGGACTTGAGAATGTCTAAGATTCCTCCAGCAAGAGACACTCAGATCGTGGCCTGTTTAGCAACAAAGTGAACGTGAGGGAGAAAGATAAAGAATTCCACCCATATCTACACGCCTCATGTTAGCCTTTGTACCCAACACATGCTTAGATGTTGTAGAAGCTGTATTGCAGCTGGAAGTGCTCAGAGGTCACTGACACGGACACAACATGCTGCGCTGTATACCTCAGATTCCTCACTTCACAGATGCTATATTTGCTTAAAGTATGTCTATTAAATGCATTGCTGACATTTTTTCCACTAAACGATGTTGATGTCCTCAGACTAGGAGGTTATGTAGACAGAAAGATAAACATTAGGGAATATTTTGTGTGGGAAAATTATACAAAATGTTAATAGACATATACAGTACTTTGTCTAATTTTAATAGTTTAATACAAATTTTATTTTGATCTTTATTTTATAATGTCTGCCTTTTTGGGTCAGTAAAAAACATTGCTTTTCCAACAAAAATTAAATGTTATGGACCAGATGTTATATGTCAGTAAAGAAAGTAAAATATTATATAATAAACAACTTTTCATGCAGGGAACCTGGAGTCTAAGACCCAGGGGACTCGAGGCATGAGGCTGGGGACATCCTGGATGAGGTGGCAACTCATCACAGGGCGCAATCACACACACACACACACACACACACAACTATTCACACACTTACAAACAATTTAGTGATGCCAATCAGCCTACAAACTCCATACATACACAGGTTAGAGGCAGGACTCGAACCCACAACCCTAGAGGTGCAAAGAAAACCTCATTCTTTCTAAGAACTGTGCCAGATTCTCCAAGATGACCAGCCAGTATGAACCTGTATGAAGTGGACCTGAGTTTTTTTGTTTTTGTTTTGTTTTTAATTATTTATTAGTATTATTTTATTGCTATTTAATTCTCTTTATAGTTGCTATTTACATAGACAATTTTAATTTCAATATTTTTCATCATTTTGGTTGTTTTGTTTTTTTTGCATGTAAAATGACATCAACAGCTTTTAGAAAATCCACAAAGAACGTTCAAAGCTGGGAAATACACGTTTGACAAAGACATGAGACATAATTACCTTAATTCCAGCATGATGTGAATGCACTGTAATTATCTATTTAAATCAGTGGTGCTGTATAAGTTGTATAGCACAGTGATGTGAATAGGGAACAGAATATCAAACAATATATTCTACTTTAAGATTTGTATACCTATAAAATATACATTTTATATAATATTCATTCTACATATCATGGGCATGAAAACATTACATTATTGTGGGTAAATAACGTAATCTACTAAAATCCTGAAGCATTACAGCTTATGGTTAATTTATTAAAGTGCCTTCGCATGATAAAAGCAGCAGTATTCCTATTCCATTGTTCATGTGATGCATATGAATGTAATGGAATTTTTTTTTGCTTTGTTGCGGTATAAAATAGTCATACTTAAAAGCATTAGAATGCTAATTCCTTTAAGCAATTGCAATTTGCTGAATTGTCTTAAAGGATGCAAGCTGCATTTTTGCTGATGCGTTCTGTACAGTCATTATGCAAGTCCTCCTTTTCCACGGTAATTAGTGATGTAGTGTTTGTTAAAGAAGCCTGGGTGAGACAGGTAGTGAATGTGAATTGATGATGAGGCTCTGGAGACAGGGTATGTGGATGGGGGCAGGTGGTGGTGGCCTTCCTCCTCTCTTCTGATTTATCTAGTGAAATGACAGCTTGACTACCAAACAGTGGTCCCCAAACACCAATCTGATTCCCACTGGCTTTGATGAAATGCAGCTTTTGATCGGCTTTTAACAACTTAAATGTGACAAGGAAAGGTACATGTCCTGTGTAGATGCATTTCAATACAATTGTGTATTATTCATGTCCATACCAGAACACCTAGTTACCACCCAAATCCTGCTTGTGTTCCGAGGGTGAATGATGAAATGCATTATGCTATCAGACAGAATCAGCCCATTAGACATTCATGGCAGATTATTCATTTGATGTTTTGCCAATAATGGCTGTCAAGATGATAATGAACAAAACAGACAGGAAGTGTTTGCAGGTATAGCATTTTTTTAAGTGAACAATTGCTCTGATAAAACCAGCAGCCAGTACTGTCTCTTGAACTAAATCTTTCTGGATCTGGTGCATAAAAGGGAGGAAAAGAACCTTTAATGTCAACCTGTTGTGTTCTGATGAAAACGATTTTTCTCACTTTTTCTGTGTTATTTTTTTTCCCCCTCAAGTGACAAGTGTTCAAATGGCATTTATTTCACACCCCTCAAAGGGGTGCATGAAAAATGTAGGTAAATACTGCATGTGACAGGTTTCTCTTTGAAATTGCAGCTCTTCAGTTTGTCATTGAAAGCAAGATTGAAAACATAGGAGTCTGGAAAGCGTTGATATGCTGCAGAGTGTCAAAGTTAAAAGAGGCCTTGAAATACATCATGTCAAATAGCTAGCTGGCAGCACCAGAGAGCACCTGATAAACTGCTTTATCACTGCTGAGTGTGCAAGTCTCCCTCTTGAAATGTTTTGCTCATCACGATTCAAGCGGAAGTCATTTTCTAAGGGATGACGTTTTGGCAGTCGTGCTGTTCCAGTGACTGCCTTTTGCTTACCAGATGAAATATGGACAAAGACCTTTTTTGTTATTTAAAGTTATGAACAGACAACCCTATCACTTTGGGCCCATATATCATACAAATCTGCCTAAGGCCCCTTTCTCTGATTTTCCTGAACCTCTCAAACCCCACCTTCCCTAACCCCCAACCCACATTAGCTATCTCATGAACACGTGAGGAAGTAGCAGGCAGTGCTTTGACAGCTGTGTGTGGAACATGGATCACTGCAGCTCGTAAACAGTCATTAAATCCTGCCTGCGCTGCATGGCACAGAGTAAACAGACTCACAAGCAGCCTTAGTATGATGGAGTCTGATGGAGCTCAGCCAGACCTTCATATTCAGAGCTCTGATTCTTGTATCAAGTATTTGCTATAAATGATCTTTAAATGACATTTTGTTGTCCTCCCTCATTCTTCTCCCCTGGAAAGACTGGAATATCCTGAACATGATATCTCTGTGTAGATTTTTTTTTTTTTTTAGCGATCATTTCAGCCTCTTTGACAATGCATCTCATTTGTGGAAAAGTTTCCAGATTGATGGCTGCCTTTTGTAATGGGTTTTTTTTTAATCAACATCTCAGCTTCAAGTTAAAAGGCATAACTCCTACTTTGTGGACCTGAATATTGCCACAGTGCAAGCCAGGGATCAAACCCGCATCAGAGCTCACTGTAATGAGTTCCCCTGAGTTCCTGCTCTGCATTAAATGGTTAGAGATGTGAAGTTGCCTTTGCAGCTTTAACACCAGCATACATTAAGTGTGATTATATAAGCAGAAGGAGCAAGATCTTTTGAAGATATGAATTTACACCTACAGTAGAAAGCTGTCAGTAATCATTGATGGTTCTCTGTAGAGAGGCCGGGCTCCAGCAATACAGATGTTTCACTTCATTCTGCATTCTGGCTCTCCTGGTTGTGTTGGTTGTGTAATGAGGCCCCCTACTGGCTGAACACTGCACATTACATCACAGCTCACTACAGCATACACAGATGGAAATGGTTCATTTTTTTTTCTGTGGTTTGGTAGATGTAACGTTTGTATTGTTGTGAATGTTCAGCTGATGACAGAAAAATAACAAAATTGCTCTTTCTCACTTTGCCACATGCATCAGAACCTCAAATGAGATTTAAAAAAAAGATTTGAGATGAATGTATTTTTGACTAAACCAACATTTAGTTTTTCCAAATAAGTGTATCATAACAGAGACAGCGAAATCATCACACGGTGGAGGATCACTGAGGACTGATGTATAAAGAAGAGCGTGAAATCAGGCCACATTGTCTGATCACTGGAAAATGCATCATGACAGAATCTCCCAGCACTGGTAATTGCTTTGTAGTGGTTTATTGGTTTGACAGCTGTGGCCAAGAACCTTTCTCTATGAATCTTAGACCCTGCCTCGTCCTGCATGCATGTGTATTCATATCTGTAATGTGAGTGCATGCGAGTGTGACTGTGTAGAGACCGTCATTTTTATCCAAGGTGCCCGAGAGTGTCTCAGACACTTCACATAGCTCAGCCAGTCACCCGGAAGAGAAGAGGTAGCACTATTTGTGAGTGAAAGTGAATTTTGTGTGGTGTGGAAGAGCAACTCCTCAGAGAGCCAAGTCCTCTCCTTCATCATAAACATGCCAAGGAAGAGAGAGTGCAGGCTTCTCAGGAGCCATGCTTTAAAGGATAATACTTATTCTTAGGCAAAAAAATCTGTAGATTATGCTGGGAAACAGTTGCTCTTTTGGGACTTCTTCAGCTGAAGTGCAAATAACAATGCGTGTCGTTTTACTTTTAAACAATAGGTGAACATATATGGAAATAATATTGCAACAAATACTATTTTATATGTGTAGCACTTTTAACAGTCAACATTGTCACAAAGCAGCATTACAGAAATCTGGATTTAGGTTTAGATCCCTATTGAGAGTAGACATGAGGAAGAAACTGTGAGAGTAAAGGGAACCCATCCTCTTCCGAGTCTGGATAGTGAGATTACAAATCAGTGCAGTAAACAGATATACAAGTGTAAAAGACAAACGTTGCTCAGTAGGTTATCAGTGTACAGTGTGCGTACATTTGCACAGCAGTCTTTATGATTACAGTCTTAGGAACAACTCGGTATTCAGGTGAGATTATTCAATGAAGAAAGTGGGCAGAAAGTGTTGGGGCTAATATGATTTGCTTAAGAAAAAAAAAAACACATTGCTTAACAGGTTTTCTAGATAACCAGCGCCTAAACGTTTTTTCTGGTGCTGC